>WNGS01004946.1:38479595-38511716 GCA_020271785.1 Procambarus virginalis
GACTATTGTTGCCAAGCATATGCGTCGGCTGCGCTACCAACCTACAGAGCCTAGAGGTCATCCAAAACAATCCATGCGACTTATATATGGCGCAATGCGTTTCCACTCCTATCCTCGGCCTTTACGGGGAAACGGGCCTCACAAGCCTAGCCACCAGACGGACATAATGTGTGCCAACTATCTGTCACTCTGTCTACTGCTCACCAGACACACACCCATACAGATCAAAAATTAACCCAACAGTTAACCCAATAACCCCCGCTTTCCAACCAATCACTCACAACCTTTCCTCACACGGGCTACAAATAACCTCAATATAGACCTCTCTATACTCCAAACTCGGAACACAACTTACTGTTCCCCCTATTCCACCTTGGCTTTATACAACTCCAAATACAGCATACAACTCGAAGACAACATTCCAAAGTCTACACCAAACTCACCATAGCCTCTCTTTCTCTCAAACATGAAAAATTGCTACCCAAATACCACAGAGATTTATACAGATGGATCTCGCATCATCATGAACAACGTACCCTCGGTCACTAGCGCTGTATGGATACCGAATATCATCTCAAGCAGGGATGGTGGTTACCAAACCAACTATCTGTTTGACACTAGCTCTCCATATGGCAGTTGCTTAATTTAGAACCTGTACTTGAGGTCGATCTCGAACCCATTGTTGATGTGACGACTTATATTGAATTTTGTAACTAGCTCATCAAGATTGTAACTTGCTTAGCTAAATGAATTGTGGGGTTCAGTCCCTGAGCCCATTATGTGCCTCTGTAACCCTTTCCACTACCGCCCACAAGATGGGTATGGGGTGCATAATAAATGAACTAAACTAACTGTTTTCACAGCTGAATTATATGCCTTATATCAAGCTCTCCAAATAATCACAACATTACCAATCGGGACATATACAATCTGCAGTGACTCCAAGAGCGCGATTCAAGCAATTACGTACTCTTCAAAAACATGCAAGGAGTTTGTTTACCCATGTCTTCAACTTCTTCATGAACATCGATTGAACGGTTATGATACCTCTATCCAATGGGTCCCAGCGCATTGTGGTATTCTCCATAATGAACTAGTAGATCAACTAGCCAAAGCAATGCACAACACACCTCACATTACCCGTCATCCAATTCCCCATGTTGCACGTAAAGGAGCCTTCAAAAATACCATCACCCAAGATTTTGCGACGAAATGGAAAACGTCATGCTCACCTTTGTACTATGGGTCCATTAAAAAGAAATGGGAAACTTGGAAACATGTCAGATATAAAAACAGAGGAATTGATATAGCGATGACCAGATTAAGGCTGGGACACACCAAACTAGCAGCACACAGCTCTAAGTACAGAACAGACATAAACGAACTCTGCATCCACTATCAGGTGCCTGAAACAATCCAACACTATCTTCTTCACTGCTTCCGACATTATAGTGCCAGAGTAAATTTCAAACAAGTACTTATCTCACTTAAAATACCTTTTACCATCGAGCATATATTAGGAGGCGGTGACCACTCGTTACAAGAAAAATACCAAATAGTCAAAGCACTGGCTAAATATCTCCAATCGACCAACAAATTGGGTCACATCTGACCCGTGCCATATTTATACCTGGCGCCACCAACAGCTAAACACAGAAAACAACTGCCCTGTCGCAGCACCATGGATCAGCTGACGCTATAAACACAACACACCGCCCTACGGTGCGGCAAGTCTCCCTCTAACACACACCTCTGTTTTAGTCGCCGCTCCTCTGTCTACACCACAACGCAACAAGAACTTTTGAAACTCTTATCATCTTCAACATAAACGCCTCTACCAACATCTGTACTGGTGCAGTCATCGGGAGGACAAACCCTTCATGCAAACTGCACCTACTATCAAGAAGAAGAGAAGAAGAAGAAGGAGGAACCAACACTCAGTCCTCCAGCTATCTCACTTTGTTGTTGCCGGGAGATACCTAACTGATCGTGCAGCTACAAACAATACAAGTCTTCACCGGCCTTCGTTACTAGTTACTTTAATAGTTCTAAGAATAGCTGATAACTAGTTCAATATTATATTTAATCAACAACAAGCTCAGGGCCTGAATGCTCTGTGAGAAACAAGATTCATCTTAGGTTTGGCAAGGGCGACGGGAATAAGGCATACCCCCTGGTTTTAAGGAGCCATGATATAAATGTTATTATAATTTAATATCCTTCTCACATGATCCAATTCTATGAACTAATGCATGGTAATTATTTAGAGGTCAATTTAACCTCTGGTTACCAACTAAGGAACCCAGGGTCGTAACATGACCCCAAGATGATAAGGTACCAGGGGTCCAGTGACCCCAGGATGAAAATGTGCCAGGGGTCCAGTGACCCCAGGATGATGAGGTGTCAGGGGTCCAATGGCCCCAGGATGATAAGGTGCCAGGGGTCTATATAGTGACCCCAGGATGATAAGGTGCCAGGGGTCCAGTGACCCCAGGACGATAAGGTACCAGGGTCATAAGGATAAGGTGGCAAAGGTACGTCAAGAGAGCGTGTGCAAGAGGTACGTCAAGAGAGCATGTCCGAGAGGTACGTCAAGAGAGCGTGTGTGAGAGGTACGTTAAGAGAACGTGTGCAAGAGGTACGTCAAGAGAGCGTGTGCAAGAGGGACCAATCAGGGAAGAGTCGTCAAGTCTCTGTGGATCCCCTTCCATGTTGGAATATGTGGGAATGAACAAGCAGATGTGCTGGCTGCTGAAGGAGACCATATTGAATACTTCATACCCAAGACTCTACTACAAATTAGAAGTATTGTCAGGCAACATCACCATGACAAGTATTATATTGTGGGTTGGTGGTGTTGTCATTGATGTTGATCCTTCTTTCTGGACAACCCAACCCACAACTCGGTAGAGTGCTTATACTTTACTAGGAGATCACCCTGGGCGCTTCTGGCTCTTGGAGAGGGGCTCAACGTCACACGTTTAGGGGATGCAGCTCCAATACTTAGCCTCGTTGTCACGTGCACACACCCACTCGAGCCACTGTGACTCCCCACTCTCTCCTTATGTGATATGATTTCCTCAATCCCCTTTGACTTATTAGTTTTCCATTCTATCCTGTCCACAGCTGTGGTTCTTGGTTCTTTCTCTCTCTCTCCTTCTTTCCTACTTCCTGGGAAGCCTCATTTATTTATTTATTTATTTATTCATATACAAGAAGGTACATTGGGAATGTGAGAATATATAGTATGGTAATTACAATCTTGTAAAGCCACTAGTACGCGCAGCGTTTCGGGCAGATCCTTAATCTAAGAAAATTTTAAGTAGGTAAATACTAGCAAAATTTATAAAAAAGAAATGATAACAGTTACATGGCAAGAAGAAAAAAAAACGAGATGAGAGAAAATTGTAGGTACAGTATAATAAAGCACTTAGGTAGCTAAGATTGATTGCAATGATAGCTTGGATGGTAGTTGACAAAAATTGGTAGGCACAATACAGCAAATGGCTAGCACATAAAGGAAGACAGCAATGAACACAATGATAGGGTTGTTAGGGTTAAATACATAAGAATTAGGAGATTGGGTAACACTAGGTACAGAGCAAAAATAAAGCTCAGTGTAGGACTAAGAAGATGAAATTAAGTACTTTTTGGTTTTGCTTTTGAATAAGGCAAAAGTTTTACAGTCATTAGGACAAGGGCAAACACCAGCAAATTTGAATACATTTACTGGACAAAGCACATACACAATACATAAACACATATAATAATAATAATAAATCCTACACTCTATACTATTTCAGTCAGGTTGCACTCCAACACCATCAGAACTCTATCATCTGCTTATATATAAATTATCAAGTGGTATCCTATCTCCTGATTCACCACCTAATACTACCAACCTCCTCAAGTAGGTCAAGTCTTATAACACAATGTTGCACTATCAGCAAGAGAATATATATCTATAAACACATACAAGGAAAATCAGCGTATAAATGCAATAACATAAATGTCAGTATAAATGTTCCTTGATATACATCAATGATCAATCGATCACCCTCTCAGTCCTAAAACACATATGTATGTCTCTGTAGGTAATCCAGCCTACGACTGTAACTCTACACTTCAGTATAAGAACTCCTTGGCACAAAAATGGCAAACAATCACTCACCTTTCACTGCGACTAAAGATGGGAAAATCAACTGCTCCTGGAGAGGACGATATTACTTACAGTCTACTGAGATTAGTCTCACAAGTACCAGGTAATCCACTGTTAGTGCTGTACAGAATGAGTTTACGTGAAGGAGTATTACCTGATGCTTGGACAAAGAGTGTCATTGTTCCCATCCCCAAACCACACTCAGATAATTATAGACCCATATCTCTAACATCGTGTGTTTGCAAAGTGCTTGAACGTATTATTCTTAACAGACTCATGTATCGTATACAGGGGCACCTGTCACCCCAACTGTTTGGATTTATGCCTGGGCTCAGTACACAACACTGTTTTGCTGAATACTTCGCACATATTGAAGCTTCCCCTCAAACAGTCTTCATCGACCTAGCAGCAGCTTTTGATACAGCAAACAGAGAAATCATACTGGAACAGCTTGCCGAGCTGGGAATACAAGGAAAATTACTGAAATGGATAAAGGGCTATTTGTCTAATCGAACAGCATATGTTTTGTTTAATGGTGTTAAAAGCACAGAGAGCAAACACTTTGAACTGGGAACTCCACAAGGAGGGGTCCTCAGCCCCCTGTTGTTCAACGTTCTGATGCATAAACTTATTAAAGATCTTCCAACTAATAATGAAGACACTGTCATTTGTTATGCTGATGATATATGTTTACAGGCTGCCTCCGAGCCTAGCATGCAAGTTCTGCTCGATGCTTTTGCTACTAGAGCTGAGGAATGTGGCCTCCTTATCTCTGTACAGAAAACTCGTGCCCTCATTCCATGTGGTATTCCACCACCCAATTATCATATAGATGGGCGAGCACTTGAGAACTGCGAGTCTTACAGATACCTTGGTGTCCCTATTAACGACCCTGGGTACCTTTCTTCTCTCAAGAGGAGACTGTGGGAGAGATTAAAGCCCTTGCGGGTCCTTGTTGGTGTCAATCATGGAATTAACGTGAGACTTGCTAGAATGTTTTATGTATCATTTATACGCTCTGTGATTGACTGCAATGCTCTACATCTCACACTGTATACTGACAAAGAGCTGAAATCTCTTGAAACCTTGCAAAATGAAGCTATGCGTCTCATCCTTGGGGCTCCAAAGTCCACGAGAATAGTTAATATGAGAGCAGAGTTAAAATTACCTACCATAAGTGAGAGAATTTTGTCTATTAGCACAGTTTTCGACGTGAAGGCATTGAGTAGATCTCGGCAACACATGAAGTTTCAAGCTAAACTTTCTAATATGCTGCACTCACCTGAGGTCTATAGAAGAAGAACGAAATCTGATTATGTATATTGGTTCTACAAGGTAGCCAACTCCATCAAAATATTAAATATGTACCAAACTCAACTAATGATTAATCAACCAATTACTCCATGGGATAACTGGGATTTATCAGTTGATTTTGTAAATGCGCCCAAGAAAGATAGTGTGCACTCTACATTATTAAAACAGTTAACACTGAAAAGCATCACTGAAAGTACTCAGAGTATGGGTAACGATGTGTATCAGTGCTATACCGAGGGCTCTGTAGAAGAGGTTGGACGATGTACCGGATGTGCATGCAATATATTTGAACAATCTTCTCTCGTACATACAGCAATGAAGCGCGTCAATAACTGGGCAAGTACAACTCAAACCGAACTTGCAGGCATATACCTTGCCACTGAATTTTTAAAAGACAAAGGCAGTGGACTTATATACTGTGACTCGCAGAGTGCACTCCTGGCATTGAACGCACATATTAGTGACACCCAGAAAATAGTCAGTGATATTCGAATGAATGTTTTAGCTGCTAAAGAAAACAGATTTGAAATTAAATTCCTATGGATACCATCACATGTTGGCATCTCAAGGCATGACACTGTTGATATGCTTGCAAAGACAGCCTGTAGAAAACCAGTGGTAGAAATTGATATGGGTATTTCATTAGCAGTGACAAAGAGAATACTTAAACAAATATCTGATGAAGATCTCACCGACCTAACAAATTCACAAAGACCTGAAAGCAATGGGCGATGGCTTGTACTTTGAGTGGGGAGTCCGTATAAACAATTGGGCCTCTACCCTTCAGACCGAACTATTTGCCTTGATCCTTGCACTGAAATGTGTACAAGTCTCCAAACTTGATACATTAATTGTAAGTGACTCCTTATCATCCTTAAATGCTCTCAACTCTTTAAGACATAACTGTAACATGCTCGTGTCCGAAGCTAGACACAAATACAACAAAATTATTAAGGATGGTAACTGAGTCCATTTCATGTGGTCTCCATCTCATGTTGGCCTCCGAATGCATGATAGAGCTGATAAGTTAGCCAAAGAATCTGCCTTTAAAGGAGCCGTTGAGTGTAACCTTGGATTGTCGATGAGCAATCTGAGAGCAGAAGTACACCGAGAACTTCAACAAGATCTTGTAGATCTGAGGCAAAGTGAAACTGACACCAGTAATTCCATCTATCATCATACTATCATGCAAGAGGAGCCACACATCTATGGATCATCCAATAAAATCAGCAGACTTCTAGATGTTACTGCTGCTCGGCTTAGACTCGGTTACAAGTATCTCTGGGAATTCTCATTATCTGCCGATGTAGACCTGACCAAATGTAAACTGTGTCAACAAAATTATTCGCACACCCTCCGTCACTATGTGATGGAGTGCGAAAAGATACGTGAATTTAGAGACAATTCTATAACCAATGTTCCAGCGATGTGTAAATATTTCATTCAAAATGATCTGCTACCAGAAATTTTAGCCAAATATCCCCAGTTTGCTAACTGTAGGTAGTAACTGAGTGATTGTAACCTATCCACCGCTGCCCACTGGATGGGAGGCGGTGTGCAGGACAAACATATAAATTTTGACACTAGCTCTCTACATAAATAAATAAATATGTTTATTCAGGAAAGGTACATACATAGAGAGATTTTACATAAGTGGATCGATTTATAGATAGAGCTAGTACATACAATGCCTAAAGCCACTATTACGCAATGCGTTTCGGGCAATTTGGGCAACATATGTCAGTTGCTTAATTTAGAACCTGTACTTGAGGTCGATCTCGAACCCATTGTTGATGTGACGACTTATATTGAATTTTGTAACTAGCTTATCAAGATTGTAACTTGCTTAGCTAAATGAATTGTGGGGTTCAGTCCCTGAGCCCATTATGTGCCTCTGTAACCCTTTCCACTACCGCCCACAAGATGGGTATGGGGTGCATAATAAATGAACTAAACTAAAAACCTGAAAGCTGTAGCATTAAATATTATGATAGATATCGTGAGGAAACATTCACATATGGGACTAATAGACCAAGAACCCGACAATGTGATGTTCTAGTGCCCAGAATACGCCTGGGATATAGACGTATCTGGCAGCTTTCTCAAAACCCAAATGTCGAGTACACAATGTGTCAACTTTGTGAAAGAGAAAACACATGCACTCTCTTGAACATTATATTGTAGAATGTCCCATACTGGCTGACTTTCGCCCTCCTGGGCTAAGGTATGCTGAACTCTGTAATTACTATATGAGTACTGGAACACTTGATGATATATTGGACTTGTACCCAAGATTGACCATGTAATAGATTAATTATACAATGTATGTGATGTAACTATATAACCTGAGCTTGTAAAAGCCCCTTAATCACCTTCAGTGATTAAGTGCTTAATTGCACACTAGTTTCTTTATCAGCTATCTCACCCTGTCAGAGTAAATGAGATAAATGTCTGTGAATGCATGTGTGTATATATGTATATGTGTGTGTATGTGTATGTATGGGTATAAAGTATATATGGAAGCTGATCAGAATTACATTTCACCTTTGTAAATGTACATTAATGACACTGTGTAGATGACACATCGAACACTTTATGTAAGGCATACATAAATCTGTGTATCTATGTATTTACGTATATAGGTTAGCTTAGCATTTTTAAAGCACCGACTCACCTTCAGTGGTTGATTGTTCAATAAACCCTTAAAATATATGTTTAACACATCTCTAACCCCTGTCTATGGAGGACAGAAGAAAATGTATATATGGTGGTTAGCATTGTAAATGTGTGGCCACGTCTGTGGTAGAAAACAATATATAAAAAAAAAAAACTGCGTCTTGTACACTAATGACAACCAAATACTCTACCAACTCCCTACAAGTAATCCACCAGAACTTCCCGCCCACATCTGGAAGTTCACTACTCTGATCTCTTCAGGTTCTTCCGGGTTTATCTACCAGGATCCTCCACAGCTCTTCCAGGCTGCTACACCATGAAGTCTTCCTTGATCAACAGTGGTGCTTCACCACTGGTATCACAAAACTTGTGAAACTTCATTCCACTACTCGTCTTCTCACAGCTTGAGGTTCTCTTCCTCACTGTATGGCTGCCCTCCCACACAGCTCAGCACTTTCCACTACCTTGGAGTCTCATCAACTACTCCCTCTCTGCTGGCTTCGAAGTTCTCAGCAACTTCTTCCACAGACAAACCTGCAACTCATTGACACGCCAATAAAAATGTTTCCTTATAAACACATAGACGAAATAATCCACACAATATGCTTGCATCCAACACCTATTTGCTCTCTACATGCTGTGAGAGTGGACTCCCCCGTTTGGGCTGGTCCATGCTCCGCCCGGCCTGGCGGTCCTCACTCCCCTCCTCCTCCGCCGCCAGTCAGTTGGCTTCAGGAGGTCGATGGGAGAGGACGCGCTGCTCGTCCCTCCAGCTGTCTCTCTCATCTCCGTCCTCTTATTTAGGCTTCCTGCCTTACCAAAACATGTCTAACTTATCAATAAACATTCGCTACTGTCGCTGGGCACACGACCAACTACAAGTAATCACTATAAATTGGCTTAAATCGTACTTACCACAGATTATTTAGTCGAGGACGCTCTCCTCACTGACGGATCGAGTCTGATGAGGGCGCTCCCACGGCCCACTCTCCTCGCCGTCCACGACTTGAGACAACAACTTTCCCAGCTTGATTCCACAGCTGGAACGTCTGCACACTTCCCTTCTCTTGGAGATATATCACTAGGGGTTCCTCTCTGACAGGAGCTCACACAGCGCAGCTTCCCCTCGCGATGTCTGGTACTCAAGTGAGGTCAAAGCCTTCTTGCACTGCTCATAATTTCAAATTGTTTATCAAATCCAACCAACTATTTGACATCTGAGTCTTCACCTCTATATTTCCTAGACCTTCTAGTCAGGTCAGGCTTGATAGAATAATTCTCAAAGGGGAGACTCGTTTTTCGGCTGCCGGGGATCATAACACAAGGTAACTGAGGAAAGGAGGATAGAAGCACAAACCAGTGAATCTGTACGATGGTACAACATGGTTGCAGCTGGCAATCCCAATCATTATGGCCGAAGAGGAGGAGGACGAGGGAGAGAATCAGTAATAGCGAGAATCCGTCTTGGATACAGATATCCATGGAGATATGGAATGGAAACAACAGTTGATCAGCGAAGTTGCAGAATCTGTGGTGAGAGTGATGGACACCGCCTTGACCACTATCTACGTGAATGTGAACACCTGAGAGACATTAGGAATATGTGTAGAATAATAAACCCCACATTGTTTGAGTTAGGAAAACACTATTTGTCAAATATTGATACTGTTCTTAAAAGATTTCCCCATTTTGCACCCGCAAGATAACATAAGCTTTTAAGGGTTGATAGATGTTAATCTTCTTGTTCGAGGAGCTGTTCACTTGAGACAGTTAAGCAAGTCCCAGCTGTGTCTGGGTACAAGTGACAGGATGAACAACCCAGCGGGTTTTCTTCCTATTGGGGAGTGTTGTACATGCTGCTATGGCGGTGTGTCCACTCACAAGATGAGTGGCGCTGCCCAATAAACTCGCCCCTCGGGGCAAAATTTAAATTTTAAAGGTACGTCAAGAGAGCGTGTGTGAGGTACGTCAAGAGAGCGTGTGAGAGGTACGTCAAGAGAGCGTGTGAGAGGTACGTCAAGAGAGCGTGTGTGAGGTACGTCAAGAGAGCGTGTGAGAGGTACGTCAAGAGAACGTGTGAGAGGTACGTCAAGAGAGCGTGTGTGAGAGGTACGTCAAGAGAGCGTGTGTGAGAGGTACGTCAAGAGAGCGTGTGTCAGGTACGTCAAGAGAGCGTGTGTGAGAGGTACGTCAAGAGAGCGTGGCGTGCACGAGGGCGCGTCCCCCTGGGCGACCACAACAAACCAGGAGGTGAGAGGCTTGAGCAACACATGTTAGTGTGAGGCGCCCTCCTCACACTGCTAGTGTGTGTCCCCTCGCACTCCCGCCCTGCTAGAGTGCGTCTCCTCGCACTCCCGCCCTGCTAGAGTGCGTCTCCCCGCTCGTCCTCACTGCCAGAGTGCGTCTCTTCACACTCGTCCTCACTGCCAGAGTGCGTCTCTTCACACTCGTCCTCACTGCCAGAGTGCGTCTTCACACTCGTCCTCACATATGACCTCACACACCTTAATCTCGGCGGCCAGTTTGTAAGTGCATCCAGGAGTGTGTCTCCGGCTGTTGGTTGTGTTTGTTTACCTGTTGACGGTCAGGTGAGTTAGTCAATTTGTATGGTCGGCAAGTTACCTTTTGGCCTCAGTCAGCCCAACAACTTTGGCTTGACGGTAGAACAGCAGTCTCGCCTCATGCAGGTCGGCGCTCAATCCCCGACCGTCCAAGTAGTTGGGCACCATTCCTTCCCCCCGTCCCATCCCAAATCCTGACTCCTTTCCAGTGGTATAGAGTCATAATGGCTTGGCGCTTTCTCCTGAGAGTTCCTTTCAAAATTCAAATTCAAATGTTTATTCAGGTAAAGTACATACATACAAGGGGTGATACAAAAGTTGATGAATTTATAGATAGAGCTAGTACATACAATGCCTAAAGCCATTATTACGCAAAGTGTTTCGGGCAGGAAAAACACTAAAGACTAAAACTTAATACTAATTGAGATTAAAGTATAAAATGTGTTGAGAAAATATAAAAATAAATAAGGGGGGAACATGGCAGAAATACAGAAAAAATACAATTTGGTCGACAAACAGCATTGTTTAAAAATAACAGACATGGGTTGACATTATAGGGGTAAGGTAGGTTACAGGGAGTTAATTAGGTAGTACTTAGTTTTTATCTTAAACTGGTTGAGAGAGGTAAAGTCTTTAACATGATTGGGAAGGTCATTCCACATTCTGGGTCCCATTCCACATTCTGGGGAACCGGTCGGCCGAGCGGACAGCACGCGGGACTTGTGATCCTGTGGTCCTGGGTTTGATCCCAGGCACCGGCGAGAAACAATGGGCAAAGTTTCTTTCACCCTATGCCCCTGTTACCTAGCAGCAAAATAGGTACCTGGGTGTTAGTCAGCTGTCACGGGCTGCTTCCTGGGGGTGGAGGCCTGGTCGAGGACCGGGCCGCGGGGGACACTAAGCTCCGAAATCATCTCAAGATAACCTTGATTTGTAGAGCATTTCTATATTGATTAAGTCATACTCTTGGAATATCAAAAAGGTATTTGTTTCTGGTGTGGTGCTCATGGGTTCTGTTACAACCTTCAATGAAGCTTTTAAGGTCAGGATTGGTATTACAGTTCAGCGTTTTATATATATATAATATATATATATATATATATATATATATATATATTATATATATATATATATATATATATTATTTTATATATATATTATATATATATTTATACAGTGGCACCTCGACATACGATTGCCCCTACTTACGATAAATTTGAGTTCCGATATAAATTTCATAAAAAAATGCGACTCGACATCCGATGGTGTCGTCGACATCCGATATTTGTTGGTACACGTTCGGGTCGGCCGAGCGCGTGGTTCCCGGACACGCGGTCCGACCTGCCTCAGTTTACTACAGCTACCCGCTTAGTGACGATCGCGCCTATAAGAAATTCCGCTTTTGTGGTGATTTTTTTTTCATTTTGAACATTAAAGTATTATTTTCTATCGCGCCATGAGTCCCAAGAAAGTCAGTGGTAAGGCTCAACATATGAGATTATGTAAGAATGACCATAGAGCAGAAACTAGAGATCATTCGTAAATATGAAGACGGTGTGCGGGTCGGTGAACTGGCTAGGCAGTACAACAAATCTCAGTCAACGATATCCACCATACTGGTTAAGAAAAAGGACATTATGGGTGCTAAAGTGATGCATCATTACAGACAAATGTTAAATCGAATTGAAAAACAAATGTCTCTTGACAAATTTGTAGTGAGACAAACAAGCACTGAACCACAACCAGGTCCTAGTGGTATTCAGGCAAAACGTAGGAGAGAGAGTACCCCAGAGAAAACATCACTGCCTGATGTGATAATGGAAGGGGACTCCCCTTCCAAACAGTAACAACTCTCCTCCTCCCCCTCATCACCATCTTCCATACGCCATCGAAATCCCTCCATAAAGGTAAGTGAAGTTTTGGTACTGTATTGTAGTTAGAAAAAAACATTGTATTCAGTATAAAATGTATTTTTATGTTAATATTTTGGAGGGTGGGGAACGGATTAATTCAAATCCCTTTATTTCTTATGGGAAAATTCGCTTCGACTTCCGATATTTCGACATACGATCCGTCTCTGGGAACGGATTAGCATCGTAAATCGAGCCCCATTGTATATATATTTATATATATATTTATATATATATATATATTTATATATATATGTCGTACCTAGTAGCCAGAACGCACTTGTCAGCCTACTATGCAAGGCCCGATTTGCTAATAGGCCAAGTTTCATGAATTAATTGTTTTTCGACAACCTAACCTACCTAACCTAACCTAACATTTTCGGCTACCTAACCTAACCTAACCTATAAAGATAGGTTAGGTTAGGTTAGGTAGGGTTGGTTAGGTTCGGTCATATATCTACGTTAATTTTAACTCCAATGAAAAAAATGACCTCATACATAATGAAATGAGTAGCATAATCATTTCATAAGAAAAAAATTAGAGAAAATATTATTTCAGAAAACTTGGCTTATTAGGCAAATCGGGCATTGCATAGTAGGCCAAAGTGAGTTCTGGCTACTAGGTACGACATATATATATATATATATATATATATAATATATATATANAAATATAAATAAAAATATGTTTATTCAGGAAAGGTACATACATAAAGTGATTTTACATAAGTGGATCGATTTATAGATAGAGCTAGTACATACAATGCCTAAAGCCACTATTACGCAATGCGTTTCGGGCAAGAAAACATTAATATCTAAAACTTAATATAATTGAGCAAAAGAATAAAATGTATGAGAACAGATAAAATAAAGATAAAAAAAAAGGGGGAACATGACTGAAAAAGCAGCACAAATACAATAGGTAGACAAACAGCGTTGAATAAAAAAATAACAGACATGGGTTGACAATAGAGGGGTAAGGTAGGTTACAGGGATTTATCAGGTAGTGTTTAGTTTTAATCTTAAACTGGTTGAGAGAGGTACAGTCTTTAACATGGTTGGGAAGGTCATTCCACATTCTGGGTCCCTTGATTTGTAGAGCATTTCTAGTTTGGTTAAGTCGTACTCTGGAATATCAAAACTGTATTTATTTCTGGTGTGGTGCTCATGGGTTCTGTTACAACCTTCAATGAAGCTTTTGAGGTCAGGATTGGCATTACAGTTCAGCGTTTTATATATGTATAATACACATGAGAGAATGTGCAGTGACTTAATATCAACATATTCAGAGATTTGAGTAGGGGTACCGAGTGATGTTGGGGCCAGAGTTGGATATTGTCTAATAGCAGCTTTGTGTTGAGTAATTAGAGGACGTAAATGATTTTGGGTAGTAGAACCCCAAGCACAAATACCATAGTTGAGATATGGATAGATGAGGGAGTAATAGAGAGTCACCAGGGCAGGGCGGGGTACATAATATCTGATCTTAGAAAGAATGCCAACAGTTTTTGAAACTTTTTTTGATATATTTAGAATGTGTCCCTGGAAATTAAGCTTGTGATCAATGAGAACGCCAAGGAATTTCCCATCTAATTTGTTAAAATTTGGGTATTGTTTATCTTGAGATTTATTTGAGTAGAGGATTTATTGCCAACAGAATATAGAAAGTTTTGTCAATGTTAAGGGTGAGTTTGTTGGCAGTTAGCCAAAGATGGACTTTATTTAGCTCGGTATTTACTGTGGCATTTAGAGCAAGGGGGTCAGGACTGGAGTAAATGAAGGTGTGTCGTCAGCAAATAGAATTGGTCTAAGGTGTTGGGAGGCATTTGGAAGGTCATTAATGTAGATGAGAAAGAGGAGAGGCCAAGTATACTGCCCTGAGGAACACCAATGTTGATGGTAGGGTGGGAGAAATTGAATTGTTCACAGAAACATACTGGAGCCTGTCAGTAAGGTAAGATTTGAGGTATTGCAGGGAGAGTCCTCTGACTCCATAATGATGTAATTTAAGAAGAAGGTTTTAGTGCTTGACAGTGTCAAAAGCCTTACGCAGGTCCACAAATAACCCAACAGGGAACTCATTTTTATCAAGAGCTGCATGAATTAAGTTAATCATACTAATAAGTGCATCGTTAGTGCTTTTTTTAGGTCTGAAGCCATATTGGCAAGAGCTAAGTATATTGTGCTTGGCTAGATAAGAGTAGAGCTGCTTGTAGATTAGTTTTTCAAAATTTTTTGATAAGTTGTTGCCTGTCAGTGCATTGGAAGTCTGCAGGCCTTGCGATAGGGAATCAGCAAGTGTGAATACTTCAGTATACTTCCCTATACTTCAGTATAAGTACTGGTCCTTGGCACAAAAATGGCAAACAAGCACTCACCTTTCACTGCGTCTTGTACACTAATGACAACCAAACACTGTACCAACTCCCTACAAGTAATCCACCAGAACTTCCCGCCCACATCTGGAAGTTCACTACCCTGATCTCTTCAGGTTCTTCGGGTTTATCTACCAGGGTCCTCCACAGCACTCATGGCCGCTACACCATGAAGTCTTCCTCGATCAACAAAGGTGCTTCACCACTCCTACCAGGATCCTCCACAGCTCTGCTGGCCGCTACATCATGAAGTTTTCCTTGATTAACAATGTGCTTCACCACTGTATCACAAAACTTGTGAAACTTCATTCCACTACTCGTCTTCTCACAGCTTGAGGTTCTCTTCCTCACTGTATGGCTGCTCTCCCACACAGCTCAGCACTTTCCACTACCTTAAAGTCTCATCAACTACTCCCTCTGTGCTGGCTTCGAAGTTCTCAGCAACTTCTTCCACAGACAAACTTGCAACCCATTGACACGCCAATAAAAATGTTTCCTTATAAACACATAGACGAAATAATCCACACAATATGCTTGCATCCAACATCTATTTGCTCTCTACATGCTGTGAGAGTGGACTCCCCCGTTTGGGCTGGTCCATGCTCCGCCCGGCCAGGCGGTCCTCACTCCCTCCTCCTCCGCCGCCAGTCAGTTGGCTTCAGGAGGTCGATGGGAGAGGACGCGCTGCTCGTCCCTCCAGCTGTCTCTCTCATCTCCGTCCTCTTATTTAGGCTTCCTGCCTTACCAAAACATGTCTAACTTATCAATAAACATTCGCTACTGTCGCTGGGCACACGACCAACTACAAGTAATCACTATAAATTGGCTTAAATCGTACTTACCACAGATTATTTAGTCGAGGACGCTCTCCTCACTGACGGATCGAGTCTGATCAGGGCGCTCCCACGGCCCACTCTCCTCGCCGTCCACCACTTGAGACAACAACGTTCCCAGCTCGATTCCACAGCTGGAATGTCTGCACACTTCCCTTCTCTTGGAGATATGTCACTAGGGGTTCCTCTCTGACAGGAGCTCACACAGCGCAGCTTCCCCTCGCGATGTCTGGTACTCAAGTGGGGTCAAAGCCCTCTCGCACTGCCCATAATCTCAAATTGTTTATCAAATCCAACCAACTATTTTACATCTGAGTCTTCACCTCTATATTTCCTAGACCTTCTAGTCAGGTCAGGCCTGATAGAATAATTCTCAAAGGGGAGACTCGTTTTTCGGCTGCCTGGGATCATAACACAAGGTAACTGAGGAAAGGAGGATAGAAGCACACACCAGTGAATCTGTACGATGGTACAACATGGTTGCAGCTGGCAATCCCAATCGTTATGGCCGAGGAGGAGGAGGACGAGGGAGAGAATCAGTAATAGCGAGAATCCGTCTTGGATACAAATATCCATGGAGATTCGGAATGGAAACAACAGTTGATCAGCTAAGTTGCAGAATCTGTGGTGAGAGTGATGGACACCGCCTTGACCACTATCTACGTGAATGTGAACACCTGAGAGACATTAGAAATATGTGTAGAATAATAAACCCCACATTGTTTGAGTTAGGAAAACACTATTTGTCAAATATTGATACTGTTCTTAAAAGATTTCCCCATTTTGCACCCGCAAGACAACATAAGCTTTTAAGGGTTGATAGATGTTAATCTTCTTGTTTGTTGAGCTGTTCACTTGAGACAGTTAAGCAAGTCCCAGCTGTGTCTGGGTACAAGTGACAGGATGAACAACCCAGCGGGTTTTCTTCCTATTGGGGAGTGTTGTACATGCTGCTATGGCGGTGTGTCCACTCACAAGATGAGGGGGCGCTGCCCAATAAACTCGCCCCTCGGGGCAAAATTTAAATTTTAAAGGTACGTCAAGAGAGCGTGTGTGAGAGGTACATCAAGAGAGCGTGTGTGAGGTACATCAAGAGAGCGTGTGAGAGGTACGTCAAGAGAGCGTGTGAGAGGTACGTCAAGAGAGCGTGTGAGAGGTACGTCAAGAGAGCGTGTGTGAGGTACATCAAGAGAGCGTGTGAGAGGTACGTCAAGAGAGCGTGTGAGAGGTATGTCAAGAGAGCGTGTGTGAGAGGTACGTCAAGAGAGCGTGTGAGAGGTACGTCAAGAGAGCGTGTGTGAGGTACATCAAGAGAGCGTGTGAGAGGTACGTCAAGAGAGTGTGTGAGAGGTACGTCAAGAGAGCGTGTGAGAGGTACGTCAAGAGAGCGTGTGCGAGAGGTACGTCAAGAGAGCGTGTGCGAGAGGTACGTCAAGAGAGCGTGTGAGAGGTACGTCAAGAGAGCGTGTGTGAGAGGTACGTCAAGAGAGCGTGTGAGAGGTACGTCAAGAGAGTGTGTGTGAGAGGTACGTCAAGAGAGTGTGTGTGAGAGGTACGTCAAGAGAGCGTGTGTGAGAGGTACGTCAAGAGAGTGTGTGTGAGGTACATCAAGAGAGCGTGTGAGAGGTACGTCAAGAGAGTGTGTGTGAGGTACATCAAGAGAGCGTGTGAGAGGTACGTCAAGAGAGCGTGTGTGAGGTACATCAAGAGAGCGTGTGAGAGGTACGTCAAGAGAGCGTGTGTGAGAGGTACGTCAAGAGAGTGTGTGTGAGAGGTACGTCAAGAGAGCGTGTGTAAGAGGTACGTCAAGAGAGCGTGTGACAGGTACGTCAAGAGAGTGTGTGTGAGGTACATCAAGAGAGCGTGTGAGAGGTACGTCAAGAGAGCGTGTGTGAGAGGTACGTCAAGAGAGTGTGTGTGAGAGGTACGTCAAGAGAGCGTGTGTAAGAGGTACGTCAAGAGAGCGTGTGTGAGGTACATCAAGAGAGCGTGTGAGAGGTACGTCAAGAGAGCGTGTGTGAGAGGTACGTCAAGAGAGCGTGTGTAAGAGGTACGTCAAGAGAGCGTGTGAGAGGTACGTCAAGAGAGCGTGTGAGAGGTACGTCAAGAGAGCGTGTGTGAGAGGTACGTCAAGAGAGCGTGTGTGAGAGGTATGTCAAGAGAGCGTGTGAGAGGTACGTCAAGAGAGCGTGTGTGAGAGGTACGTCAAGAGAGTGTGTGTGAGAGGTACGTCAAGAGAGCGTGTGTGAGAGGTACGTCAAGAGAGCGTGTGCGAGAGGTACGTCAAGAGAGCGTGTGCGAGAGGTACGTCAAGAGAGCGTGTGAGAGGTACGTCAAGAGAGCGTGTGTGAGAGGTACGTCAAGAGAGCGTGTGAGAGGTACGTCAAGAGAGTGTGTGTGAGAGGTACGTCAAGAGAGTGTGTGTGAGAGGTACGTCAAGAGAGCGTGTGTGAGAGGTACGTCAAGAGAGTGTGTGTGAGAGGTACGTCAAGAGAGCGTGTGTGAGAGGTACGTCAAGAGAGTGTGTGTGAGAGGTACGTCAAGAGAGCGTGTGTGAGAGGTACGTCAAGAGAGCGTGTGAGAGGTATGTCAAGAGAGTGTGTGTGAGAGGTACGTCAAGAGAGCGTGGCGTGCACGAGGGCGCGTCCCCCTGGGCGACCACAACAAACCAGGAGGTGAGAGGCTTGAGCAACACATGTTAGTGTGAGGCGCCCTCCTCACACTGCTAGTGTGTGTCCCCTCGCACTCCCGCCCTGCTAGAGTGCGTCTCCTCGCACTCCCGCCCTGCTAGAGTGCGTCTCCTCGCACTCCCGCCCTGCTAGAGTGCGTCTCCTCGCACTCCCGCCCTGCTAGAGTGCGTCTCCTCGCACTCCCGCCCTGCTAGAGTGCGTCTCCTCACACTCCCGCCCTGCTAGAGTGCGTCACCTCGCTCGCTCTCACTGCCAGAGTGCGTCTCCCCGCTCGCTCTCACTGCCAGAGTGCGTCTCTTCACACTCGTCCTCACTGCCAGAGTGCGTCTCTTCACACTCGTCCTCACATATGACCTCACACACCTTAATCTCGGCGGCCAGTTTGTAAGTGCATCCAGGAGTGTGTCTCCGGCTGTTGGTTGTGTTTGTTTACCTGTTGACGGTCAGGTGAGTTAGTCAATTTGTATGGTCAGCAAGTTACCTTTTGGCCTCAGTCAGCCCAACAACTTTGGCTTGACGGTAGAACAGCGGTCTCGCCTCATGCAGGTCGGCGCTCAATCCCCGACCGTCCAAGTAGTTGGGCACCATTCATTCCCCCCGTCCCATCCCAAATCCTGACTCCTTTCCAGTGGTATATAGTCATAATGGCTTGGTGCTTTCTCCTGATAGTTTCTTTCAAAATTCAAATTCAAATGTTTATTCAGGTAAAGTACATACATACAAGGGGTGATACAAAAGTTGATGAATTTATAGATAGAGCTAGTACATACAATGCCTAAAGCCATTATTACGCAAAGTGTTTCGGGCAGGAAAAACACTAAAGACTAAAACTTAATACTAATTGAGATTAAAGTATAAAATGTGTTGAGAAAATATAAAAATAAATAAGGGGGGAACATGGCAGATAAACAAAAAAAATACAATTTGGTCGACAAACAGCATTGTTTAAAAATAACAGACATGGGTTGACAATAGAGGGGTAAGGTAGGTTACAGGGAGTTAATTAGGTAGTATTTAGTTTTTATCTTAAACTGGTTGAGAGAGGTACAGCCTTTAACATGATTGGGAAGGTCACTCCACATTCTGGGTCCCTTGATTTGTAGAGCATTTCTAGTTTGATTAAGTCATACTCTTGGAATATCAAAAAGGTATTTGTTTCTGGTGTGGTGCTCATGGGTTCTGTTACAACCTTCAATGAAGCTTTTAAGGTCAGGATTGGTATTACAGTTCAGCGTTTTATATATATATATATATATATATATTATATATATATATATATATATATATATATATATATATATATATATATATATATATATATATATATATATATATATAATACACATGAGAGGATGTGCAGTGACTTAATGTCTAACATATTCGGAGATTTGAGTAGGGGTACCGAGAGATGTCTGGGGCCAGAGTTGGATATTGTCCTAATAGCAGCTTTGTGTTGAGTAATTAGAGGACGTAAATGATTTTGGGTAGTAGAACCCCAAGCACAAATACCATAGTTGAGATAAGGATAGATGAGGGAGTAATAGAGCGTCACCAGGGCAGAGCGAGGTACATAATATCTGATATTAGAAAGAATGCCAACAGTTTTTGAAACTTTTTTTGATATATTTAGAATGTGTCCCTGGAAATTCAGCTTGTGGTCAATGAGAACGCCAAGGAATTTGCCATCAATTTTGTTACAAATTTGGGTATTATTTATCTTGAGATTTATTTGTTTTGAGGATTTATTGCCTTTTAAATTTATTTAAATAGCATTAAATTTATTTATTTATTTATCGAATTTATTTCCAATCATATTACCATACGTGCCCCAGTGTCTGGGGATCATATTAGGGAGTGGGCCATTTATGTGTGTGGACCATTTTGTGTGTGGATCCTATCAGGGAGTAGACCATTTTGTGTGTGGATCATATCAGGGAGTGGGCCATTTATGTGTGGACCATTTTGTGTGTGGATCATATCAGGGAGTAGACCATTTTGTGTGTGGATCATTTTTGTGTAGGGATCATATTAGGGAGTGGGCCATTAATGTGTGTGGAGCATATCAGGGAGTGGGTCATTTATGTGTGTGGACCATTTTTGTGTAGGGATCATATTAGGGAGTGGGCCATTAATGTATGTGGAGCATATCAGGGAGTGGGTCATTTTTGTGTGTGGATCATATTAGGGAGTGGGTCATTTATGTGTGCGGACCATTTTGTGTGTGGATCATATTAGGGAGTGGGTCATTTATGTGTGCGGACCATTTTGTGTGGGGATCATATCAGATGGAGTGGGTCCGATGGAAGTGACCCCTGGAGTTCCCTCTCGCCTTGTGCAAGTTTGAGGGTTGCTCGGTCCCCTTGTTTCTGGGTGACCTTCATCATTTCTGCCTCCATTATGCTTCCTGTTGGGTCGGTGACGAGTCTTGCGAGTTTTGTTGCTTGTCTGCGACTCGTTACACCCAGTCCACTGATGACACTATTCAGGCGCAGGCAGCTCAGGCGTTGCATGCTCGATTTAAGTTGCTGCAGTGAGCTTGGTTGGTTGTTGACCCCCAAAGCCCCGAGGCTGCCCTGTTTTGATTATAGGGACCCAGACTTGGTGTTAATTGCTTCGACTTTGGTTCAGTCCATGCCCCCTGTTCCTTCCCTTGCTGTGGTTCATTCTGGTCTTTTCTCCCTGCTTCCAGCACCGAAGCGTCTGAGGGTTTCGGAGTCAGGGCAGGGGTTTCCTTGCTTTTGAGACTTGAGCTGTCATGGGGGGATGCCCCTTCCAAAGTGGCGACGGAAGCATTCGAACTGGTTCCTCCTGCCAGAGCATCTGGGTCTGACCAGTAGTCCCCCTTCCTTTCTATTTTCCAGCTGCTTCGGCCTTAAATTTTGAGACCGGGACTTTCAGGAATGGCTCAGTCCTGGATCCTGCTGTGGAGGTTCTCGGGGCTGGGAAGGGGGTTGCCTTGGGGGCCTTGGGTCTCCAAGGCCGCCCCCTTTTGTTCCCTCTGAGCAGGGCTTGCTGTTACAAGGAGTGGGGATTTCTTTTCCCCCCTCCGTGTACGTATTGGATTTGGTGTCAGCCCCTCCCCGGGTTCGGTTATGTGTCCCTTCGGGTCCGTCGGTCCCTTCCTTTTGGAGGTATTCTACTTCCCGCATCTCACCTCATGAGATGCATAATGCCATTGTGGCTTGCCTCCTATGCGACCTGGATTACGCCTCCTTACTGAATCCGTCTTCATTCAGGTTTGTATCTTTGTTTCCTTACTGGGTTTGTTGTGAGATTCCAGAGTTCAGAGGGATCAGACGTGTCCTGGTTGATACCTGGTTGATGGGGTTCTGGGAGTTCTTCTAGTGCCAGGCTTGAGTTGTGAGAGTTTGGTCCACTAGGCTGTTGCTTGGAGCGGCCTGCAGGCCCACATACCCACCACAGCCTGGTTGGTCCAGCACTCCTTGGAGGAATAAATCTAGTTTCCTCTTGAAGATGTCCACGGTTGTTCCGGCAATATTTCTTATACTCGCTGGGAGGGTGTTGAACAACCGTGGACCTCTGATGTTTATACAGTGTTCTCTGATTGTGCCTATGGCACCCCTGCTCTTCACTGGTTCTATTCTGCATTTTCTTCCATATCGTTCACTCCAGTACGTTGTTATTTTACTGTGTAGATTTGGTACTTGGCCCTCCAGTATCTTCCAGGTGTATATTATTTGATATCTCTCTCGTCTTCTTTCTATTGAGTACATTTGGAGGGCTTTGAGACGATCCCAATAATTTAGGTGCTTTATCGTGTCTATGCGTGTCATATATGTTCTCTGTATTCCCTCTATTTCAGCAATCTCTCCTGCTCTGAAGGGGGAAGTGAGTACTGAGCAGTACTCAAGACGGGACAACACAAGTGACTTGAAGAGTACAACCATTGTGATGGGATCCCTGGATTTGAAAGTTCTCGTAATCCATCCTATCATTTTTCTGGCTGACACAATATTTGCTTGGTTATGCTCCCTAAATGTTAGATTGTCAGATATCATTATTCCCAAATCCTTGACATGATGTTTTCCTCCTATGGGCAGATTCGATTGTGTTACGTACCCTGTATTATGTTTTAGATCGTCATTTTTGCCGTACCTGAGAATCTGGAATATATCACTGTTAACCCTTGTGTTGCTAAGGCTATTTGGCCTTTGTCACCCACAGGTGCATAAAAAAAAAATTGTTTCTTCTTATCCTGTTAAAACATTTGTGTTCCCTGATCACAGGAAAAATAATAAAAAAATTGTCAGGAAAGTCTGGGAAAAGAGTCGCTGACTCGTCAAGCATCTGGGAAGTTCTGTTTTGCCCCAGCTGTCAGGCGAGGGGTTGCCACAAAGATATAATTACCTAATTATTTCAATGTCTCTGATTTATTTTTTTTTTTTTTTTTTTGCAGTAATATTATTCAATAGTGTGTTGTGATATATTTATATAATAAAATGTGTGAAAATCGCTTGTGACGATAATCTCTTTCAAGAGACATTGAGCCTGCTCTTCCCTACTTAAAGTTACGTCAATTCTACAAGTACAAGACGTATCTTGAATGTAGCATCACCATTAGCACAAAACGTTTTGACCAGAAGGCAAAATGTACCCTGAACCCCCCTGAACCCCTTCTTCACGCCGGCTCGCCACCCGTCTTCAACCAGCCAACTACCCATCCCAGCTTGCCTGCTCCTGATTGGTGACTCGCCAACCGCACACCTGCACACCGCACCTCAGCGCCATCTACCTGAGTCGACGTCTGAGCCTGACCAGCTATCAACTTCAGAATATTCTTTGTGCTCTTAGAGTTGACATCTCTCTGGCATACTAAGCTCTCTGGCTTTCGTATACTAAGGGAGGTCTCAGCCATAACCAATATTCTCGGCACCATTTCACCATTTATCCATTATAATATTTAATCTATTGTGTTTTTACATTTATCTTTGTCATTTTTGCATTAGTCATTTACCCGAGATTTGTCTTTATTTTCATTTATGTTTAAAGTAAATATATTAAAGTTTCATTGTTCATACTTTGTGTTTTACGTGTTCCTCCCTCTAACTTACCACAGACAACAGGCAAGCAGTCTATCTTTTTTTTTGTAAGTGTGATCAGGCATTGACACCTGCCATTGGAGGACTGCCGAACATCAGCACTCCAACACTTTCCCGTCACACGCTATTCTCAAAATTATGATGTGCATATTGTTGATTTAATTATTATGTTCATCAAACAGTGAACAAATACTTTCGCCTATTACACTATATACACAGGTTATATATAATATCTGCATGTTTTTTTCACCATAACGAACCACTAATTGGTATTATGAGTCAAAAAGTAACGAGGAGTGAGCACCACACACCAGCCAGCCACTCACTGCCACTCACTCCTTCACACCTCATTCGCCCACATTCTCCTCCCACCATACTATGTTTTATTTTATTCACTACATACAGAAGTTTTATATAAGTATCTACATGTTTTGTTCACCACAACTGGACAACAAGCTGATGTCTCTTAGTGCCTGAACTAACTATGTCACTACACACAGTCAGCTGGCGGCTGCCTCCCTCACACATTCAAGGTCAAATTCACTAAAATTTCACCTCCANGTGAGAGGTACGTCAAGAGAGTGTGTGTGAGAGGTACGTCAAGAGAGTGTGTGTGAGAGGTACGTCAAGAGATGTGTGTGAGAGGTACGTCAAGAGAGTGTGTGAGAGGTACGTCAAGAGGTGTGTGTGAGAGGTACGTCAAGAGAGCGTGTGTGAGAGGTACGTCAAGAGGTGTGTGAGAGGTACGTCAAGAGAGCGTGTGTGAGAGGTACGTCAACGAGAGTGTGTGAGAGGTACGTCAAGAGAGCGTGTGTGAGAGGTACGTCAAGAGAGTGTGTGTGAGAGGTATGTCAAGTGAGCGTGTGTGAGAGGTACGTCAAGAGAGCGTGTGTGAGAGGTACGTCAAAGAGAGTGTGTGTGAGAGGTACGGCTAAGAGAGCGTGTGCAAGAGGGACCAATCAGGGAAGAGTCGTCAAGTCTCTGTGGATCTCCTCCCATGTTGGAATATGTGGGGAATGAACGAGCAGATGTGCTGGCTGCTGAAGGCGCTGAAGGAGACCACATTGAATACTTCATACCCAAGACTCTTCTACAAATTAGAAGTATTGTCAGGCAAACATCACCGTGACAGTATTATATTGTGGGTTGGTGGTGTTGTCATTGATGTTGATCCTTCATATGGACAACCCAACCCAAACTCGGTAGAGTGCTTATACTTTACTAGGAGATCACCCTGGCGCTTCGGCTCTTGGAGAGGGCTCAACGTCACACGTTTAGGGGATGCAGCTCCAATACTTAGCCTCGTTGTCACGTCCACACACCCACTCGAGCCACTGTGACTCCCCACTCTCTCCTTATGTGATATGATCTCCTCAATCCCCTTTGACTTATTAGTTTCCATTCTATCCTGTCCACAGCTGTGGTTCTTGGTTCTTCTCTCTCTCTCCTTCTTTCCTTCTTCCTGGGAAGCCTCACTAGAAACAAGGGCAAACACCAGCAAATTTGAATACATTTACTGGACAAAGCACATACACAATACATACACAATATAATAATATAATGAATCCTACACTCTATACTATTACAGTCAGGTTGCACTCCAACACCATCAGAACTCGATCATCTGCTTATCAAGTGGTATCCTATCTCCTGATTCACCACCTAATACTAACAACCTCCTCAAGTAGATCAAGTCTTATAACACAATGTTGCACTATCAGCAAGAGAATATATATATCTATAAACACATACAAAGAAAATCAGCGTTAAATGCAAAACATAAATATTAGTATAAATGTTCCTTGATATACAACAATGATCAATCGATCCCCTATCAGTCCTGGAACACATACGTATGTCTCTGCAGGTAATCCAGCCTACGACTGTGACCCTATCTTCTTCTTGAGGTTATCTTGAGATGATTTCGGGGCTTTTAGTGTCCCGCGGCCCGGTCCTCGACCAGGCCTCCACTCCCAGGAAGCAGCCCGTGACAGCTGACTAACACCCAGGTACCTATTTACTGCTAGGTAACAGGGGCATAGGGTGAAAGAAACTCTGCCCATTGTTTCTCGCCGACGCCTGGGATCGAACCAGGACCACAGGATCACAAGTCCAGCGTGCTGTCCGCTCGGCCGACGGCGCGACCTCTCAGGCCTAAATTTTGTGAAGAATTTGTTATTTAATTTGGTTCTCTCTCTCTCTCCACTCATTTGCCATGTGTATCTTGTTCTGGTAGATTGTATATTATCACTAGGGCTGGATTAGGCATGGGCTCTAGGGGCTGCAGCCCCTGAGTGTATATTATCACTAGGGCTGGATTAAGGCATGGGTCTAGGGGCTGCAGCCCCTGAGTGAGCCCCTTGATGAAAAATTTGATGAATTCAGGCCCAAGGATGAAACACTAACACAAGCATGAAACACAAGCTTCTGATATCTACACCCTTGTAATACACAATGGATTAACTTATTCCCATATAGTGACATAGCATTATGGATTGCTTGTGTTCAAATAATAACTAATGCAATGGAAGAGGTGGTTAAGAAGAAATATCTGAAGAATATACACAGATCAACAATGGCACAAGAACATCTAAACAGTCTTACTCATGGCAATTAAAAATTGCAAATGAAAATAATACTGGGGCCCTCATAGTAACTTTAGCCCAGTAGGCATATTACTGGGGGCCCTCATAGTACTTTAGCCCAGTAGGGCATACTACTGGGGCCCTCATAGTACTTTTAGCCCAGTAGGGCATATTACTGGGGCCCTCATAGTACTTTTAGCCCAGTAGGGCATACTATGAGGGCCCTCATAGTACTTTTAGCCCAGTAGGGCATACTACTGGGGGCCCTCATAGTACTTTTAGCCCAGTAGGGCCATACTACTGGGGGCCCTCATAGTACTTTTAGCCCAGTAGGGCATACTCCTGGGGCCCTCATAGTATTTTAGCCCAGTAGGGCATACTACTGGGGGCCCTCATAGTACTTTTAGCCCAGTAGGGCATACTACTGGGGGCCCTCATATACTTTAGCCCAGTAGGGCATACTACTGGGGGCCCTCATAGTACTTTTAGCCCAGTAGGGCATACTACTGGGGGCCCTCATAGTACTTTTAGCCCAGTAGGGCATACTAACTGGGGCCCTCATAGTACTTTTAGCCCAGTAGGGCATATAAAACCTTAACCTGGCTCTGATTACCACCAATCTTCCCTCCCAAACTCCTGTCCAACATCTTGTGGATGGAGGTGGTTTTCACAGCTTCTTTCAGTGTATTGGACTTCACAATTACCCATACAAGATAGAGTACTTATTTTTTTTTTGTATTCTCTGGTTCATTTGCATTTTCCACCTGTATTCTTGTCCTATTTTCTCTCTATCGTGTGTCATTACCTAAGGTAATTACAGAAACGAGCTATTGCTCGTGGTGTCCCATCTCGTATAACACTTTGAAACTACTAATTGCTTTTGCCCCACCACTTAACGTGTTCCAACGTCTACCATTGTTTAAATACATAAAAAAATGGGTATCATAGCAAGTTGAGATTGTTCATCCCACCAGGTTGGTGGACTGGTGCTTGGCCCTTCCTCCCATCTGATGATCCCAAGATTAAGTCTTCACAGAGAAGGAAGGTAATTATTAGAAGAAAATGATATTAGTCCAGTACACAGCACTTGGAAGGTATACGAAGACAAGGAGTCGAGATACAGGAAAGGGTGAAGGAACAATACTAGGTCACTTGGACCACTGGAGATCGAACGAAGACCCTTCAAGAGTCGAGGTCATCGCTCTACCGCCCAGTTCAAGTAGTGGTGTGTTAGGTCTAGTTCTTCTGCACCACCTAAAAGCCTAATTGTAAACTAATATTTTGATTCTTTGTCATATTATTATTATTATTTTTATTATTATTATCATAAGTGGCTCCCACAACTTCTTTTACTGCATTCCACTTGTTTACCACCTGTTCAGAATATGAGTATTTCTTTACACGACTCATTTAGATTTCCTGCTATGTTCTATTGTCCTGGAATGTACCTGGATGGGGTTCTGGGAGTTCTTCTACTCCCCAAGCCCGGCTCGGGGCCCAGGCGTGACTTGTGAGAGCTTGGTCCAACAGACTGTTGCTTGGGGCTGCCGCAGGCCTACATATCCACCACAACCCAGTTGATCCGACACTTCTTGAAGAAATTTATCTAATTTTATCTTGATGTCCACGGTTGTTCTGGCAATATTTCTTATACTCACTGGGAGTATGTTTAACAACTGTAGACCTCTGACATTTACACAGAGTTCTTTGATTGTGCCTATTGCCCCCCGACTGAGGTTAACATTGGATTGTGTGCTCACCAGGAATGCTCAGCCTACCTTCTGGTGCAATTTGGGTGCCCTGCCAGGCATGCCAGTGTTTAAAAAGCTGTCCTTATCCACCTTGTTTGTTTTAATCAGTATCTTGTACAGTATGTTGTGATCATGTTCTTTATGTTCCCCCTCTTCTCCTCTAAATTGTGTGGTTGAGTTCCTTTAACCTGTTCTTGTAGTTTTGTTCTCTTAAATCTGGCAGTAATCTTGTGGAGGGCCTCTTGTGGAGGGCCTCTTGTGGAGGGCCTCTTGTGGAGGGCCTCTTGTGGAGGGCCTCTTGTGGAGGGCCTCTTGTGGAGGGCCTCTTGTGGAGGGCCTCTTGTGGAGGGCCTCTTGTGGAGGGCCTCTTGTGGAGGGCCTCTTGTGGAGGGCCTCTTGTGGAGGGCCTCTTGTGGAGGGCCTCTTGTGGAGGGCCTCTTGTGGAGGGCCTCTTGTGGAGGGCCTCTTGTGGAGGGCCTCTTGTGGAGGGCCTCTTGTGAAGGGCCTCTTGTGGAGGGCCTCTTGTGAAGGGCCTCTTGTGGAGGGCCTCTTGTGGAGGGCCTCTTGTGGAGGGCCTCTTGTGGAGGGCCTCTTGTGGAGGGCCTCTTGTGGAGGGCCTCTTGTGGAGGGCCTCTTGTGGAGGGCCTCTTGTGGAGGGCCTCTTGTGGAGGGCCTCTTGTGGAGGGCCTCAACACTGCCAAATTTAGTTTTGTCATTGCCGAGGTTGGATAACATTTAGGTACAGTACTGCATATTTTAGTAGGTAACGGGTAGTTCTAACATTTACCCCCGTCCCTCAAGCTAGTTATGATGTAGTGATAGGTGTGGTGGTGTGGTGCTTACCTATTAATCACAACAGGGAAGAGAGATCTGCATCCTTCTTCATTGATGCTGTACCTTACTATTCACAACTAGCTTGCTAATTACAGCTTTTAATAACAAAATTGGCTATAAATTTTTCTTGGAGTTATGGAAGTGGCTTCAACAGCTTTTTGAATGCAAACCATTTGTAGATGACCTATACACTGATTGCATCCTATGATATGATGCAATGGTGGTATAATCTTAATACTACTATTTATGTAACAGGAATTTAATTGCAGCTGCCAGTGATTTTATTTTGAAGGCAGATCCTTGGCAATTGGAAATTATTATAATTGTGTCAAAGTATATGTTTAAGGTAATGTCCAATTGGCTTTTCACAATATTTACACTTTGTGGGGTTGATCCCAATTTCCCAAATCCACTGACAGCCTAACTGCAATGATGTGATGTGGGGAGGTGATGTAGTATGGCACTGACACCTCTACGACACTCACATGTCAGGCTTCTGGGTGACTTTCTGTGCACAAGAACAAGTACTTTTCAAATGTGTCTTATCTCCTGTAAATGGGTGGGAAACAAGTGCAGGTCATTTATCAATTCACAACCAAGAAAAAACCCACTATGACACTCCTCAAACTTCCTTTGAATGATCTTTGGCAACATTCAACTGGTAAACAACACTAAACTACAGAAACAACCCAGCTACCCTGGCTGCAGCCAGGTGGTAGCACTCCAGCAAAAGGGTCATGGAGGACACCACCTCACTGTAAGCCCAGCCCACTTTTGCAGATTCAGGGATGACAGAACTTGTAGGATGGGAATGGGGAACTACTGAGGGATCAATATGAAGTCACTATTTCTGAGCTAGGCCTCATCGATAGCTTCACTTTGTTTCCTATCTTCGGTGCTTCTACAAATGGAGAAGAAAAACTAAGAAATTCCTTGAGCAATTTATCCAAGGAAACAGCAGCACCAGACGAGGGTATAGATGCAAACGACGAGGTTGGTTAAAAGTTGAGGTTAAATTTCCATATGCAAGACATACAACAAGAACTCTGGACAAAATCTAGAGGCTAAAGAACAGAGTGCACTCCAGAGGCACTTCTTGAAGAAAACTATCCAGTTTTCTCTTGAAGATGTCCACATTTGTTCCGGCAATATTTCTTATGCTCGCCGAGAGGATATTAAACAGCCATGGACCTCTGATGTTTATAGTGTTCTCTGATTGTGCCTATGGCAGCTCTGCTCTTCATTGGTTCTTTTCTGCATTTCCTTCCATATCGTTAACTCTAGTACTATATTGTTATTTTATTGTGTAGATTTGGGACCAATATTTTCCATGTTTATTCGAGTTTACCCCGAGAGCCACTAACACTAGTGGCCTCGAAGAGGACAGGAAGCCTGCAGCTTGCCGAAGGTCTCCCCCCCCCCCATTTGCCTTGATCTTTTCCAGATGTACTTTAAAAGTTAACAGTTTTGATGTTTACGGCTTTGGTGGGTAGGCCATGGATTTATAACCCTGTGGGTGAAAAAGCTTCTGCTCTCAGTCCTACATTGTGGCTTGTTGAGTTTGAAACCATTGCTCCTTGTTTGTGTTACATCTGGCTTCTTGAAGAAATTTCCTGAACATAATCAAAATGTTCAGATTTGCAAAAGTTTCAATGGTATGCACTTGGTCATGCCTGGTTTGCGGTGTTGTTAGACCCTGTGGCCCTCGACCGTTCCTGATACGTGAGTTGACTTGGCTCTGGAATGTTTTTGTTGCCTGGTGTTGCACTTTCTCCAAAGCAGCATTGTCTTTCTGAAGATGTGATATCCATGTTTTGATACGGTAATCCAAATGGGAGCGCACCATACAATTGAGTCACTACCTTCTTTTCCTTAAAAGGTACTTCTTGCATTTGTCAATATTAAAAGCATTTGCCAGTCTTCTTACCATTTGTGGAGTTCATGTAGATCTCTTTATAAATAATAAATTAATATGGAATACTCTTAACTTTAATTAAATGGACATTTGAACCAGCCTGATGCACAGTGCAAACCATGTCTTTTATAGTTAATTAATACAGGGCTGTTTTTGGCTGTTGACATGGTAGTCTCAAGCTGTTTCAGAAATCATATACATTGCACTATATAAAATTACAAGTGCTTTTCCCCTTATTATTTTTAACACAATATCTACAGAAACAATGAAACTGATTGAAATCTCAGCTAGCCTGTTGCCAGCAATTAGGACCGAAAGGGAACAATCCAACATGCTTAGAAACATAAAAGCCACTTTCAATGCAATTAACTCACCATTTTGGTCCTTACCACACTTCAGTACATGACCATCAAGCTCACGAACAATATCCTTCTGCTGATCTTGAGTAATGCATTCCAAGGCCTTCTGAATCACACGACAGCCATACATTCCAAGGCCTTCTGAATCACACGACAGCCATACATTCCAAGGCCTTCTGAATCACACGACAGCCATACATTCCAAGGCCTTCTGAATCACACGACAGCCATACATTCCAAGGCCTTCTGAATCACACGACAGCCATACATTCCAAGGCCTTCTGAATCACACGACAGCCATACATTCCAAGGCCTTCTGAATCACACGACAACCATACATTCCAAGGCCTTCTGAATCACACGACAGCCATACATTCCAAGGCCTTCTGAATCACACGACAGCCATACATTCCAAGGCCTTCTGAATCACACGACAGCCATACATTCCAAGGCCTTCTGAATCACACGACAGCCATACATTCCAAGGCCTTCTGAATCACACGACAGCCATACATTCCAAGGCCTTCTGAATCACACGACAGCCATACATTTGCAATGCAAGTGGTAAGACATGACCCCGAATCTTATTTGCCAACACAGTTTTCTGATCTGGTGTCCCAAACTCAAAGAACTTCTGTATTACATAATTACCAAATACATCTGTCATGAGAGAATACGCTGCCGTCAAAATTTCAGTGAATACCATTTGTTTCTCAGCCGGTGTTGCTCGTTCTAGCTTTTGCTGAATGAACCTTGAACCATGTTGGTCTTGGCTAAATTCCACAATATGGTTAGCCAAGTCTCTTAGTTGGAGATTCGGGAAGCGATTATTGCGGAAATCCTCAAGCAAGCGTGAACGACCAGTGCATTTATCCAAACTCAAATTCCTCTTTAGTGGTGGAAATAATGATGATGGTCCACCAGAGTTGAACATACCATTGGTAGAGCCATTACGGAACTTGGCCTCTGCTCCAGGTGCAGCAGAAATGACACGATTACCAGACATAAGAGCTCCAAGAGGAAGTGCTGATGAGGTACTACTCAAGCTTGGAGGTGGAGTAAGACTTCCCGAGGTTAGACCAATAGGTCCAGGAGATAC
>WNGS01004946.1:38519209-38536133 GCA_020271785.1 Procambarus virginalis
GAAAACTTTATCTGCTTGTAGTTTATATCTTCAGCAGAGGTAATTTTCATGCTGATTTTTGTGTCATCTGCAAAGGATGATACGAAGCTGTGACTTGTATTTGAGTCTATATCTGATATGAGAATACGGAAAAGCAGTGGTGCAAGGACTGTACCTTGAGGTACAGAGCTTAATTTTACCTGCGTTTGGACTATTTTATATGGTTGACTGTTACTCTCTGTTACGGCTACTATGGGTCACAACCGGGTTCTTTGCTGGAGGAACCAAAGTACTAGTATCCGACCCCAAGTCGGTAGTGACTTTCAAGGAGTGAGCTTGGTAATGCAAGAAAAAAAAAACATGGGAGTTGAAAGGAATACGACACTTCATCCTTTATCAATATATTCACATATAATCACTTTCCCATCACCTTAAATAGAATCATAAACGAAGTATTACTACACTGATATATACACAAGTGTCGCTCTCATAGGACACTAAGCGCTCCTCGATGCTCATGCGATGCAGCCTTGTCAACTTCCGTGTTTCCTCAACACACAGTACCGTCCTCAACCAGTACTGGGAAACACCAACGAGTCTACCCTAGCCATGGGCCAGCCTTTCTACAGTCTCACTAGGTGCTCCTTGTGAATGCCCACAATCACTCTCCAGCCTGGTGCTGGCAGAGAACATCAGCCTCGCGCTGCTGGGCCTCTACACGAACAAATACAAGGGTAGCGAACCCCTGGCAGGAGCTACTTGCAACAAGCTAGTTACACTCCTCCGTAGCACCTCACTGTCGGTCGTCTCTTCCTCTAGCCAGTCCCGGGTACGCGGAATTCTGTCACTGCCACTTCACAGGCAGACAGCAGATACTACTCAGTTCCTCTTCGGCGGCGGCTCACTGCTCACGTAAAGCAGTATGGAGTAGAGATAATAGGCTGCCCTGGGTAGACTAACTGTCCTCGTACCACTGGAGCCCAACGTCGCCTCTGTGGATACAGACACGTCATCAGTAAACTGGCCAGTACTTGGGACACTAGGAAATACAACTTACGGACTCTGACATTGACATACAACTTCTATCACGATAGATGGCGCTAATTTCTAGGCGCAACCTCACCAAAGGTCAGCTACAGCGACTCTTCGGTCTGACCAAGACAGGAATCTAGAGTCTCTTGCAGTATCATACTGCCACCACCAGATGGCGTCGTCCATTTTGTGGGGGTTTAGGGAGCAGACTCACAGATGGCGTTGACGTCGCTGCTCCATGCTCCGACGATGGAGTCGGGTTTGTAGCACTGTGTTCTGTTCGACAGAAAACCCGAGTATCCAGCGTCCTACTTTACCGGTTATTCCCTTTCACCTCATTTTGTGTGCTATCACTCCATAGTCACATTCATCAAATGCGTTTGCGAAATCCGTGTATACCACATCTGCATTCTGTTTTTCTTCTAATGCCTCAGTGATTTTGTCGTAATGGTGAAGTAGCTGTGAGAGGCACGATCTTCCTGCTCTAAATCCATGTTGGCCTGGATTGTGGAGGTCATTGGTCTCCATGAAACTATTGACCTGACTCCTGATCACTCTCTCAAATACTTATAATATGTGGGACGTTAGTGCAACTGGTCTATAATTCTTTGTCAATGCTTTGCTCCCTCCCTTGTGTAGAGGGGCAATGTCTGCTCCTTTCAGCGCATCTGGTATCTCCCCTGTGTCCAAGCTCTTCCTCCACACTATACTGAGTGCCTGTGCTACTGGCACTTTGCATTTCTTTAAAAATATTGAATTCCATGAGTCTGGACCCGGGGCGGAGTGCATGGGCATGTTTTTTTTTTGAGATAGTTAGTTTTTAGTTTAGTTCATTTATTATGCACCCCATACCCATCTTGTGGGCGGTAGTGGAAAGGGTTACAGAGGCACATAATGGGCTCAGGGACTGAACCCCACAATTCATTTAGCTAAGCAAGTTACAATCTTGATGAGCTGGTTGCAAAATTCAATATAAGTCGTCACATCAACAATGGGTTCGAGATCGACCTCAAATACAGGTTCTAAATTAAGCAACTGACATATGTGGAGAGCTAGTGTCAAAATTTATATGTTTGTCCTGCACACCGCCCCCCCCATCCAGTGGGCAGCGGTGGATAGGTTACAATCACTCAGTTACTACCTACAGTTAGCAAACTGGGGATATTTGGCTAGAATTTCTGGTAGCAGATCATTTTGAATGAAATATTTACACATCGCTGGAACATTGGTTATAGAATTGTCTCTAAATTCACGTATCTTTTCGCACTCCATCACATAGTGACGGAGGGTGTGCGAATAATTTTGTTGACATAGTTTACATTTGGTCAGGTCTACATCGGCAGATAATGAGAATTCCCAGAGATACTTGTAACCGAGTCTAAGCCGAGCAGCAGTAACATCTAGAAGTCTGTTGATTTTATTGGATGATCCATAGATGTGTGGCTCCTCTTGCATGATAGTATGATGATAGATGGAATTACTGGTGTCAATTTCACTTTGTCTCAGATCTACAAGATCTTGTTGAAGTTCTCGGTGTACTGCTGCTCTCAGATTGCTCATTGACAATCCAAGGTTACACTCAACGGCTCCTTTAAAGGCAGATTCTTTGGTTAACTTATCAGCTCTATCATGCATTCGGAGGCCAACATGAGATGGAGACCACATGAAATGGACTCTGTTACCATCCTTAATAATTTTGTTGTATTTGTGTCTAGCTTCGGACACGAGCATGTTACAGTTATGTCTTAAAGAGTTGAGAGCATTTAAGGATGATAAGGAGTCACTTACAATTAATGTATCAAGTTTGGAGACTTGTACACATTTCAGTGCAAGGAGCAAGGCAAATAGTTCGGTCTGAAGGGTAGAGGCCCAGTTGTTTATACGGACTCCCCACTCAAAGTACAAGCCATCGCCCATTGTCAGAACAACTGCACTTCCAGCTGCACCCGTGGTGCGGTGTAGGGAACCATCAGTGTATATGATTTGAGAGAGAGAATGCTCTGTGGACAGAGCATCAATATGGCTTAAGGCGTTGAGCTTTGCCTCAAGACGAAGCTTGGGCTTATCTCTAATTTGCTTCTTGGGTGGAAAGGGAGGGATTAAAACTGGAAAGGGTGTAACCTCCCACGGTGCAGGAAAGTGCCGTTGTTGTTTCTCTTGGTACAAATCATGAATCCCATACATTCTGAGTTGAGTTCCAGTTTTTGTTATCCATTTGGAACAATGCTGATCTTCAATAAAGAAATTCTGGAGGGCTTCTGTGCAAGGATTAGGATGAGTTAGCCTAAGCATTTTTATACCAATTTGACAGTTAATTTCAATAACAGATCAACAACGCTCGGAATATTAAGTTCCTTTCTCATGTTAAGTATCTTTGTGGTACGAAGGCACCCAAGGATTATCCTCAAGGCTTCGTTCTGCAATTTTTCAAGCCCTCCAAGCTTTCTTTCAGGCATCAAAACAAGCAGAGGTGCAGCATAAAAAATATATACACAAGAGTTGTTACATTCTTGTACAGCCACTAGTACGCGTAGCATTCGGGCAGGTCCCTGGAATACGATCCCCGCCGCGAAGAATCGTTTTTACAACCAAGTACACATTTTACTGTTGCGTTAAACAGAGGCTACAGTTAAGGAATTGCGCCCAGTAAATCCTCCCCGGCCAGGATACGAACCCATGACAAAGCGCTCGCGGAATGCCAGGCGAGTGTCTTACTACTACACCACGAAGACTGATGTCAATTTCTCTTTCAAAGTCTGCCACGCTCGTGTTAATATCAATTATATTTACAGGGGTTTGGATATCACGCATAAAGAAGTTGTTGGGATCTTCCACTTTCATGATGTGTATCGGAGTGATAAACATGCAAGATAATCATCCTGCACTCCTGTCAGGGGACACTGGACCCCCCTTACACCTTATCGGGGTGCTGGGGTCCAGTGACCCCAGGATGATAAGGTATCAGGGGGTCCAGTGACCCCAGGATGATAAGGTATCAGGGGGTCCAGTGACCCCAGGATGATAAGGTGTCAGGGGGTCCAGTGACCCCAGGATGATAAGGCACCAGGGGTCCAGTGACCCCAGGATGATAAGGTGTCAGGGGTCCAGTGACCCCAGGATGATAAGGTGCCAGGGGTCCAGTGACCCCAGGATGATAAGGCACCAGGGGTCCAGTGACCCCAGGATGATAAGGTGTCAGGGGTCCAGTGACCCCAGGATGATAAGGCACCAGGGGTCCAGTGACCCCAGGATGATAAGGTGTCAGGGGTCCAGTGACCCCAGGATAATGGGGGGGTTGAAATTGATATAAGTCAAGTAAAGCAAAGTAAAGGTAGAAGAAGGAGAGGAGAGGAGGAGAGAGGGATGAAGGATGGGAGGATAGAACATGGGAGAGATAGAGGCAGGAACTGAGGTGGGGATGAGGCGAGTGGGAATAGAAAACGGGGAGAGGGGAGGCATGATGGAGATGAAGGAGGAGGAGTAGAGTGTTCTGATGTTTGCTGCCACCACCTGTCAGTGGTGTTCTGATGTTTGCTGCCACCACCTGTCAGTGGTGTTCTGATGTTTGCTGCCACCACCTGTCAGTGGTGTTCTGATGTTTGCTGCCACCACCTGTCATTGTGGTGTTCTGATGTTTGCTGCCACCACCTGTCAGTGGTGTTCTGATGTTTGCTGCCACCACCTGTCAGTGGTGTTCTGATGTTTGCTGCCACCACCTGTCAGTGTAAACTGTACTGATGTTTGCTGCCACCACCTGTCAGTGGTGTTCTGATGTTTGCTGCCACCACCTGTCATTGTGGTGTTCTGATGTTTGCTGCCACCACCTGTCAGTGGTGTTCTGATGTTTGCTGCCACCACCTGTCAGTGGTGTTCTGATGTTTGCTGCCACCACCTGTCAGTGTAAACTACTGATGTTTGCTGCCACCACCTGTCAGTGTAAACTGTACTGATGTTTGCTGCCACCACCTGTCAGTGGTGTTCTGATGTTTGCTGCCACCACCTGTCAGTGGTGTTCTGATGTTTGCTGCCACCACCTGTCAGTGGTGTTCTGATGTTTGCTGCCACCACCTGTCAGTGTAAACTGTACTGATGTTTGCTGCCACCACCTGTCAGTGTAAACTACTGATGTTTGCTGCCACCACCTGTCAGTGTAAACTACTGATGTTTGCTGCCACCACCTGTCAGTGGTGTTCTGATGTTTGCTGCCACCACCTGTCACTGGTGTTCTGATGTTTGCTGCCACCACCTGTCAGTGGTGTTCTGATGTTTGCTGCCACCACCTGTCACTGGTGTTCTGATGTTTGCTGCCACCACCTGTCAGTGGTGTTCTGATGTTTGCTGCCACCACCTGTCAGTGGTGTTCTGATGTTTGCTGCCACCACCTGTCAGTGGTGTTCTGATGTTTGCTGCCACCACCTGTCAGTGGTGTTCTGATGTTTGTTGCCACCACCTGTCAGTGGTGTTCTGATGTTTGCTGCCACCACCTGTCAGTGGTGTTCTGATGTTTGTTGCCACCACCTGTCAGTGGTGTTCTGATGTTTGCTGCCACCACCTGTCAGTGGTGTTCTGATGTTTGTTGCCACCACCTGTCAGTGGTGTTCTGATGTTTGTTGCCACCACCTGTCAGTGGTGTTCTGATGTTTGCTGCCACCACCTGTCAGTGGTGTTCTGATGTTTGCTGCCACCACCTGTCAGTGGTGTTCTGATGTTTGCTGCCACCACCTGTCAGTGGTGTTCTGATGTTTGCTGCCACCACCTGTCAGTGGTGTTCTGATGTTTGCTGCCACCACCTGTCAGTGGTGTTCTGATGTTTGCTGCCACCACCTGTCAGTGGGTTTCTGATGTTTGCTGCCACCACCTGTCAGTGGTGTTCTGATGTTTGCTGCCACCAACCTGTCAGTGGTGTTCTGATGTTTGCTGCCACCACCTGTCAGTGGTGTTCTGATGTTTGCTGCCACCACCTGTCAGTGTGTGTTCTGATGTTTGCTGCCACCACCTGTCAGTGTGTTCTGATGTTTGCTGCCACCCCTGTCAGTGGTGTTCTGATGTTTTGCTGCTGCCACCACCTGTCAGTGGTGTTCTGATGTTTGCTGCCACCACCTGTCAGTGGTGTTCTGATGTTTGCTGCCACCCCTGTCAGTGGTGTTCTGATGTTTGCTGCCACCACCTGTCAGTGGTGTTCTGATGTTTGCTGCCACCACCTGTCAGTGGTGTTCTGATGTTTGCTGCCACCACCTGTCAGTGGTGTTCTGATGTTTGCTGCCACCACCTGTCAGTGGTGTTCTGATGTTTGCTGCCACCACCTGTCAGTGGTGTTCTGATGTTTGCTGCCAACCACCAACCTGTCAGTGGTGTTCTGATGTTTGCTGCCACCACCTGTCAGTGGTGTTCTGATGTTTGCTGCCACCACCTGTCAGTGGTGTTCTGATGTTTGCTGCCACCACCTGTCAGTGGNGGACTCATGAAATGGGTTGAAGACTACCTCACAGGAAGGAAAGCCAAGGTTTGCTTCAATGGAGCAGTCTCCAGAACAATGAATATGGAACTCGGGACCCCCCAAGGCGGAGTCTTAAGCCCTACACTATTCAATGTACTTATGAACGCCATTGTAAATATTGATTTTCCGGAAGGAACACAACAAGTGGGATATGCAGATGATGTCCTAATACAAGCTCCCACCTTGGGAAAAATTGAACAGTCCATTGAACTCCTCGGAAGGAAGTGTATTGAGCTCGGTTTCACTCTCTCCACAAACAAGACGAAGGCATACTCCCATCGCAAGCGGAGAGCAAATAAAGAACTACAAATTAATGGTGTAACACTTGAATGGGTTGACCACTATCGGTATCTTGGCGTCACTGTCGGCACTAACAAGGGGAAGAAAGAGGAGCTCAACCAACTCATAGGAACATGTAAAAGTCGTCTCAGGGCACTGAAAGCTATGACCTGGAATGGACATGGAGCCTCTATTGTCGTGCTTAAAATTATGTACACAGCCTATGTGCGCTCCGTCATAGACTATGCCGCACCAGTTCTGTGCACCTACTCCCAAAGGGACATGAAAAGGCTCGAAAGCATTCAAAATGAAGCCATGACAATCATTCTTGAAGTCCCAAGAACTGCCAAATCGTCTAATCTACGAGAGGAGTTCTCAGTGTTAAAAGTAGAATTAAGGAACTGAATGTTAAGTTTGCAGTTAGAGATCCCCTATTACAATGATGTTGCAAGAAGAAACTGAATTCTGTGTTACAGGAGGAAACAGGAGAAGCAAAAAATGGCATCACAGATCAGTCTGCTACCTCGAAGAACTTCACCTGCTTGAGCAAGCCCGTGAGCTCCTGCCTGTAGAGAGGTTACCTCCCTGGGAGGATGACACATGCAGAATTATCATCAATGAAATGACAACGAAAAAATCCAACATGATACCACAAGAAATGAGGCACAGGTATCTTGAGGAAATTTATAAAGAAGCCGGAGATGAACTTGATCAAATCTACACTGACGGGTCATCTAATCCTGTCAATGGCAGGGCTGGTGCAGCATACACGGTACCTGGTTGATACCTGGTTGATGGGGTAATGGGAGTTCTTCTACTCCCCAAACTTCTAAGACTTGTGCCATGTCTTTTACTCGGAATTAAACGGGTCGTTTTTCGTCCCTCTTTGTCACTTTACGGTCATCCCCTTGAGTACAAAGATTCCGCGAAGCTTTTGGGGTTATTCCTTGACACTCGTTTGTCTTGGTCTCCCCATGTCTCTTACCTCCGTGTTGAGTGCTCTAAGGCCCTTACCCTCCTTCGAGTATTGTCCCATACTTCTTGGGAGCGGATAGGCGCACTTCTTGCCTTACATTCCTCTCTCGTCCTGTCTAAGCTCGATTATGGTTGCCCTGCTTACTCGTCTGCTTCTCCTTCTACTCTTCGCCGTCTTGATGATTTGCCCCATACTGGGCTGCACCTCAGTTCTGGTGCCTTTCGTTCGACTCCCGTCCTTAGCCTGTATGTTGACACTGGCTTCCTGTCTCTCCAGGACCGCCGTGATCGCTAATACTGTCTTCGCTATCTTGCGCGGTCCTTACAACATCCTTCCTCTCGCCTCTGTCGTGCTCTGACTTTTGCCCCTCCTGCGGTTCCTGTTCCTCTTCACCACCTCCCTCTTTCTGTTCGGTTGTCTCGCTTACAGGATTCTCTTTCCGTTCGTGTTTCTAATGTTTCTCCTCGTGTTGTTCCTTCTTTACCCCCGTGGAGAGTCCCCCTTCCGCAGTTTTGTACATCCTTGACCCGCGTCACTAAAGCTTTTACCCCTCCTACGGTTCTAAAACGCCTTTTCCATGAGCACTTTTTTTCTCACTCCCGCTCCGTTTCTGTCTTCACCGATGGGTCTAAGTCTGCGGACGGTGTTGGCTATTCTGTTGTTTTTCCTGATCGCACTTATATGTGTCGCTTACCTCCGGAGACTAGCATCTTTACAGCGGAGCTTTACGCTATTCTCTATGCTCTTCGTCTCCTGCTTTCTCGTTGTCAGTCTTCCTTTGTGGTTGTTGTTGACTCTCGTAGTGCCCTCCTGGCGCTCGGGTCCTTTAATCCAATTCATCCAGTAGTTGTCGAGATCCAGCATTGGCTGTTTCTTGTTCACAGTAAGTTTAAGTCGGTTGAGTTTTGTTGGGTTCCCAGCCATATTGGCGTGTCTTTAAATGAGCGTGCGGATGCTGCCGCCAAGGAAGCTGTCCGCTCTTGTCCCATCTCTCGTAAAGGTATTCCATATTCCGACTTTTATCCGGTTATCCATTCCTCCATCCTTACCCGTTGGCAGGCTTCTTGGTCGTCTGTTACTGGTAACAAACTCCGTACTCTGAAATGTTGTGTTTCCTCGTGGCCGTCCTCCTATCACCGTAACCGGCGATGGGAAACTGCTCTGGCGAGGTTGCGTATTGGCCATACTCCTTAACCCATGGTCACTTGATGGAGCGCCGCCCTGCTCCTTATTGTCCTAATTGCATTGTCCCTCTTACGGTCGTGCATGTCCTTCTTGAATGTCCTGACTTTCGGGACGAGCGTGAGTCTTACTTTCCGACCGCCCCTCGCGGTCACCTGTCCCTCGATAGAATTCTTGGTGACTCGGATACTTTTGATATCGTTCGCCTTATGCGTTTTTGTTCTCGTATTGGCATCCTTGGTGATATTTAGCGCCCTCTGATTATTCCGCACATTTGATGGTGCTACATAGCCTTCCCGGTTTGGTGCCTTCTTTTGATAATTACTTACTTACTTCTACTCCCCAAGCCCGGCCCGAGGCCAGACTTGACTTGTGAGAGTTTGGTCCACCAGGCTGTTGCTTGGAGCGGCCCGCAGGCCCACATACCCACCACAGCCCGGTTGGTCCGGCACTCCTTGAAGGAAACAATCTAGTTTCCCCTTGAAGATGTCCATGGTTGTTCCTGTAATATTTCTGATGCTCGCTGGTAATTAGGAATAATGCCTTTCAACGCAGAAATGAAGAAAAAGCGCGTATTGAGAACTATGCCTCTTCATCGCAAGCAGAGTTAACTGCCATTGTTATGGCGTTAAGATTCCTTGAACGAAACACTAGTGGCGCAGGGATCTGCACTCACTCAAAAGCAGCGTTACAAAGCCTTAGTAAAAATCGGGCCAAAAATCTTGCGATAGTCGCTGAAATTAAGAGAGCTGTGAGAGAAGGGAAGAGTCGTCAAGTTTCTGTGGATCTCCTCCCATGTTGGAATATGTGGAAATGAACGAGCAGATGTGCTGGCTGCTGAAGGCGCTGAAAGAGACCATATTGAATACTTCATACCCAAGACTCTTCTACAAATTAGAGGTATTGTCAGGCAACATCACCGTGACAAGGTAACTGAGCAAAGGAGGATAGAAGCACAAATCAGCGAATCTGTACGATGGTACAACATGGTTGCAGCTGGCAAACATAATCATTATGGACGAAGAGGAGGTGATAGCAGGAGAGAATCAGTAATAGCAAGAATCCGTCTTGGATACAAATATCCATGGAGATTCGGAATGGAAACGACAGGTGAACAGCGGAGTTGCAGAATCTGTGGTGAGAGTGATGGACACCGCCTTGACCACTATCTACGTGAATGTGAACACCTGAGAGACATTAGAAATATGTGTAGAATAATAAACCCCATATTGTTTGAGTTAGGAAAACACTATTTGTCAAATATTGATACTGTTCTTAAAAGATGTCCCCATTTTGCACCCGCAAGATAACGTAAGCTTTTATGGCCTGACAGATGTTAATCTTCTTGTTTGAGGAGCTGTTCACTTGAGACAGTTAAGCAAGTCCCAGCTGTGTCTGGGTACAAGTGACAGGATGAACAACCCAGCGGGTTTTCTTCCTATTGGGAATGTTGTACATGCTGATATAAGGTGGTGTGTCCACTCACAGGATGAGTGACGCTGCCCGATAAACTCGCCCTTCGGGGAAAAATTAAAAAAAAATTAAAAATGAGATGACTTAGCTCTGATATGATTTTTGTTGCCCGGTGTTGCACAATCTTAATGACGGTGTTGCACCTTCTCCAGAGCAGCTATGTCATTCTGAAGATGAGGGGCCAGATTCATGAAGCAGTTACGCAAGAACTTACGAACGTGTACATTTTTTCTCAATCTTTGGCGGCTTTGTTTACATTTATTAAACAGTTTACAAGCATGAAAACTTCCCAATCAACTGTTGTTATTGTTATAAACAGCCTCCTGGTAATTCAGAGCTCATAAACTGTCTAATAATTGTAAACAAAGCTGCCAAAGATTAAAAAAAGATGTACACGTTCGTAAGTACTTGCGTAACTGCTTCGTGAATCTAGCCCGAGGTCTCCATGCCTGGAGGCAATAATCCAGGTGGGGAGCACCAGAGACTTATATAGTTGAATGACTACGTTCCTTTCCTGAAAGTCAAAGGTACGCTTGATTTTTGCTAGGATTTGGTTAGCTTGTTTTGACTGTCGTTTGTGCAACTTTCAGTGAATCAGTGTACTTGGTATTATCATGGGCGAATCATGGTCTTATCATGATCTTCTTGAGGCGAATAAGTCACAAGATAACAATATCAGATGATTATCTCTGGAGTGGACTTATTAAGGACATGCTAGACGCTGCCTGATGCACGATAACCGCCCAGAGCGCCCGGGACTTTTGGCGTCCGGCTAGTTTACATTATGTATTTATTTATTTATATATACGAGAGTTGTTGCTATCCGCACTTGTTCCATCTCCCGTAAAGGAATTCCTTATTCCGACTTTTACCCAGTTATTCATGCCTCCATCCTTACCTGTTGGCAGAGTTGTTGGTCTTCTGTTACTGGTAACAAACTGCGTACACTTAAGGGTAATGTGTCCCAGTGGCCTTCCTCCTGCCACCGTAACCGGCGGTGGGAAACAGCTCTGGCAAGGCTGCGTATTGGCCATATGAGCTTAACTCACGGACACTTAATGGAGCCCCGCCCTGCTCTGTATTGTCCTAACTGCATTGTCCTTGCACAAGAATATGTGCATATCCTTGTTGAATGTCCTAACTTCCAGGACGAGCGTGTTTCTTGCTTTCCGACCGTCCCCCGCGGTCACTTGTCCCTCGATAGAATTGTTGGTGAATCGGATACTTTTGATATCGTTCGCCTTATGCGTTTCTGTTCTCGTATTGGCATCCTTGGTGATATTTAGCGCCCTCTGATTATCCCGCACATTTGATGGTGCTACATAGCCTTCCCGGCTTGGTGCCTTCTTGGATAATTACTTACGGGAGTTGTTACATTCTTGTTCACCCATTAGCACACATAACGTTTCGGGCAGGTCATTAATCTTTATTTTTCACGGAATACGACCCGCCAAATCGTTAAAGAAACAGGTATCCATTTTACTGTTGGGTAAACAGAGGCTACAGTTAAAGATTGGCGTCCAGTCAATCCTTCCCAACCAGGATAACGAACTCAGACCAAAGCGCTCGCGAAGCACCAGGCGAGTGCTTTACCACTGCGCCACGGCGACTGCTCGCCGACTGTTGTGGCGCAGTTCATTTATTATGCAGCCCATCAACAATGGGGTCGAGACCGATCACAAGTACAGTCTCTACATCACCGGACGGCTCTCAACCAGGTGAGTAGAGGGCCAGACAGCTGGGAGTCAGCTGCACCAGACAGCTGGGAGTCAGCTGCACCTGACAGCTGGGAGTCAGCTGCACCAGACAGCTGGGAGTCAGCTGCACCTGACAGCTGGGAGTCAGCTGCACCAGACAGCTGGGAGTCAGCTGCACCTGACAGCTGGGAGTCAGCTGCACCTGACAGCTGGGAGTCAGCTGCACCAGACAGCTGGGAGTCAGCTGCACCTGACAGCTGGGAGTCAGTTGCACCAGACAGCTGGGAGTCAGCTGCACCTGACAGCTGGGAGTCAGCTGCACCTGACAGCTGGGAGTCAGCTGCACCTGACAGCTGGGAGTCAGCTGCACCAGACAGCTGGGAGTCAGCTGCACCTGACAGCTGGGAGTCAGCTGCACCTGACAGCTGGGAGTCAGCTGCACCTGACAGCTGGGAGTCAGCTGCACCTTACAGCTGGGAGTCAGCTGCACCTTACAGCTGGGAGTCAGCTGCACCTGACAGCTGGGAGTCAGCTGCACCTTACAGCTGGGAGTCAGCTGCACCTTACAGCTGGGAGTCAGCTGCACCTTACAGCTGGGAGTCAGCTGCACCAGACAGCTGGGAGTCAGCTGCACCTGACAGCTGGGAGTCAGCTGCACCTGACAGCTGGGAGTCAGCTGCACCTGACAGCTGGGAGTCAGCTGCACCTGACAGCTGGGAGTCAGCTGCACCTGACAGCTGGGAGTCAGCTGCACTAGGCACTAAAAGTCTTCACACTTAATACGTTGCATTTGTCACGTTTCGGGTCAGGCCAAACAGTTACATGTTTTACGGAGTAAGAGGCCTAACTAGCTGACCTCTCAGTTTCAAATTCAACTTGCTAAACACCTCCAAGGGATACCTGATCAACCAGGCTGTTATTAAAGCGTTAGGCTGTGAGCAGCCGCGTCCAACAGCCTGGTTGACCAGACCACCAACCATGAGCTCTGCATGGTAACTGGGCCGCATGGACATTGATCCCCGGAACCAACATAACGTACACACTAGGTAAATATACACACACAGACACACACACACACACACACACACGTGTGGAAGAATACCTGATGTGTACACATAGATCTCTAGTGGCCCGACGGTGACAGGCAGCCCCTGAGGGCCACCATCTCTAGTGGCCCCGACGGGGACAGGCAGCCCCTGAGGGCCACCATCTCTAGTGGCCCCGACGGGGACAGGCAGCCCCTGAGGGCCACCATCTCTAGTGGCCCGACGGTGACAGGCAGCCCTGAGGGCCACCATCTCTAGTGGCCCCGACGGTGACAGGCAGCCCCTGAGGGCCACCATCTCTAGTGGCCCCGACGGTGACAGGCAGCCCCTGAGGGCCACCATCTCTAGTGGCCCCGACGGGGACAGGCAGCCCCTGAGGGCCACCATCTCTAGTGGCCCCGACGGTGACAGGCAGCCCCTGAGGGCCACCATCTCTAGTGGCCCCGACGGTGACAGGCAGCCCCTGAGGGCCACCATCTCTAGTGGCCCCGACGGGGACAGGCAGCCCCTGAGGGCCACCATCTCTAGTGGCCCCGACGGTGACAGGCAGCCCCTGAGGGCCACCATCTCTAGTGGCCCCGACGGTGACAGGCAGCCCCTGAGGGCCACCATCTCTAGTGGCCCCGACGGGGACAGGCAGCCCTGAGGGCCACCATCTCTAGTGGCCCCGACGGGGACAGGCAGCCCCTGAGGGCCACCATCTCTAGTGGCCCCGACGGTGACAGGCAGCCCCTGAGGGCCACCATCTCTAGTGGCCCCGACGGTGACAGGCAGCCCTGAGGGCCACCATCTCTAGTGGCCCGACGGGGACAGGCAGCCCCTGAGGGCCACCATCTCTAGTGGCCCCGACGGTGACAGGCAGCCCCTGAGGGCCACCATCTCTAGTGGCCCCGACGGTGACAGGCAGCCCCTGAGGGCCACCATCTCTAGTGGCCCGACGGGGACAGGCAGCCCCTGAGGGCCACCATCTCTAGTGGCCCCGACGGTGACAGGCAGCCCCTGAGGGCCACCATCTCTAGTGGCCCCGACGGGGACAGGCAGCCCCTGAGGGCCACCATCTCTAGTGGCCCCGACGGGGACAGGCAGCCCTGAGGGCCACCATCTCTAGTGGCCCCGACGGTGACAGGCAGCCCTGAGGGCCAAATCTCTAGTGGCCCCGACGGTGACAGGCAGCCCTGAGGGCCACCATCTCTAGTGGCCCCGACGGGGACAGGCAGCCCCTGAGGGCCACCATCTCTAGTGGCCCCGACGGGACAGGCAGCCCCTGAGGGCCACCATCTCTAGTGGCCCCGACGGGGACAGGCAGCCCCTGAGGGCCACCATCTCTAGTGGCCCCGACGGGGACAGGCAGCCCTGAGGGCCACCATCTCTAGTGGCCCCGACGGTGACAGGCAGCCCTGAGGGCCACCATCTCTAGTGGCCGACGGGGACAGGCAGCCCCTGAGGGCCACCATCTCTAGTGGCCCCGACGGGGACAGGCAGCCCTGAGGGCCACCATCTCTAGTGGCCCCGACGGGGACAGGCAGCCCCTGAGGGCCACCATCTCTAGTGGCCCCGACGGGACAGGCAGCCCCTGAGGGCCACCATCTCTAGTGGCCCCGACGGGGACAGGTAGCCCTCAGCTACGTCCATAGACCACCCCCCCCCCTCAGTCTATGGACGTAGCACAGCGGTCTACGTCATGGGCATACAATCGTGGGACCCAAGTTCAATCCCCCAGTCAGGACAGAAACAGTTGAGCATGTTGTCTTGCACCTGATGTCTCTGTTCTCCTGGCAGCAAACATAGGTACACCCTTATGGGAGTTACTCATCTCGCGAAGGAAGCTAGTTGGCCTATGTAAACCTCCATAAGCCTAACTACAGGCTTCCTGTCCCCAAGAGGAGAGAGTTAATACACCTGTCGATGGATGTGATGTGCCAGCAGTCACGTGACAATAGTGTGCTATGTTAGTCATCTGTAATGACGTTATGCTCCCTCTATCCTGGTTTTCCTCCAAGCTCCCGGCAACGCACCAAGCCTTCTACCGGTATCGTACGCATATTTGTTCAAGTAATATATTTTTTTGGTCAGACCAGCATACCATATTAGACCAGGATGCGTTGACATATCTTAACTTAGCATAGGTTAAGTTAGCGTACATTAAATTAGGCTAATTAGATATATCAGGTAAAACATTTTCGGTAGAAAGTCTAATCTTGCGTCTGGCAGGGCTGGCTGCACGTGACGTCACAGTAGTAACTTCCGAGATCTTGGCGGGGTGAAGCGTCATGTACTCACCGAGTAGTGCTCCCCTTGTTGTCTACGGGGGAGGAGCTGCACTAGCTCAGTCCCGCCTTTCATCACTTAACTGAGTTGTGGGCATGTTTAAGAGCTCTAGTCTCCTGTGTGGGGTACTGTTTTCAATGGTTGATGAGGCAATAGGGGTCCAGTGACCCCAGGATGATAAGGTGTCAGGGGGTCAAGTGACCCCAGGATGATAAGGTGTCAGGGGTCCAGTGACCCCAGGATGATAAGGTGCCAGGGGTCCAGTGACCCCAGGATGATAAGGTGCCAGGGGTCCAGTGACCCAGGATGATAAGGTGCCAGGGGTCCAGTGACCCCAGGATGATAAGGTGCCAGGGGTCAGTGACCCCAGGATGATAAGGTGCCAGGGGTCCAGTGACCCCAGGATGATAAGGTGCCAGGGGTCCAGGACCCCAGGATGATAAGTGTGCAGGGGTCCAGTGACCCCAGGATGATAAGGTGCCAGGGGTCCAGTGACCCCAGGATGATAAGGTGCCAGGGGTCCAGTGACCCCAGGATGATAAGGTGCCAGGGGTCCAGTGACCCCAGGATGATAAGGTGCCAGGGGTCCAGTGACCCCAGGATGATAAGGTGCAGGGGTCCAGTGACCCAGGATGTAAGGTGCCAGGGGTCCAGTGACCCCAGGATGATAAGGTGCCAGGGGTCCTGGTTCCTGGTTGATGGGATTCTGGGAGTTCTTCTACTCCCAAGCCCGGCCCGAGGCCAGGCTTGACTGTGAGAGTTTGGTCCACTAGGCTGTTGCTTGGAGCGGCCCGCAGGCCCACATACCCACCACAGCCCGGTTGGTCCGGCACTATGGAGGAATAAATCTAGTTTCCTCTTGAAGATGTCCACGGTTGTTCCAGCAATATTTCTGATGCTCTCTGGTAGGACGTTGAACAACCGTGGACCTCTGATGTTCATGCAGTGTTCTCTGATTGTGCCTATGGCACCTCTGCTCTTCACTGGTTATTCTGCATTTCTTCCATGTCGTTCACCAGTACGTTGTTATTTTTACTGTGCAGATTTGGGACCTGGCCCTCCAGTTTTCCAGGTGTATATTATTTGGTATCTCTCTCGTCTTTTTTTCTAGTGAGTACATTTGGAGAGCTTTGAGACGATCCCAATAATTTAGGTGTTTTATCTCGTCTATGCGTGCCGTATATGTTCTCTGTATTCCCTCTATTTCAGCAATCTCTCCTGCTCTGAAGGGAGAAGTGAGTACTGAGCAGTACTCAAGACGGGACAACACAAGTGACTTGAAGAGTAAAACCATTGTGATGGGATCCCTGGACTTGAAAGTTCTCGTAATCCATCCTATCATTTTCCTGGCTGACGCAATATTTGCTTGGTATGCTCTCTAAACGTTAGGTCGTCGGACATCATTATTCCCAAATCCTTTACATGTTGCCTACTATGGGCAAATTTGATGAGTTTTCTACCTGTATTATGTTAAAGGTTCTCATTTTTACCGTGT
>WNGS01004946.1:38542566-38552911 GCA_020271785.1 Procambarus virginalis
AGTTTCCACCTGTGTCCCCTTGTTCATGACCCACCCTGGCTGAAGAGGTTTGTCTTTGTCCACCCTGTCAATTCCCCCTGAGAATTTTGTAGGTGGTTACTATGTCTCCCCTTACTCTTGTAATTTCCAGGGATGTGAGGTTCAGCTCCTTTAGCCTTCCTCGTAGCTCTTCCTCTCATTTCCGGGACGAGGCCTGGTGGCATACCGTTGCATCTTCTCTAGCTTTGTCTTGTGTTAACTAGGTATGGACTCCAGGATTGGAGGCTGCATACTCCAGGATTGGTCTTACATACGTGGGATACAGGGTTCTGATGAAAGATTCCTTACACAAGTTTCTAAGGGCAGTTCTTATGTTGGCAGTTCTAGGCATATGTCCGCTGTGATGATATTCTTTGGATGTAGGCCTCTGGGTACAGGTTTGGTGTGATATGAACCCCTAGATCTTTCTCTCTATTTGGACCCCCCATCTTGCAGGATTCCACCTCCCAGATGATACCTGTGTTCAGCCTCCCTTGCCTCTCTTCTCCTAGTTTCATCACCTGACACTTTCCTGAGTTGAACTTTATGCAGCCATTTCTAGACCATTTCCTCCAAGTTTTATCCAGGTCCATCCTGTAGTCTCTGTATATCATCATCTTTTCCCCCCCCTTTTTTATTTTTTCTTTTTTCCTCTTATTTTTTTTGCATCATCAGCAAAACAAGGAGAGGAACGAGTCCTATACCCTCCGGAAGATCATTTAACATATATTAGAAACATGGGAGGGTCCAAGTACTGAGTAGCCCTGTAGGACTCCGCTGGTGACATCTCGGCCCTCTGAATGTCTCCCCCTCCCCGTTGACTCGTGTTTCCTGTTGCTTAAGTACTCCCTCCAATGGAGGACCTCCTACTGGACTTAGTACCCAGATGAGCCACAGAGACGTTAGAAAGAATTTTTTCAGTGCCAGAGTAGTTAATAAATGGAATGCACCATGAAATGATGTGGTGGAGGCTGACTCCATACACAGTTTCAAATGCAGATATGACAGAGCCCAGTAGGCTCAGGAATCTATACACCAGTTGATTGTCAGTTGAGAGGCGGGACCAAAGAGCCAAAGCTCAACCCTGCAAGCACAATTAGGTTAGTACAATTAGGTAAGTACACCCACCATGGAGCCACAATTAGAGGCAGGACACCCAACAAGAAGCTATCGCCGATCATGCCGGGGCCCCCCAGGGGTGCGTCGTGAGTATACGCCCCACAAACGCCACCTTAAGAACCGACAGTCCGTCGAGATCAGGTTCAGTGACGAAAGGAGGATTGACAATAAAAGGACCCCCCCCCCCACCTCGCTCTCGACGTTGGGTACTACAGTTCTACGGGTGCAAGAGTATGCCTCCCCAAGCACCCGGGCGTCAAAATAGAAGAAGTCCAAAAGAATAACCAAAACAAGCAAAAGGTCGGCAGGACACGACAAGCAGATAGGAGAAGCAGGGGTGGGGGGAGAAAAACGAAACTTAAGGAAAAGGAAAAGCGATCCGGCACAATTGCAGCAGGAGCATAAGGCCACAAAAGAACAGAAGACTGTCCCATGGAGCATCTCACTCCGGCAGCCGACCACCAAGCCCCCATCACGGAGTCAACGAGCCGGGTGGGGAGGGGGACGCGTTGCTGTGGCTCAGCAACGCATGTGCATTGCTGAACTACAGTAACCCTCCCGTCCCCCTGTCCTTCCCCACCATTCCCGTCTCCCCTTGTCCTCCCAACCATTTCCCACTTCCCCGTCCCCACCATCCCTTCATCCTCCCAACCATCCCCCACTCCTTCATACCCTTCATACTCATGATGGATTTTGTCACCCAGAAGTGCCAGGAAGCTGCAGACAGGTTTATCCCCGTCCAAAAGGAGAAAAACAACAGAAAAACCCATGGTTCAACCAGGAATGCAAGGTAGCGAAACAACCGAGTAAAAAAACATGGAGAAACTACAGAAATAACAGAACACCAGAGAGCAGGGAGTTATACCAGAGGGCCAGAAATGAGTACCTCAGAGTGAGGAGGGAAGCAGATAGACAGTTTGAAAATGACATCGCCCACTCCTTCATACCCTCATCCTTCCCCACCATTTCCCCCTTCCCCGTCTCCTCGTCCACACCACCATCTCCCACACCCCCGTCCCCTTGTCCTCCCCACCATCCCCCACACCCGTCCCCTTGTCCTCCCCACCCTTCTCCACACCCCCGTCCCCTTGTCCTCCCCACCATTCTCCACTCCCCCGTCCCCTTGTCCTCCCCACCATTCTCCACTCCCCCGTCCCCTTGTCCTCCCCACCATTCTCCACTCCCCCGTCCCCTCATCTTCCCCACTCCCACCCTCCCCACCATTACCCCTTTGTCCTTTCCACGATCCCCCACTCCCGTCCCTTCATCTTCTACACTCCCTTGTTCGAAGCGTTCCCAAATGATCTGATGTTCCCATCAGAAAATGGGAACATCAAATTATCTGATGTTCCATTCAATGAAAAATAAGAACAGTTAAAAAAACAAAGTGAAAAACAATGAAAAAAAAAAACACAAAATATACTCAGGAAATGAACATTATGGTAAGCAACACAGCTCAATTCCAATGCAATGTTACAAATAATTCAATCAAAATGAAAACAAATTGAAATCAATGAAAATTCAATTTATCAATGCAATCGGAAACATTGAAATGTAATCGTAACATATTTAGTATAGCGTATGCTGCGTTTACATGCAACAGATGGCGCTGTTTTTCAAAAAAGCATGTTTTTCCTGTCACAGGTGTGGTATCTATATAGTAGGTATATAAAAATATGCGCATATTCGAATGGAATGTTATGTCAAAATTTCAAAGCAATCGGTGAAGAACTTTCAGAGATTACAGCATGTGTTGCTCTTACATGCAACAGATGGCACTGTTTAAAAAAATATAAGCATTTTTTTACCTGTCACAGGTGTGGCATCTATATAGTAGGTATATAAAAACATGCACGTATTCGAATACAATATTGTGTCAAAATTTCAAAGCAATCGGTAACGAGGAGGTATCAAGCATGTTTCAGAGATTTCCCTCACGTGAAAACTCACATGAAAAACACAGTTTTTCAATAAAAGCATGTTTTTTTACCTATCACAGGTGTGACATCTATATAGCAGGTATATAAAAACACACTCGTATGCAAATGGAACGTTGTGTCAAAATTTCAAAACAATCGGTGATGAACTTTGAGCTTAGCAATTTTGAACAAACGAACATTTACATTTTTATTTATATAGACTACCTGTACCCAGCCACGCGTTGCTGTGGCTCAGCAACACATGCGCGTTGCTTAGCCACAGCAACCCTCCCCTGTTGCCCCGTCCTCCCCACCATTCCCCCTCGTCCTCCCCACCATTCCCCCCATCCCCTTGTCCTCCCCTGTCCTCCCCACCGTCCCCTTATCCTCCCCACCATTACCCCCATCCCCCGTCCCCTCGTCCTCCACACCATCTCCCACTCCCATCCCCCCCCCCTCCACCATTCTTCATTCCCTTGTCCGATGCATTCCCAAATGATCTGATGTTACAATCATTGAAAAATATGAAGAACGATTATAAAATGAAATGAAAAACAATGAAAAAAATATATGCTGACAAAATGAACGATATGGTAATAAACCGTATGGTAAACAACATAGGTCAATTGAAATGCAATGTCACACAAAATTTTTAAATCAAAATGAAAATAAATCAAAATCTATGAAAATTCAATTTGTCAATGCAATAATAAACATTTAAATGAAATCATAACATATTTAGTTTAGTGTGTGTTGCTTTTACGTGCAACAGATGGCGTTGTTTTCCCTAAAAAGCATATTGTTATCTGTCACAGGTGTGGCATCTACATAGTAGGTATATAAAAAAAAGCATGTATTCAAATCGAACATTGTGTCAAAATTTCAAAGCAATCGATGAAGAACTTTCCGAGATTAGCGATATTGAACAAACATTTACATTTATTTATATAGATTGTGTACAAGTGGATATACATTTTAGCTACATTTATATCGACATACTTATAGGGGCTACACTTACCCCGACAAAGTGTACTTAAAAAGGGCTGCAGTGACATTCGCAATACTTACTGGGACTACATGGGACGTCCACAATACTTACTGGGACTACATGGGACGTCCACAATACTTACTGGGACTACATGGGACGTCCACAATACTTACTGGGACTACATGGGACGTCCACAATACTTACTGGGACTACATGGGACGTCCACAATACTTACTGGGACTACATGGGATGTCCACAATACTTACTGAGACTACATGGGACGTCCACAATACTTACTGGGACTACATGGGACGTCCACAATACTTACTGGGACTACATGGGATGTCCACAATACTTACTGAGACTACATGGGACGTCTCCATTCCTGGTTCTTTACTCTTTTCTAGTCCTATGCGGTGGTAAACAGTGGACCACCACAGTGGTAAACACTGGGCTACTATAGTGGTAAACACTGGGCTATTATAGTGGTAAACAGTGGACCACCACAGTGGTAAACACTGGGCTACTATAGTGGTAAACAGTGGATCACCACAGTGGTAAAGAGTGGACCACCACAGTGGTAAACAGTGGACCACCACAGTGGTAAACAGTGGACCACCACAGTGGTAAACAGTGGACCACCACAGTGGTAAAGTGGGCCACCACAGTGGTAAACAGTGGACCACCACAGTGGTAAACAGTGGACCACCACAGTGGTAAACACTGGGCTACTATAGTGGTAAACAGTGGACCACCACAGTGGTAAACAGTGAACCACCACAGTGGTAAACAGTGGGCCACCACAGTGGTAAACAGTGGGTCACCACAGTGGTAAACAGTGGACCACCACAGTGGTAAACAGTGGGCCACCACAGTGGTTAACAGTGGACCACCACAGTGGTAAACAGTGGGCCACCACAGTGGTTAACAGTGAACCACCACAGTGGTAAACAGTGGACCACCACAGTGGTAAACAGTGGACCACCACAGTGGTAAACAGTGGACCACCACAGTGGTAAACAGTGGGCCACCACAGTGGTTAACAGTGGACCACCACAGTGTGGTAAACAGTGGACCATCACAGTGGTAAACAGTGGACCACCACAGTGGTAAACAGTGGACCACCACAGTGGTAAACAGTGGACCACCACAGTGGTAAACAGTGGACCACCACAGTGGTAAACAGTGGACCACCACAGTGGTAAACAGTGGGCCACCACAGTGGTTAACAGTGGACCACCACAGTGGTAAACAGTGGACCACCACAGTGGTAAACAGTGGACCACCACAGTGGTAAACAGTGGACCACCACAGTGGTAAACAGTGGACCACCACAGTGGTAAACAGTGGACCACCACAGTGGTAAACAGTGGACCACCACAGTGGTAAACAGTGGACCACCACAGTGGTAAACAGTGGACCACCACAGTGGTAAACAGTGGACCACCACAGTGGTAAACAGTGGACCACCACAGTGGTAAACAGTGGGCCACCACAGTGGTAAACAGTGGACCACCACAGTGGTAAACAGTGGACCACCACAGTGGTAAACAGTGGGCCACCACAGTGGTAAACAGTGGGCCACCACAGTGGTAAACAGTGGGCTACTATAGTGGCAAACAGTGGGCCACATCCCCAATTAATCACAATCGCCTTCAATCAATCACAATCTTGGGGGCTATTAAGGGTTGATTGTGATGGACTTGGGAGTGATTTTGAATGACTGGGGTGATTGTAATTACGTAAGTAGTTACAGGATGAGAGCTATGCTCGTGGTGTCCCGTCTTCCCAGTATTCTTTGTCGTTTAACACTGAAATTACCGACGGTTTTGACCTCCACCACCTTCTCACCTAACTTGTTCCAACTGTCTACTACTCTGTCAAAGTGAAATTCCTTATTTCTATGGCAGCTTTGTTTAGTTAGTTAATATTTGTGACCTCTTGTTCTTAAAGTTCCAAGTACCAGGAACTGTTCCCTATCAATTTTGTTGATTCCCATTACTATTTTGTATGTACTGTGGCAACAACATCGCCTCTATGTACAAAATACTGCAGTAATGTGAATTGGCAAATTAATAGTGAAGAATTCCCGAGAGCTGGAACTTGAAGATCACGAGGTCACATATTTAAACTAAACAAAACTGCCAAAGAAATAAGATATTTCACCCTGACAGAGTGGTAGACGGTTGGAACAAGTTAGGCGAGGATGTGGTGGAGGCCAACAATATCAGTAGTTTCAAAGTGTTATGACCAAAAATACTGGGAAGATGGGACATCACGAGCATAGCTCTCATCCTGTAACTACACTTATGGAATTACAATCACCTGCCCCAGTCAATCACTATCACAACCAACCCTTAATAACCTCAAGGCATCACAATGGACAACAGCAAAAAAATACAACAGGACATGGAAAAAGAAGGTTTATTTAATGTCAGTCTATACAATATCCAACTTAGAACACTACCTCCTACACACTGCACTACGCAAGTAAGTACAAGCTCAATTAAGTATCTCGTATCACCCTGCTTTTAAACAAAACCCAATCACAAATTATAAACTTAGGACTAAAGTATTAAAAATAAAATATATATATATATATATATATATATATATATATATATATATATATATATATATATATATATATATATATATATATATATATATATATATATATATATATATATATATATATATATACACTGGTATATATATCGTGTATCGTGATCCAGCCTGTACTCTTCTTGATTATATATAATAATATATATATTTAATGTTATTAAATATGACCGAAAAAGTAAGATTAATAATTCTAACACAAATTTTCTCAATATTTCTTATGTTTCTTTTTACTGTTGATGGTAATTGAAAAATCAATTCTCCAAAATTCATTTTTATTTCTAGTCCGACGCGACACTTGAACGTGTTTCGTAATAACTTATTACATTTTCAAAGACTTCAGTTTACACACACACAACTATAACCTGCAAACCCTAAACAGAGTTTTACTATGCAGAGTTTTACTATTTAGCATAGTAAAACTCTGTTTAGTGTTTGCAGATTATAGTTGTGTGTGTGTAAACTGAAGTCTTTGAAAATGTAATAAGTTATTATGAAATGTGTTCAAGTGTCGCGTCAAACTAGAAATAAAAATGAATTTTGGATAATTGATTTTTCAATTACCATCAACAGTAAAAAGAAACATAAGAAATATTGAGAAAATTCGTGTTAGAATTATTAATCTTACTTTTCCGGTCATATTTAATAACATATGTTTACAAGAAAGACTGCTACCAATATATATATATATATATATATATATATATATATATATATATATATATATATATATATATATATATATATATATATATATATATATATATATATATAATTTCACAAGATTTGTTTACTGGATACACTTAAGCCCCTATTTACCGGGACAATTGTTGAAACATTTCAAAACAAATAAGTAAAACTTAATAGGCTAATTACTCCTACAAATAAAAAAAAAGGGGGGGGGTGGAGGGAGGGGCAAAAAATAAAAGTTGAGAGTGAACATGCTGTCTGCATGTGATTCGTAATATATATATTGCGTCAAAGAAGAAACCCAACTCCAAGCACTGTATGTTAGAAAACGAATTGACTCTACTAAAATTATAGAAACTAATGGTCACTGCACACACTACTACCTATAACACCTCATGAGATACAGTAAACTGAAGAGAAAGAAGAGGGGAGAGAGAGAGAAAAAAAATTTACAAAGTCCCAAAAATAAAACCAGGTTATTCTAAAATGAGTGGAAAAAAAAATATTACCTTATGCATCACAAGGCGGCCAAAGTATTTGATCAACTTCTTATCAGACGAATTATCTTTCATGACTTTGTACCATACGAATGTGGAATGATGAGTTGATCATTTGCATTAACACGTGGCTATATAAATACAGTACAACTATGACTAGAGCGTGTATTATAAAGAGTATTCTTAATGACTAGCTATTGCTCACAGGGTCAATGCTTAATGGCAGAGTCTAGATTCTTTAATACTAGTGATGGCATCTTCGAGTCATAACAAATACTGTCTCGTTGGTATACCATATATGCTAAAATTAAAATGTCCACGAGTAAATATACCATACACGTTGAAAGCCCATGTACATGTGTACCATACATGTGTTGAGATCCCGGGGGAAAGTTTGCATGGGAAAGAGTGCACGGAAGAGTGTAGCATTTGCTCTCAATCCTCCATACAGTACATATTTATGGATAATTTACAAAACAGTAATCTGCATTACCTGTACACACCAAGTAAACGCAATACATTTCCACTACAGAAGTACACCATCACTAGTTTCGTCAATCACTAGCAGTGACTTTTAATCAACAAATCTAGTCGTACATAAAGGAAAAAATTTTTAAATTTATTATAATCTTTGAGACCACTTAACCTATAACACGTAGGAAGCTAATTTCCATGAAAACGTAAGACAAACGGTAAAGTATAATAAGAGTTTGGTACAAATATTCAATACCATGACAGCCATTATGAGAACCTCACCCCAAAATAATAAACATGATGTAAGTCGTATGAATACACTATTAAAAAATAACAAAAAAATTATATATATATACATATATACTTTTATATTATTGTAACCTTTACCTATTATTGTATAAAAGTACCATACAAATTTTCTGGCAGTTACAGGGTACTGAAGAGTATCAAACCAGTTAAAATGGTTTTTGTTTTAGGAAATAATAACAAACGACTACCCACAGATAGCCATAAACAAAATTAACAAAAGTTGTAAGTTTGTCTTTTTAAATGTCTATTAAAAGTATTTTGAACTAATGGCACGAATATTAGGCGACGTACTAGTACTCCAGAACATCAACCTAATTTCATCTGCTATTTTGATATTAATTACAGTTGCATCGAAGTTTCGGGTTAACGTATTACTATTACCATTAAGTCAATATATGTAAATTACTGAAGTCAAACGTCTTCAGCTTTCACATTGGTGCTAGTGTCATTGGTGCATCATTGTTTATTTCCCACATCAGTAGTAGTTTCAAAACGTCATTTGACAGAGTACTGCGAAGTAGGGACACCACGAGCTCTCGTCTCTCGTCCTGAAACTATCATTGCGTAATTATACTCGGGTAATGATCTTTTCGGTAATTACGTCCATAGGGGTGGACAGGCACTCGCTCGGTAAGGAGGAGGGAAGCATGGAGGACACAAGGGATACAATTTCTTCATGACACCCCGCCTTGCCCAGTGCCAGACAGCAGTAAACCCAGACACAGTTTCAAGGTTGGCACACATATCAACATACAATCACACCTCACGATACTACACCTCTTGAACATGTGATCATCCCAAGGCAGGCACCCATTTGAACATGTCCTCAAAGTAAACATGCTACAAAGTGAACAATCACCTCAGTTTAGACACTCATTTGTCACAACAATCACCTCAAGGAAGTCACTCATCGTAACAATCACTTGAAGGAAGATGCTCACTGGACGTAACAGTCGACTCAAGGTAAACACTCACTTGACATAACAATTGCCTCAAGGGCGACGTTCACTTGACAAAACAATCACCTTCCGGTATATGCTTACATGACATAAACAGCGTAAACACTCGCACCAAGTGACACATAAAAAAATCATCCAGACAAAAGTCTGGAGACCAACACAAGCCAATGTACAAGTTCAGAATTATCGAAACATTGTCAACTTCAAAGCCCACAAACAAATTTAAATTATTATAAAAAAAAAGGTTATACCTATTGTTGACAGGAAATAAATACCAGGTTAGGACAGTCATCAGTTAGAAACTCTTACAGTTATAATAAATAATCTCTCTTGGTCTCCCACAAAATTAGTGCATAACCCGCGGTTGCACGTAAAAAAAAGAAAAACATTTGCATACTTCATTTGAAGTCTTTTTTTTTTTTTACATGGATAGGTATACCGGTGAAGGTATATGCAAGATTTAGAATCCTGGACTATCTCTCAACAGCAGTAACTCATCATTTGGACATAGCGCTTCTGTTTGATGTCTACTGCTACTGCCCCTGACAACAGCACAAGAAATAGCCTTAAACACAACAGACCCATGGAAACGCACAGGTGCACCCACAAATACTGCAAGTCCTGCCAATTATATACTGTATCTGCAAATATATATATGTTATGGCAACTCTTATCCTCGTTTTATTATTCTGGTAAAGCAGCATAATTTCATATAATCCACTTGATAGGTATGAGTTTCCATATTTTCAA
>WNGS01004946.1:38557520-38571947 GCA_020271785.1 Procambarus virginalis
TTACCACTTTAGCGCTTTGGGCGAAGCGTATAAAAACTTACCCTATGTGCTTTGGGGCGTCTCGCGCGCTTAAGCGGTACGGGCGAAAAGTGTATACTCTTTTTAGTCTCCTGACACTATTTGTAGACCTCGTATTTAAATTTGTATCACTGTGTTCGCATAAATTCTCTATAAGAACATACATATAAAATACTGCCAAAGCACAAGGAATATCAACACCAAATAGAAATGTATTGGGATCACTTGGCGAGAGCGCAAAAAGCAACAAAATGTTTCCACTCTCTTAAAGATTGCGATGACCACATTTATCCTACATCGTTGATTTTGGTATCATTGGAACCGCAATAAAATTCTCTATAACGGACATATGCAATAATATAGAATCAATGTCGCAACCAATCCACAAGACGGTTTGAAGTGGCTGAAGTGTTACCCGCGGCGGCATATCGGCGCTATACAATTGTTATACCAAGATGAATCACTGCCATGCCGTTTTCTTAATAAGCTCTTTGGTTATTAGAAAAAACGTAAATTTCATGGTGAACATTTTGAGACTAACTAAAATAAATCGCATAATAAATAAAATTTATATAATTATTTAACCATTGGACGCCAGCCAGCGTCCAGGGCAGAATCAGGAGAAAAAGATTGGACCTAACGGGCGCCCGCTAATCGCGAAAGTGTTAAGGCACTCGCACTCAACATGATGGCTTTTAGTGATCGTGCATATATCGTAAGATTCAAAACTCGCACGCATGTTGAAGGCCGGGCTCGGGGAGTAGAAGAACTTTGAGAACCCTCTCCAGGTATGCTTCAGGTATACACGTGGCTCTCATATGCTTCCTCAAGGCTCCAATAACCATCCCCTCTCTTCAAAATATTATCCCGAGTCCTTCACTTTCCTTTTAGAGCCTCGGTAAGGGTTCGTATAATTACTCGAAGCTACTCGAAGCTTCCTAGCATTACATAAGTAAAGGAAATATGACATAGTTATGCGCTATAATGTTGGTACTGAATGTATAACATTAAAAAAACATATTTTTACTGTGAACTAATATAATTTATAACTAAATTAGGTGAAACCAAGTGGCAAGTGACACAACAGGAAGTTGACAATGCAAGCGACAATGTTGTTGAGCAACTTATCCAAGATGTATTGCTGCCTAGAGGTTAGATTAGGTTAGGTAACAGGAGGCTAATATGCTTTCAAACACTTCAGGCAGAATATAATTTGATAAATCGTTACACAACTTTGTCACTTGCATTGTCGACTTCCTGTGGCTTCATCTGCCACTTGGTTTTGCCTAATTTGGTTATAAATTATATTATTTCACAGTAAAAATATGTTTTTTAATGTTATACATTCGGTACCAACTTTATAGCGAGTAAATATGCCATATTTCTTCATTACATACATAATGCTAGGAAGCTTTGGGTACCTTTGGGTAATTAGACGGACCCCGTCAGTAGAAAGGTGAGGACTGTGTCTCACCCATCACAATTCAGTGTGTGAACGTGCAGGGTGGCCATACCAGCAGCCACTGAACTTTTATTAACAGCAAATGTGTGATTACCATCTTGAGGTTATCTTGAGATAATTTCAGAGCTTAGCGTCCCCGCGACCTGGTCCTCAACCAGACCTCGTTTTTGTTACACATCCCCAGGAAGCAGCCCGTAGCAGCTGTCTAACTTCCAGGTACCTATTTTACTGCTAGGTGAATAGGGACATCAGAGTGAAAGAAACACTGCTCATTTGTTTCCACCTCCATTGGGATCAAAGCTGAACCTCGATCCCCGGCGGAGGATCGAAGTTCCTCTAGATACATGTATGTGTATATTTATATACACATACCTGTACATTCATATATTTTCAAAGTTATACATGATGAACACAACCTTTGACACATCAGTACAACTAGAATGAAAATGCTGAATAAAGTGAGAAACAATGAAAATAAAATGACAGTTATTCCTGTGCGGCACCTCACCTCACTTCTACTATAAAAACTAAACTTCTCCGAATCACTACGGCTAAACCACAAGAGGTTGAGGCATTTTAGTTGGATTTTTTGCTTCTTCTTTTGGATGTAAATTAAGTGTCAATGAAAAATTGTTTTCAGAACAATTTCTTTTGTATACACCACTGGAGTGTCACATTTAACATGTGCGCGGTGCAGGGGATTAAATTGTTCAGTACAGCAACTGTCTCGCTTCTAGCAGTGTCAATGGTTTATCTCCAATGGTTTGAGTGGTCAGTCTCCAAGTCTTTATTTTGTTCAAATATTCCCATTCTTACTCTGCCCTATTATCACCTTACAAGCACTTTCTCCAAATTATTTAATTATTCTCTTGTTATTGTTTGCACATGGAAACTTTGAGAACCTGTTCCTAAACTGATAGGCACTGCACTACAGTGACGACGAAACCACACAACAAAAGGTGAAGAAACGACGACGTTTCGGTTCATCCAGGACCATTATAAAGTCGTGTGTCCAGGACGGATTGAAATGTCGTCCTTTCTCCATCTTCTGTTGTGTTGTTTGGTCATCATATCTTCAGCCATGTTATTGTGACTACTTCACTACAGTACAGTACAATGGGGCCTAGACTTACGATGCTAATCCGTTCCCAGAGACGGATTGTAAGTCGAAATATCGTAAGTCGAAGAGATTTTTCCCATAAGAAATAAAGGGATTTGAATTAATCCGTTCCCCACCCTCCAAAATATTAACATACAAATACATTTTATACTGAATACAATTTTTTTCTAACTACAATACAGTACCTAAGTTGATCTTACCTTTATGGAGGGCTCTTGATGGCGTATGGAAGATGGTGATGGGGGAGGAGGAGAGTTGTTACTGTTTGGAAGGGGAGTCCCCTTCCATTATCACATCAGGCAGTGATGTTTTCTCTGGGGTACTCTCTCTATGTTTTGCCTGAATACCACTAGGACCTGGTTGTGGTTCAGTGCTTGTTTGTCTCACTACAAATTTGTCAAGATACATTTGTTTTTCCATTCGTTTTAACATTTGTCTGTAATGATGCATCACTTTAGTACCCATAATGTCCTTTTTTTTAGCCAGTATGGTGGATATCGTTAACTGAGATTTATTGTACTGCCAAGCCAGTTCAACAACCCGCACACCATCTTCATATTTACAAATGATCTCTTGTTTCTGCTCTATGGTCATCCTTACATGGGATCTCATATGTTGAGCTTTACCACTGACTTTCCTGAGACTCATGGCGTGATATATAATAACTTTTAATGTTCAAAATGCAAAAAATCACCACAAAAGCAAAATTTTGTATAGGCGCGATCGTCACTAAGCGGGCAGCTGTAGTAAACTGAGGCAGGTCGGTTGCGTGACTGGGAACCACGCGCTCGGTCGACCCGAACGTGTACCAACAAATATCGTAAGTCGACGACACCATCGGATGTCGAGTCACATTTTTCAATGAAATTTACATCGTAACTCGAAGTTATCGTTAGTAGGGGCAATCGTAAGTCAAGGTGCCACTGTATATACATATTAGGTCCAAAAGCCCGGCGTGCCCCCACCCGCAGCAAAGCTGAAAGCCGACCATGCGTTGCCAGTGAGAGGGCACCCTTTGGCACACCCGCAACACCCCCAACACCTGCTCACACAGGTTTATAGGTTGATAACATAAATTTTTCAGGTTGATAACATAAATTTTAGTGCTACAGCGTTCATTTTGGTATCAAATTGTTCGTAATAGAATGTTTTAAAGGGATATATGCACATAAGGGCAAATGGAAGAACATTGCAAATACAATAAGATAAAGTATAAACCACAATATCAAATGTATAAAAATTATGTTTATTTGTATATAAACTCATACTCTACAACCCAATGATGTTTGTAGAGCATGAGTTGAGCATTGTTTTATCCACTCCACCTGCTCCAGGAAAAAGTTTTCTGAAGTTTCTCATGTTTTATAGGTGGAGTGGATGGTGGGTAAGCATTACTGCTTATCCACCCTATTGTCTCTTGTGATGGTATGTGCTGTTGCACGGTGCAGCACACAGTGCCGCACCACACAACTTACACTTATACCTGGTGTCCTTCCTTTTACCAGACTTGAAGCAAGCAAGACACTCCAGACGATTCTGTATGCAAATTAGGGAATGGCGCAAGATCCTGTTCAGACGTTCTGGATTATCCACAATACGAGCGTTTTTTCAAGCAGATACACCACAAGGAATAATCTGACTCTCGTCTTCTGAGTCAGATGATGAATTTTCAACTGGAGGTGAAGAAAGGAATAGTGGCTGCCTCACATCTGATGGTCCGGGTGTTGCAACATTGTCGCTAGTAGATGTGCTCACATTATCATATGCATCACTAGCATGTGTGATATCATTTTGCAGAGACCAATTCTTAGGCTCAAAGTTCAATAGTGATGAAATGACTACTTCGTGGAATTTAGTAAAGTGAGTTTCTTTGTATCAGTTGTGTGGAAACTAGATTGTTTCATAATAATAATAATAATAATAATAATAATAAATTTTTATTCAGGTAAGGTACATACATACATGGTAAGATACAAAAGTTGATGGATTTATAGATAGAGCTAGTACATACAATGCCTAAAGCCACTATTACGCAAAGCGTTTCGGGCAGGAAAAACACTAAGACTAAAACTTAATAGTAATTGAGATTAAAGTATAAATTGTGTTGGGAAAAAATAAGAAAAGAATGGGAAAAAAAGGGGGGGGGGAAACATGGCAGAAAAAAGCAAAAATACAATTTGGTCAACAAAACAGCATTGTTTAAAATAGATAGAAGACATGGGTTGACATTTTGGGGGTGAGGTAGGTTACATTGAGTTAATTAGGTAGTACTTAGTTTTTATCTTAAACTGGTTGGGAGAGGTACAGTCTTTAACATAATTGGGAAGGTCATTCCACATTCGAGGTCCCTTGATTTGTAAAGCATTTCTAGTTTGACTAAGTCGTACTCTTGGAATATCAAATAGGTATTTGTTACTGGTGTGGTGCTCATGGGATCTGCTACAACCTTCTAGGAAGCTATTTTAAGGTCAGGACTGACATTACAGTTCAGCGTTTTATATATATAAAATACACATGAGAGGATGTGCAGGGACTTAATATCTAACATATTCAGAGATTTGAGTAGGGGTACCGAGTGATGTCTGGGGCCAGAGTTGAGATATTGTCTAATAGCAGCTTTGTGTTGAGTAATTAGAGGACGTAAATGATTTTGGGTAGTAAAGCACAAATACCATAGTTGAGATATGGATAGATGAGAGAATAATAGTATGTCACCAGGGCAGGGCGGGGTACATAATATCTGATCTTAGAAAGAATGCCAACAGTTTTCGAAACTTTTTTTGATATATTTAGAATGTGTCCCTGGAAATTCAGCTTGTGGTCAATGAGAACGCCAAGGAATTTGCCATCTACTTTGTTACAAATTTGGGTATTGTTAATCCTGAGATTTATTTGATTTGAGGATTTATTGCCAAACAAAATATAGAAAGTTTTGTCAATATTGAGGCGAGTTTGTTGGCAGTTAGCCAGTGATGGACTTTATTTAGCTCAGTATTCACTGACATTTAGAGCAAGGGGGTCAGGACTGGAGTAAATGAAGGTCGTATCGTCAGCAAATAGAATTGGTTTGAGATGTTGGGAGGCATTTGGAAGGTCATTAATGTAGATGAGAAAGAGGAGAGGGCCAAGTATGCTGCCCTGGGGAACACCAATGTTGATGGGTAGGGTGGGAGAAATTGAATTATTCACAGAAACATACTGGAGCCTGTCAGTAAGGTAAGATTTGAGGTACGTATTGCAGGGAGTGACCTCTGACTCCATAATGTTGTAATTTAAGAAGAAGGTTTTTGTGGTTAACAGTGTCAAAAGCCTTATGCAGGTCTACAAATAACCCAACAGGGAACTCATTTTTATCAAGAGCTGTATGTATCAAGTTAATCATACTAATAAGTGCATCGTTAGTGCTTTTTTGGGTCTGAAGCCATATTGACAAGAGCTAAGTATATTGAGTTTGGCTAGATAAGAGTAAAGCTGCTTATAGATTAGTTTTTCAAATATTTTTAAAAGTTTGGCAGAATTGATATTGGTCTGAAGTTAACATCAGTGGGATCACCACATTTGTGGACAGGGGTTACTCTCGCTTTTTTTAGAATATCTGGAAAGGTTTGGAGTTCAAGTAACTTGTTAAAGAGCAATGCAATGGCAGGAGCTAAAAATCTGGAGGCTTTTTTGTAAATTAAAGTTGGTATCTCCTCAAGGGCACTAGATTTGGTTTTAAGGGAAAGGATTATGTCAGTAACATCAGTGGAGTTAGTAGGCATTAGGTACAGAGACTGTGGATAGTTACCTGTAAGATAGTCCTGAATATTAGTACAGTGGTACCTCGGAATACGAATGTCCCTGTATACGAGTTTTTCGGAATACGAGCAGGATTTCCTCGGAAAATGTGTCTCGGAAGGCGAGGGTTACCTCGGAAGGCGAGTTTGTTGATACGCGTACAGGCCGACCTAGCGCGTGGTGGTACGGCGATCGTCGCCTCTCACCCCTCAGTTTACCAGTGCCTCGCGCCCAGTGACTATCCCACGTCAATTCTTCACCCGGATTTTCAGTGTTTTATTGGATTTTCGGTCATTTGACCATAAAAGTTGTTGTTATATATCTCGCCATGGGTCCCAAGAAGCCAATGGTAAGGTTTAACCTAAGAAAATAGTGCTGCATTTCGGGCGATCGAGTGTCAACACTGAAAAGTGTATACTCTTTTCACTGTCCTGACATTAATTTTCCATTCACGTATTTCATTTTTGTACCAATGTGTTCACAATAGAATGTTCTAAAAGAACATAAGTATAAAATGTCACACAAGGATGTGTTAGACCAGCACCAAATAAAAAACTACGTCGATTGCACTTGGCGTGTCAACAATACAATGGTCTTACCTCGATGGGGCAATGCTATGCCGTTCTCCCAAATGGGCTATGCGGCTCTTAGAGAAAACGGAAATTTCATGGCGGACATTTTCAAACTAGCCCAAAGTCGATCTCACAACAAAGAGTTTATAGAAATATTTTTTCTCGTGACTTGTGAGTGAGTCCGCTGTGCGACCTCAACACAAAAAGTGGTAATGCTCTTGAGCGCCGTGATAATGCTAAAGTGTTAAGAAAATGTGTGAAGTATGGGAAGAATTGCAAAGTTTTGTTGAAAAAACTCGCCCAGATAAAGCTGTAACAAGCCATTGCATTGACCTTTTGACCTTTTAAATGACAATGTGATGTCTTACTACAGACAAGTGTTAAAATGTAGGAAAAAACAAGTGTCTTTAGACAGATTCTTAGTAAGACAAGCAAGTCTTAGTGGTATGCAGGCAAAACGTGCCAGAGTGTGCACACCAGTGAAGTCCTCACTGCCTGATGTTATAATGGAAGGGGACTCCCCTTCCAAACAGTAACACCTCTTCTCCTCCCGCTCCTCACCATCTTCCATACGCCAACAGCAAGGTAAGTAATAACTTGAACATAGTTTTGTAGGTTTATTTAGATGAATTAGGTATAAAATTTAGTTTGAAGTGGGGTTTTTGGGGTAGTCAGGAACGGATTAATTCATTTCCCATTATTTCTTATGGGGAAATTACCTTCGGAATACGAGTTTTCAGAATACGAGCTGTCTCCAGGAACGGATTAAACTCTTAAACCGAGGTACCACTGTACTGGAAGATGGAATATCATTTGCAAGGGATAACCCAATGGAAGAGAAGAACCTATTGAACTCAAGAGCAGTGTCAGAGGCTGAAAGCAGACCATTATTTGATAGGAGTATTGGTTTGTCATTTATAATCTTCTTTGATCCCAATATTTGAGAAATTGTGCTCCATGTTTTCTTAATATTGCCCTTTGTGTGGGTAAATTTGTCTTCGTAGTATTTAATTTTGACTCCTAATTATTTTAGATAGCAATGATTAATTCTTTGAGAATTCTCTGGAGACGATTCCTAACCTATACTTCTTCTCAAGGTCATGTTTTTTATTAATGGAGTTAAGTATTCCCTTTGTAAGCCAAGGATTGTTTAGCCTTTTAGTTGTGACTCGTTTTGTTAGCATAGGACAGTGTGTGTTATAAAGGCTGAGAGTTATTTGAAGAAATGATTGAACTGCTAGGTTGATGTCCCCTATGTTCCCTAATTCAGATTCCCAGTTGATATTAGCAGCAGCAGTTATAAAATTGCCTTTAGCAGTTTCATTGTGCAGCCTAAAGTTTATCACCTTTGCATCTAGAGGTGGTTTGGTAATGTTGGTTAGGAGAAATGTGGGGTAATGGTCTGTAGTGCTATCGAGGATTATCCCTGAAGTAAGCGGAGAGGTTATGTTGGTCCAGATGTGATCAAGAGTCGTGGCAGTACTGTCAGTGATGCTAGTAGGTCTAGTGATTACGGGTATGAGGAAGCAGGAGTTCATACAGTTGGAGAAACTAGCAGCAGGAGAGTTATCAGGCTCGCAGAGGTCAACGTTAAAGTCACCAGAAATAATTAAGTGGTTTTTGTTCAGTTGGTTCTCTAGTATAAGATTTCTAAGGTTAGAGTTAAATTCAGTCACATCAGTGTTAGGAACCCTGTAGACTGCTCCCACAGTCAGGACACCATCGTTACCCTTGACTCTGAATGAGGCAAATATATACTCTCCATAAGGGTCTCTAGATTTAATTACTTTTAAGCAAGTCAGTGCATGGTGGTAGTAAAGCGAAGTAGTACCACCACCTCTTTGTATAGGACGACAGTTGTGAATGGCTGAGTAGTTAGATATGTTGTAGAGTTGAGAAGTGTCCTCTTTTAACCACGTTTCAGTAAACACAATAAAAGAGAATTTGTTGTCAACTGTTTGGATCAGGGCATTAACATCGTCAAAGTGCTTGCTTAGAGATCTTACATTCAAGTTAATTACAGAACCATTGTGATTACATGTTAAAACATTGTTCACATCAAGAGCTGTATAATACCTGCAATTTTGATCATTAAAGTGATGATTGTCATAGATACTAGATAAGAGGTTAAGGTCTGGATCTATAATAGTTTGCATAAGAGGGCTGTTTTACAGAAAAGCCAAAAAGACAATGATAAAAGAACTAGCTATGAAAAAATATATATATAAAACTATACACAAAAATGAGGTAGGTTGCTTAAAAGTACTTTCAGGTACACTGTAGGTAATTATTTGCACTAATGGTCAAAATTGCACAGGCAAAGCAAAAGAGCACAATGGAGCAATGGTGGTTGGGCTAGACAACCTGGGTTACAAAGAAAAAGTAGAATAAAAATTCTAAAGTGATATAAACTTAATGTGCCGGACCAACCGGGCTGTGATGGGTATGTGGACCTGCGGGCCGCTCCAAGCAGCAGCCTAGTGGACCAAACTCTCACAAGTCAAGCCTGGCCTCGGACCAGGCTTTGGGAGTAGAAGAACTCCCAGAACCCTATCAACCAGGTATCAACCAGGTAGTACTTGTATAACACAAAAGCATTATGGATAGCCATTTGCAGAAAGTAGAACGTGATTTTCTTCGTCTGCTTGTGACATTTCCGTGTGAGCTGATAGTACAGTATTTGATCAGTTGGTCGAAGTGATCAACACCTTTCATGTGGTTATTGTAGGCACAGATTGCCTTTGGTTTGTTCAGTGACCTGTTGCGATGAAGATGTTCCGTCAGGTTTGTGTACTCATTTCCTTCGTTCCACTTTTGTGTATCTGCATTATGGCAAGTTGTGATGAGTGAAACAACTCTATTATCTTTCTACACAGGCATAAAGTATTATCCTTCCGTCGGAATACAGTTTTATCTACTGCAAGTTTACCCTTTGCTTCGAGCTGAAGATCTTTAGGTGCACCACGCTGCAATCCGAGAGTGCCACAGGTGTATATACCACCTTCAAGCAGGTTTTCAGTCAGTCGAACCGTTATCCATATATAAATAATAACCTTTGTTTTTCAGTGGTTCAATCAAGCCCATAACCGTTTGAATTGTTGTCTTCCCAATTCCGGCATACACCTCAAACTCATAGATGTAACCAGTATGAGATTCAACTAGCATGTAGAGCTTTAATCCATACTTATCAGGTTTATTTGGATTATAAACTTTGAAAGCTAGACGGCCACACCATGACCTTCATGTGCCTTCATCCAAACTCAAATATTTCTGAGGAATGTATAATGTTTTGAATTTTTGTGAGAGATATTGCATGAATGTTTTAACTTTGATTAGTCTGTCTTGATTGTCTTTGAGACTGGCATTATTGTTATGAATATGAAAATGCTTTGAAATCAATTCATGTCCTTTCGAAGTCATAAAAGTATTGAAAGAAAGTACATGCCAAAAGTGACCTGTTTGCCAGTACGTTCTCATCGTTGGCAACTTCGCAATGCCCACCAACACTGTCAGTCCCAATATCTGGCAAGCTCTTTTGCACTCACTTCATCCCACTCATTGCTTGTGTTGCTAAAGATATTTGCCTTGTTTCGGAGAGCATACAAGTTAGTTTCATAGACCATATATTGCACCAAATTTCACATCAGAAATAACTGTATAAATCCCAGAGGAGTGCTAGGTACAGGTACAGTCAAGCCTGGTATTCCTGTAATACTGTCTAAAGATGGTGTGGTGTTGTCAGTAGAGCAGGCTTCACCAGAACCTCTGCACGGGGTATGTTGGGTATGAGTGGTACGTGCGCTACGAGTTCTAATACCATGCCCAGCACGTGTGGCGGGATCAACATCAGAAGCCTCACTCTCCTCACTTTCAATTTCACCTCGCTTGCTGTTTCCGTTTCAACGACTTCACTATCCACATCACTGTCACTTTTGGCACTTTTAAGATCAGATTATTCGTCAGGTATAGCCTGGAATTTGAGGGATGCGAGTCTAACTCGGCTGTACTTTTGGCGAACACTACTTGGCTTATCCCTCCGATGTGTTTTTTTTACTGCTTTCGTCCTGGAATGGCTCTGTTCTTGATCACTATCCATCTTGGAGTAAATGTAGTGTGTTTAAAGCTACAGTAACAAATATAGCCGAAGAAAATAGCCGGAACATCATCTTGAGGTTACCTTGAGATGATTTCGGGGCTTAGTGTCCCCGCGGCCCGGTCCTTGACCAGGCCTCCACCCCCCAGGAAGCAGCCCGTGACAGCTGACTAACTCCCAGGTACCTATTTACTGCTAGGTACAGGGGCATCAGGGTGAAAGAAACTCTGCCCATTGTTTCTCGCCGGCGCCCAGGATCGAACCCAGGACCACAGGATCACGCGTCCAGTGTTCTGTCCGCTCAGCCACTGGCTCATACACACGTTTTGGACGGGAGGGGACACAGACGTTGGAGCACATTTTAAAACCAGTCTCATAAAGATCGGATAAAAACTTGAATTTCAACAAAAATTTTTAATTTTGGACGCACCGAAGCATCTGTACCGCACATCCGTAAAGTTATTTACGGACGCAACATGCGTCACCGCCCTATGAAAGTATTAATAATATGCTTGATGTCTTACACAAGACTCCAACTGTTCATTTAGTGTTGCGTCTATCAACCAAAATGTTTGAGAACATGAGTGGATTAGTAACATACAATTTTTTGTGACAATATTCAAATTTATGGGGATTTTTGCCGTTTATTTAAATTCTGGACAGAGGCTGTGAAGAAATGGGCATACCTGTCTGTGAGCCAAAAATAAAAAAAAAATAAAAAAAATTTTTTTTTATTGTAGAATTATTAATTTGTATGCAAAAATTTAAGAAAAACATGAAAATGAATGATATTTATGGTTTCACACCGTGTGGAGGGGCTCTGAAAAGTTACATGGTGGCAGTGTCTGGCAACACCTGGTGCCCGTCTCTGCTGACGTTTCCTGTTTTATCTTTGGATTTTCATCGATTGTTTACACTTGTTTCTCTATATTTCTCTCAATGTATGTGTGTTAACACTTTCAGCCGACCGGCGAACGAGGGAAAGAAAACCGTATGTGCTCCGGCGTTTTTTGTCGCTTAAGCGGCCAAACAAAAATGTGTATACTCTTTTTACTCTTCTGACGTTAGTTCTCGAGCTACGTATTTCATTTTGGTACCAATGTGTTCGCAATAAAATTCTCTAGAAGAACATCAGTAAAAACGGTCACTAAAAGTATAGGGAGACCAGCACCAAATAAAGAACTACGTAGATGACTCGCCGTGAGCGCAAAACGGCAACAAAATGTTTCTACTCTTGGGATTGTTGTCAACTCCACACTTGTCCTACAGCGTTAATTTTGGTATCAATGGATTCGCAATGAAATTCCCAACACAGAGATATGAATATAAACGTAGAATCATAGTCGCGGCCCACCCGCAAGAGTGTGGGAAGTGGTGGAACTGTTACCCGGTATCGGTGACGCAACGACACAAGCGCGATACGGTGCTTCGAAAGTTTATACTTATTTGACTGTCCTGACATTATTTTTGTATGTACGTCATTCATTTTTGTGTCAATGTGTTCGCAATAGAATGTTCTATAAGCACGTAGGTAAAAAAGATCAACAAAGCGTAAGTTAGAATAGCGCCAAATATAAAACAACGCTGGAACATATCAGTGAGCGTCAAACACACACGAAATGTTTATACTATTGTTATGTTTTTCAAGTTTATACTTGTTGCACACAGTTATTTTTGGTTGTACATGGATCGGAATAAAATTCCCTAAACAGACATATGCATATAATAAATGATAAGGTGTAAACATGCCCAGTATAAACGGCTAAAGTCACCCACCTGCAACCCGTTTGGGACACTCTTGCAGACACGCAACACCCCGAAAAAAATCTATGAAGTTTCGAGTCTACTTACGGCAGTTTATGGGATACAGTGTTCATTCTGGTATCAAAATACTCCCAATAAGTTATACTACAAGAAATTGGACAAAATAGGTGTACTTACCAAGAAAAAACTGGTTGTGGAAGAGTAAGTTGAGCATCTTTTCTTCACTCCACCTTCTTCAGGTCAACATTCCTGAAGTTGCTCAACAGATGTTTTGTAGGTGGAGTGAAGCTGTTGCGGGTGGTTACTTCTTCACCACCCAATACACTCTTTTCCGGTGGTAACTGGTGTAGCAGGGAATAACACAGAGTGCAACGTTACAGGTCTTGCATCCTATGTTGGTGTCCTTCCTTTTACCGGACCGTGCACAGACATGACACTTGAGACGTTTTGGCAGTTTGTAAAGTTCATGTTTCAGTTTGTAGTTCAGGCGATGTTCAGAATCAACAATAGGGCCACGTCTTCTCGGTGTTGGTTGAGCATTTGAGTCAGAGTCATCTGACAAAACCGACTCGTCAAATGGCAGTGTGCCAGACATCTCGGGTTCTGAGTCCGTTCCTGCGTCAGCTTGAGGTGTTGAAGTAAATAAAGGCCGCCTCACACCAGATGGTCCAGGAGTTTGCACGGCGTCAGCATAGGCAGGACCTGTGTCATCATTTATGTCTGGAGCGTGCTGCAAGTGATGAGATACTGTTGCTATTTCAGGCCAATCTTCCGTGTCCCAGTGCAATAGGGCCCAAATTGCCACCTCGTGGAATTGTAGCAATGTTAGCTTTTTTCGATCAGTTGTATAGTATTTGTACAAAACAAAGGCATTATGCAATGCCATTTGCAGAAAATAAAACGTGATCTTTTTGGTCCACTTGTGAGTTTTCCTGGTAAAATGGTAATACTTCACCATTTGATCGAAGTGGTCCACACCTTTCATGAACTTATTGTATTCACAAATTGCAGTAGGCTTGTTCACTGGTACCTGTTGTAGTCGAGTTGTTCCGTCGCGATTGCGCAATCGTTTCCTTCGCTGACATTGCTGAGTGTCTGCATTGTGGATGTTTGTAATGATTGAGACCACTCGCTTGTCTTTCCACAGTAGAATGAAGGTGTTATCTTTGCGGCGGTATATGGTGGTATCCAGTGGAAATTTAGCCTTGGCTATAGTTTGCAATTCCTTTGGGCGCCGCGTAGCAGTCTAATTGTGCCACATGTGTACACCCCAAGTTCTCTCAATTTTTCTGTTAGGTTTACCGAGTTGTAGTAATTATCCATGTACAAATGGTAACCCTGGTTCACTAAAGGCTGAATCAACCCCGTTACTGTTTCCACTATCGTCTTACCAATACCTGAGTATACGTCAAAGTCATATAAGTACCCAGATACTGATTCAGCAAGCATATATAGTTTCACACCATACTTGTCTGGTTTGTTTGGATTGTAAACTTTGAACGATAGTCGGCCGCGCCATGCCATTGTACCTTCATCCAAGCACAACTCTTTCTTGGGAATGTAAACTTCTGCAAACCTCTCTTTCAAATAGTCCATCACCGATCTCACTTTTATCAACTTT
>WNGS01004946.1:38585222-38604442 GCA_020271785.1 Procambarus virginalis
TCAGATAATGGTACTTTTCACCTACGAGTCCAAAAGTGACCATTTCCAACTAATTTTATACTACAAACACATAATTTGAATTGCCTTGCCACATATAATTATTAAATATTCAACTAGAAACCTCAACTTACCTTGTTGGTGTTCGTCTTCTTGATTGATGCCACATCTTGAAGTTAAGAATTTTAACAATTTACGTAACCTATACTAACACAACACTAAAATTTACACTTAAAATTACTGTACAGTTCATTAAGCAAAGTTAGTTTTGACTGCCGGCTGCTGAAGCCTCACTGGTTGAAGTCATTTGGGTTTGCCTGTGAGGCCTCACTTGTTGAAGGCACTTGCTTGTGCCTCACTTGAAGGCGCTTGGCTTGCCTGTGACGCCTCACTTGTTGAAGGCATTTGGCTTGCCTGTGACGCCGCACTGGTTGAGGTGTATAACACGTAACTCGTCTTTAATTGCTAGGACAACCTTCTTCCTCTTAACACCTCCAGAACGATTGATGCTGCTACCAGACATAGTCTTGGCCAAAAATGTTCAAAGTTACTATGAAAATAAAAAAGTTATTTAAAAAATATTTCACTAATGGCGCAGCACTGTGTATAACACGAGGGACGGGAGCACATGGGTTGACCTGTGTTCGACGGTTCCACTTGGGGCAGTTATAGTACGTTACGTAGGCTGCCAGGAGGAAAAAAAACTCACAATATTTTTTAAGGAAACTTCAGCCTGTGCAGATTGCTTTTAGGAAACTTATTTATTTGTTATTACATAATTACTAGTACTTATTTCATTTGTTTTTGGCTAGCTATGATTAATTGTTCTAAAATTAATGGTAATTCCTGTACCCAGGTGGTCCCTCCCGATGCTCCCCTCCCACCCACCCTACACTACCCACCCTCCCCACCCCCTCCTCCACCATGCGTCTAGAGCCACAGGCAGACGGGATTAATATGGTACGGCCCGCCCCTGGCTTTCATATTCAGATAATTCAATGATTATCCAGCTGACTGTCCGGATAGTGTAACATCGGCAGCAAGTTAACCTGCCTCCAATTTTTTATCCGGCTAAACCAGCTTTTATCTGGCTCCCATGGCCATTTTGGCCGGATATTGAGATAAAGTTATCTGGTCACAATTTTGGCCATATAAGGTGTTTTCTGGATGTTCAAATCCCGGATAATCGCATGGTTACAGTACTCGGTTGGTGCAGTTAAATGGTTAAGGCCCTTGCAAATCCAGCAGGTCTTTGGCGAGTCCTCAGGGCAGGTCATGGATCGATCCACCAAGCTTGCATTCACTATTTACAAGTTTGAGGGATAGTCTGTGGGGGTTTACCACAAACTGCTGGTCATCTATACTCTCTTCCCTGCCTCTTGGGTCCTTGTTACCCTCTTTCCAGAGGATTGCAATTTGGGTTCTGTAGTCCTCTTGTTATAGGTCAAGCCTCTGTCTTTTGGCTCGTTGTGATGAGGCTCCACAGGCAGTGCCCACTTCCAGATCTTTTGCCCATTTTTGTGGCTTGGTGCTAATGGTTGCCATGGAGTTAACCCGCTTTGATCTTTGGGGTTTAGGGGTTAGAGTGGCTGGTATTTCTACTGGTGCTTTGCTCACAGCTTCTCCTCCTATTCTCTATCCGACTTTGTTGTACAGAGCCCTTTTATATGCAAATCCTTATGCTCAAGCTTGGACATCTTAGGGGTTTTGGAGTCTGGGCTGCTCTTAGCTGTAAATGCTTTAGCTCAGTCTTCTCTGGTGATGGCCTCTTCCATGTCGCCGCCAGAGACAGTCGAGCCATCATTTTCTCTGTGGGATATTGAATTTTCTCAGAGTTTACAGATTCGACATGTATCCAATCTTTATGGCATCAGGCACAGAACTTGGCTCTGCCCTGTGATCTTCATTTCCAACTTCCAGGAATGGAGAAGAGCCCGAAGGCTGATCCGTGGCTGCCCTTCAACCTTTTTGGTTTCTGCTTCTCTTTGCCTGGGAGGGGAGGGGAGGGGTGGGTCAGCTCGGGTGGAGGATATTCTCTATATTTTTTGAACTGGATTCCTTAGCTGCTCCTACCCAGGTTTGCTTCTGTGTACCATTAACATCTTGAGACATTTTATGTTTCAGGGGGGATTCCAATCAGGATTGGTAGGCACAGGTAAAGTTAGTAAAGAATGGGTCATAAGAGGCAAGGAAGAGAGCACCAGCAAACAGTCTCCCTAGGGAGAGAAGGCAGCCCACAGATTGATACCTGGAGAAGGTTTAGGGAGTTCTACTCCCCAAGCCCAGCCTGGGACCAGGCTCAACTCAACTTGTAATAACCTGGTCCAACAGGCTGTTGCTTGGAGCAGCCTGCAGGCCCACATATCCACAACAACCCAGTTGGTCGAAGGTTTGTGATAGGTACACTAACCCCAGTGCCTGCTGGTTGCAGACCTGCATGCCCTCCCTCCCTACTTGGACCACAGCCATTGGGTAGCTCAACCACCAAATACAGGAATAATGGGGAATATACATGCCTCCATGCACAGCCAATGCGCGCTTGGTGAAGCCACACGTGCGGATTTCACTAGTTATTACTCATTCACTTATTGTTGCAGCAAGCAGGAGAGTGAAACAGAAGCTTCCACCCATCTGCTCACAGATGGCACAAGTGCCCCTCACCACATCAAGGAAGTACTGTAACCGCGCGATTATCAGGGATTCAAACATCCGGAAAACGCCCTTGTACGACCAAAATCGTGCCGGGATAAAGTTATCACAATATTCGACCAAAATGGCCACAGGAACCAGATAAAAGCTGCTTTGGCTGGATAAAAATTCAGCCGTACTAATCCCGTCTGCCTGTGGCTCGAGACGCATGGTGGAGGAGGGGGTGGGGAGGTGGGTGGGTGGTTGGGAGGGTGGGAGGGAGCGTCGGGAGGACCACCTGGGTACAGGAATTACCAATAATTTTAGAACAATTAATCATAGCCAAAAGCAAATGAAATAAGTACTAGTAACTATGTAATAACAAAATATATAAGTTTCCTAAAAGCAATCTGCACAGGCTGAAGTTGCCTTAAAAAATATTGTGTTTTTTTTCCTCCTGGCGGCCTACGTAACGTACTATAACTGCCCCAAGTGGAACCGTCGAACACAGGTCAACCCATGTGCTCCCGTCCCTCGTGTTATACACAGTGCTGCGCCATTAGTGAAATATTTTTTTAACAACTTTTTTATTTTCATAGTAACTTTGAGCATTTTTGGCCAAGACTATGTCTGGTAGCAGCATTAATCGTTCTGGAGGTGTTAAGAGGAGAAGGTTGTCCTGGCAATTAAAGACAAGTTACGTGTTGTTCAACCAGTGAGGCGTCACAGGCAGCCAAACACCTTTAACAAGTGAGGCGTCACATGCAAGCCAAACGACTTCAAGTGAGGCACAAGCAAGTGCCTTTAACAAGTGAGGCGTCACAGGCAAGCCAAGCGCCTTCAACAAGTGAGGCTTCACAGGCAAGCCACGCCCTTCACAGTGAGGCTTCACAGACAAGCCAAATGCCTTCAACAAGTAAGGCGCATGCAAGCGCCTTCAACAAGTGAGGCGTCACAGGCAAGCCAAGCGCCTTCAACAATTGAGGCGTCACTGGCAAGCCAAGCGCCTTCAACAATTGCGGCGTCACTGGCAAGCCAAGCGCCTTCAACAATTGCGGCGTCACTGGCAAGCCAAGCGCCTTCAACAAGTGAGGCGTCACAGGCAAGCCAAGCGCCTTCAACAAGTGAGGCGTCACTGGCAAGCCAAGCGCCTTCAACAATTGCGGCGTCACTGGCAAGCCAAAGCGCCTCAACAAGTGAGGCGTCACAGGCAAGCCAAGCGCCTTCAACAATTGCGGCGTCACTGGCAAGCCAAGCGCCTTCAACAATTGAGGCGTCACAGGCAAGCCAAGCGCCTTCAACAAGTGAGGCGCAAGCAAGTGCCTTCAACAAGTAATTACCTAAGTGTAATTACCTAAGTGTAGTTACAGGATGAGAGCTACACTCGTGGTGTCCCGTCTTCCCAGCACTCTGTCATATAACATTTGAAACTACTGACGGTCTGGCCTCCACCACCTTTCCACCTAACTTGTTCCAACCGTCTACCACTCTGTTTGCGAAAGTGAATTTTCTTATATTTCTTCGGCATCTGTGTTTAGCTAGTTTATATCTATGACCTCTTGTTCTTAAAGTTCCAGGTCTCAGGAATTTTCCCTATCGATTTTATCAATTCCTGTTACTATTTTGTATGTAGTGATCATATCGCCTCTTTTTCTTCTGTCTTGAGTGAGGCCAAGCAAGCGCCTTCAATAAGTGAGGCCTCACAGGCAACCCAAATGCCCTTCAACCAGTGAGGCTTCAGCAGCTGGCAGTCAAAACTAACTTGCTTAATGAACTGTACAGTACAGTAATTTTAAGTGTTAATTTTAGTGTTGTGTTAGTATAGGTTACGTAAATTGTTAAGAATTCTTAACTTCAAAATGTGTGGCATCAATCAAGAAGACGAACACCACAAGGTAAGTTGAGGTTTCTAGTTGAATATTTAATAATTATATGTGGCAAGGCAATTCAATTATGTTGTTTGTAGTATAAAAATTGTTAGAAATGGTCACTTTTGGACTCGTAGGTGAAAAAGTACCATTATCCGAAACACGTGATAATCCGGCTGGGGGTCCTTCCCATATAGTCCGGATGATCGAGTGGAGACAGTACCCTTAAGGGGGTTTACAGAACAAGGAAAATAGGACACTGGGATTCCCATCCAGACATATTACCAATAAGACGCCTGATGTTATTCTTTGCCTTTATCTTGTCCTTCTTACGGCCCATATACATAGGCACTTCAGCTTCGGCCATCTGGATAAACACTGACAATTGATTTTCAGAACAAATTACAGTGTAACATAACAGATAACTAAAGATAGTCTAGAATGGACCAAAACTCTGTTAATTCTTCATTTAGAAATTTGTGTGTTGGGGTGTCTAATCAGCAGTCAGGTTATTGCGACTCATTGTCTGCACGCAAGATTTCTGGAGTGTTTACAGCGAAGAATACACATACCATATACGAGGTGTTTGTAATAATAAAGTAAACCACCAAATAACCTTTTGCGGTTTACTGTATTATTATCATCTTATGCCCTTGGAATTTTGTGCAAGTGTTCCACTCTCAAGATGTTATAGTTTCACCTCTTAGGTCTCAAAATTGAAATACAATACCATACTAGAGAGTCTTATAATAAGACTTCAGAAACAAATACTGTAATAGAGCCCTACATTAAGGCTTCAGAAACAAATACTGTAATAGATCCCTACAATAAGGCTTCAGAAACAAATACTGTAATAGAGCCCTACATTAAGGCTTCAGAAACAAATACTGTAATAGAGCCCTACATTAAGGCTTCAGAAACCAATGTGGTTTCAGTAATAACTTCAACTACTACTTGCGTCACAGTCTTGTATGATCTTACCCATTGTGTTATTGGGGTTATGCGACACTAAAGACATGATGCTGAAATCCGAGTCCCTCGACGGTGCCGGTGCGGATTCGCCGGCACCGAAGACACTGTGTTGCATCACCTGGCCTGCCGGGGTTGCCATCTGCCGCCCCTCCTGTAGCGCCAGGCTGTCCTCCTCCGACATGTATATACTGAGGAACTGCGCTATGTCTGGAAGCTCCGTCGAAGGTTGAGGCAGGGGCAGGGTCAGGGGTCCCAGGTCGCCATCCATTTCGCCTATGAATAGGGGCCTGTAAGATCAAATATATATACACGTAAAAATGGGGCTTCAGTTGCTCACATTTTGTCTTAATGGATGCGAATATAAGTGAAAGCCCAAATAAAAAAGAAACTACAGTAAAAATACAATTAACACGACAAAGCAAGGGGGTCTCGGACAGTCGTAAATCTTGCCTATGAATAGGGGAGGGGAGGGAGTAAGACCAAATAAGTATGTGAAAATAATGCCTCAGTTGCTGGCATTTTGTCTTGGGGGATTAATAATAATATGTTGTGTTGGGGACGGGACAGGCAGCCAGTATATACACACTGTACATGTTAGGCTTATATCCAGGTCTCCCCCCCTTTCCCCCGGGAAGAAACTACTGACCCTCCCCAGGATGCAACCCCATAACGGTGACTAGCCTGCGGTCGTGTGCTGTCGCAGTGTAGGCGCTCTTGGATATTGTGAAATTATGCTCAACTGCTACATTTGTACTGTACATCTGCGTGTAGGGAAAATGGCAGTAGCAGTCAGCCTCAGTGATGGACAATCCTGCACTGGGACTGTCGATTGTGAGAGTAAGGATGAATTTCAAGTGCTGGATGGTGTCAGGCCGTACCAAGTTGCAATGTCCAAAAAGAAACGGCGTGCTTTTCACAGGCAGCGAGATGGTGAGAGCGAGGATGAAATGAAAAAGTGACAGGAAAAATTGCTGTGATCCACGACGGGAGAGTCCAATGATGCAAACTCCCAGGAATTGTCAACAGGAAACCCTAACCAGCAGGGCGCAAGACACGCATATTAATAGAAGAAAGCGGCTGTTATTCCCTACAACATGACAGCTGAACTTCCATCAAAAGCTGGAGTGGACGGTACGTCTGGCTAAGGAGTGTTTGGAATATGAACCACTATTCAAGGAGGGTCTTCACCGGCCCGACATAACAGTTGGGACAGAAAAGGCCGTGGAACACCTAACGACGGATGGTTTTGAGAATACTGTGATGGTTACTCCGGAAGAAGGTATGATGTACACAAAGATCATAGTTCTTAAGTATCCAACTTATTTGGATCCTGATTATCACATTTTCAAGAGGAAACTAGATTTATTCCTCCAAGGAGTGCCGGACCAACCGGGCTGTGGTGGGTATGTGGGCCTGCGGGCTGCTCCAAGCAACAGCCTAGTGGACCAAACTCTCACAAGTCAAGCCTAGCCTCGGGCCGGGCTTGGGGAGTAGACTACTCCCAGAACCCCATCAACCAGGTAATCAACCAACCAGGTATCTTCATCTTAACAATGATCGTGTTTGGGCAAAGAGGAACAGTGTTCGTGGTGACAAACAAGGCCAGGTTGTTGCCTTGGTGAAGCTCCGGAAAGAATTTTGTGCAAGGACTAGGCTACAGGAAAGTTGCAAAATACATTGAGGAGCCCATAGTATTTTTATGCATGAAGTGTTCTTTCTCGTTGGGGACATATGGCATGGAAATGCCAGTTTGACCCCAGGTGTCGGTATTGTGGTAAGAAACACAACTCGCAAGAGTGTAGAGTCAGATAAAAGTTAAAAAAAAGTAAAAAAGAACCCATTTGTTGCAATTGTCGAGGCAGCCACAATGCTGGTCCTATCTATGTATGCCCATGAAGCCTCATCCGAGAGACTCCAGGCCAGAGACTGTCTACAAGCAGGACAGATGTATCCTCGAAGGAAGGAAAAAGATGTGCAGCAGGAACATGGAGGAAACAGCTGGAAGCCAACGACAGCCCTGTGAACAATGTGTGGGAGAAAGGAACGGAGATAATAAAGGCGAGCCTAGGGAAAGTAGGTAATGCAGCTGAAAAACTAAAACCTTGTGAGGACAAGGTTGAGGACAATATGGTGAACTCAGAGGTTGGTAATCAAATTTTGGAATATCTAAAAAAAAAAACTACAAGAGGATTGAGACATTGGAAAAATTAGCTATGGAGTTCAGACGGGGTGAAGATGGTGGTGAAACAGGACATGTAATTGAAAGTGAAACAGGACGTGAAATGAAAAGTGAAACGTGCGTAGAAGAAAGTAAGGAAGCACATGACGTATGGATGATAGAGGATAGTGTCAGGAATACACTTTCTAGTAGTATTAGCGGTGTTCAACCATCTGTAGTGACAAATGTTGAAACAAAGGTTAAAGTAAAACGGATACAGAAATAAAATAAGAAAATAGATATGAATAATACAGTGGAACCTCTGTGGAACGAGTTTAATCGTTCTGGCACCGAGCTCGTTACTGGAAAACTCGTCTTAAAACAAATTTCCCCATTTAAAAATAAAGGAAATAAATGTAATCCGTTCCACTCCCAAAAACAATCCATACTGTATGACTTTATAAATATAATACTGCACATGGAATTATAAATGTTTTGTTGTGTTATGTTTACTTTACCTTATGAAGAGTAGATTGAGGGCTTGAGGGCGAGAGGAGACGATGGAGGAGGTGGGAAGGAGAGAGGGGTTATGGGTGGAAGGAGAATCCACCTCTGAGTCAGGCGGACTCCTTCTTTCTTGGGATTTTCAACCCAATTTCATTTCAAAATGTCACACAAGGATGTGGTAGACCAGCACCAAATAAAAAACTACGTCGATTACACTCATCGTGTCAACAATATAAGGTCTTAACATGAAGATACAATACAATGCCGTTCTCCCAACAATAGGCTATGGTGGTATTAGAGAGAAAACGGAAATTTCATGGCAAACATGTATACAATCCCAAGTCGATGGGATAAGAATTGGATTTTATAGAAATATTTGCTCAAATGACGTTTGAGCACGGTGTTTGGGTGCATTAAGAGAAAAAAGTGTCACGTTCAAGCTACATATACCTGCGAAAGTGAGAACACTTTCACAAAGTGATTAAACATTACACACACCGGGTTGTCTACTACTTTATCAGGGAAGCTTTTCCAAAAATGCGTTCCACCTTTTCAAACATTCCCAACACTTCCCTGATCCAGTGGAAGATAGGCAGCATCCTCCCTTACCTCCCATTCCCTTACTTAATGGTGTAATTGTTGATGAGGACTGCCATACTCCCTTGTGAGACAGTCACAGACACCACACTCATGCTTTGCTATAATTTCTTCTTCAAATCCACAGAAATTGTGTCTTTCTTCCTCTTGACAACACTATCTTTAGCAAGCAGCTTCTTTGGAGAATCGTGTGTTACAATTGTAGTCGCAAAACCACTAAAAACCCAAAAAGCTCAAATAAATCCAGAGGGATGCTGGTCGTGTGCGATACAAACAACAAACATGGTGTCGGAGGCGTACAAGAATTTGCGACAACCCGCGAGATGCTAGGAAGCACCATGTGGTTTCGCTCGTTAATAGAGGCGAGCTCGTCAATAGAGACAAATTTGCTGCGAGTGGCTTGCTCGTTACTGGAAAAACTCGTTAATAGAGCCGCTCGTTAATCGAGGTTCCACTGTATTACCTCAATGTTAGTAGTAGTTGTGCAAGCGACGAGAAAGCAAAAATGTTACGATGTTGGGAGGAAGTCTCTAAGGTACTCTCGTATCTCATGGAATGTGACAGACAGGGCAAAGGTAGTTTTATTATTAATCATCGATGAATGTAGATTGAAAACATATCTTGGAATGTAATGTATTAAAAATAGTGCAGTGGATGTACACTATTATACTCTTAGAGAGAATATTGACATAGTAGCACTCCAGGAAACTGGGGATAGGGATGGTAGCATTCCGAGACTAAATGGCTATACAGGTTTTCACTTATATGCTGATGGAGGAACTAGGGGGGTCTCATGTTATGTCAAAAGTACCATACCTGCCAAGATAACTGGAATCCCTCAGAGATATGGAGGTACTGAAAGTATTAGCTTGCGGATACAATTACAAGAGAGTTAAATTTCATTAATCTATACATCTCTAATAGCTCCCTTCATTTAAAATACTTGCCAGATTCCTTCTTTTCTGAAGACACTTGTGGTAGGGGATTTTAATGCCAGACATCAGCTTTAGGATCAAGGGGTAAAGCAAATAGAAATGGTTGCAGATGGTACCAGTTTTGCAGGAACATGAAGATGTTCAACTGCTGGGCGAGCTATATCCTACTCATCTGAGGGGAGGGAGATTAATATGCTTGTTTGATAAATTCTGAGGACATAGAGGGGAATTGTCTTACGTGGATGAAATAAAGTGACATTTGTATTACAAATACAGCTTAAACTAGATAAAAGCATGCCTGCCTTCAGAGGAAAAGTTAGAGTTTAATGAGGGAGAATTAAGGGGGTCTTGGTGCTCATATTAAGTCTTGGTATGATACTTATAAGCCAGTTTTGGCAGAAGCATTTTATGAAGATCTAATTAAGGAGGTAGATATTTAATAATGTACAACATTGAACGGAAACTAGTATAAAAAAGCATCCCTCCAGAAAAGAAAATTTACACATGACGAGATGCTTAAGGGGTGAACATTAACAATGAGGGAGCTCACAGGGATTGGATAGGAATGGTAGGACTGAGGAAGGGAAGAATGCTTTACTGGCAGTGCTAGGCTGTGTGGGGAGAAGAGAGAGGAAATTAAGAGCAAGTATTGGCAGAGTTTGCAGAAAAAGTTGGGAGTAACAGAAACTTGAAGGAAATCTGGCAAGACAAAATAAAGTAAGGGTAAAAAGCATAATTTGTTGCACAATCCGACCCGCAAGGAATTGCAAATGGTCTCGTAAAGAAATGGGCGGAAGCTGCCAAACTTAGTTCATTACCCACTGTAAGAGTCATTAGATTCTTGGAAAGATCTAGGAAAGGAATTTATACCTTCAGCAGAGTAACAGTGGTGATGTCACTTGCACCGGTATTACCAGAGAAGAACTAATACGGTGATTAAAAGTTGGGAAATCTACCGCCCCGGGGAGGATGAGGTAACTTATGAAATACTTAATGAACTTGCCATTATGACGAAAAGCCACTGTTAGAACTCTTTAATATAGTTATAAAGAGGGCAGTATTCCCAGTAAATGGAAAAACAGTATGATCATCCCTATCCTAAAGCCAATGGAGAGTACAGACCTGTGTCCTTAACTCGTGATTTTGTAAAATGATGGAGAGGATCATTTTAAATAGACTTTTATATATAATAGGTGATCAGCTGTCTAGTAATTTGTTCGGGTTCCTCAAAGGAAAAAGTACCTCTGACTATTATTAAATGTCTAGCTAATGATAATGATTATTTTAGAATTTTTATTGATTTACAAGGAGCTTTTGATAAAGCCAACAAAGAGGTTATTTTATATGAATTAGCTGGTCTTGATGTTAAAGGGAGATTATTGCGCTGGATAGGGGATTATCTTTACGAAACGAAGGCTCAGGTGTGGTATCCGGTTGTATGTCAGGTGTGAGATCTTTTGAACTCGGCACACCTCAAGGAGGAGTGTTGAGTCCCACCTCTTTAATGTACTAATAAATAAGACAGCATCTGAGAGATACTCAAATGGGGTAACTCCGATCATATATGCCGATGATATTTGTTTCAGGGCAAAGATATTTCAAAGGTTCAAAAGTTTTGAAATTTCAAATTATTATTTCAAAGTTAATTTCAAAAACTGTGTCACCATATGGGACTGGTGGTTAATAAAGACAAACTAAGTTTGAATGTAGAAGTCGGAGGCCCATTATATTGAAAATAAACGGTAAAAAGAGGAGAGTTATATAAATATTTAGGCTATAATATGTTGGATATACCCATGAAAGTTTGGAAGCTGAGATGAACAGACTGTTGTTCATCTCAGCCTCGCCTCAACCTCAGATTACAACCTCTGAAGGCCTTGGCATGCTGTGGAAAGGGAGTGGGAGTCCTGTGCTACGAATGATATACTTGAGTACTGTAAGATCTCTTATTGATTATGCTGCACCTCTCATTTCTTGTTTTGGTGAAGATAGGATGGGCAAGTAGGAGAAGGTACAAAATGAAGCCATGAGAATTATCTTAGGATGCCCAAGAAATGGTATGATTGAGATAATGAGGATGGAGTTGAATCTGAAGAGTACTGTATTGGGGATAGAATTTCAGAGATAAATGTAGCCTCTGCCATTACATTAATGAGATGTGGGGGAGTTAATGAATTAATCCTCTCAGGTCAAAAGGTGGGAAGTAATGAACAATGTATGATGAAGAAGAGAGTATATATGAGTACTTATGTTCTAATGTTATAAAGTATGATGTTATTACAGAGTGTATTGCTGTGCCAAGAGACAACTCTCACCACCATGGGAGGATTGTAATGTAGATGTAGTAATTACTCCTTGCAAAAGAAAAAAGTATGTATGAAATAGGAGCGATGAGGGCAACATGATTGTATAATTAGAAAATTACCTACAGAAAACACTCTACATGTATATTGTGATGGGTCAGTAGCGGAGGGATGGAAGGCAGGATGTGGAGTCTTGATCAGGGAGTACATGACATCGGCACTGTAGATACTGTTATTGGACGCCGCTTAACTGACAATGTCTCTTCAACGCAGGCTGAACTCCAAGGTATATTAGCAGGATTACAGGAAAGAGTAGTCAATCAAATGGTAAAATGCCTACTTCTTTATTGACAGTAGAGGAGCGTTAGAGTCTTTAAATAGCAGACGCCCAGTATACCAGAATATTGTGATAGAGCGTAAAGACAATGTAAGAAATTAGAAAAAAATGGGTATAAAGTAAGATTCATGTGGATCCCTTCACATGTGGGAATACTGTTGAATGAGGTAGTTGATGACATAGCGAAGAGAAAAACTCTTGTTGATGTATGTCAGTTAACCTTGAAATAAATAAAAACAAGAATCAAGATGATCCAAGAGGGTGAAGAAATGGTAAAAGAGAATGGCAATGGTGGACAGTAGTAACACACTTAAGAATTATTCAATAATAAATAAAAATTGTTCTTCACCTATGGTAGAGGAAAGTCTACTTGGAAGGATCCAATTTACATGAGATTAAGATTAGGATACAAATATATCTGGCAATACGGTGTTGATGTTAGTGAAAAAGATAAGGAGTGTAAATTATGTAGTATGCCGCACGCCCACACCTTAGAACATTATGTATTAGAGTGTCAACTTATTGATAACTATAGAAATAAGGAAATAAGTAGTGTACCACATCCAATTGTTTGGATGTGTGATAATGGTATGATAGACAGTATACTTAGGAGCTACAAGAAGTTTGCCCCAAGAGTGTAACAGTTATATGCTGTGCTTACTATATTAACCTGCAATGTTAAATGGATTCTTGTAATATTATTTGTCTATTTGTACTCACTGAATTTGTGCGCCCCTTGAAGGATTTGAAGTAGAGGGGGGGGATAGAAATAGCCTAATCTAATCTATCCTTTTGAGATGTATTTTTTCTTGTCTCAATAACATACTTGAACTTGACCCCACAACATGCTAACTAACTCCTGGGTACCTATTTACTGCTAGTGTGAACAGGAATATTAGGTGGTAAGAAATGTGCCCAACCATTTCCTGTCCGGGATTCGAACCCAGAATTCTTGACCGAGTTGAGAACGAACCCGTCTGAGACCCTCTGTGAACGCCAACGGGAATATGAACAGGAGTGAAAGCATTCTAAAAAAAAAAAAAAAAAAAAAAACGGAAGATATTGTCTATTAAAAAGATAAATTAGACTGGAACCTCCACAAGGTAGCCAAAAGGTAGGTAGGTCATCAGACATGATTATTCCCAGATCCTTCACATGTTGCTTTCCTAGTACATATGGCCAGATTTGATTGTGTTTTATATCTGGAATTTTAAGGTCTTCACTTTTACTATTCCTAAATACAGTACCTGGAATTTATCACTGATAAATATCATGTTATTTTCTGCTGCCCAATCAAAAACTTAAATAATATCAGCTTGAAGTCTGTGAATGTTTTCTACACAAGTAATTTCATGCTGATTTTTGTCATCTACAAAAGTTGGCCAATCACAATGCTCATAAAATATATGATAAAATACAAACAAAAGAGTGGTGCAAGGACTGTGCCCTGAGGTACAGAGTTCATCACTGTGCTTGGACACTATTTTATCTGACTTTCTGTTACTCTTTGCATTCCGTTTGACAGAAAATCTAATATCCATTACCCACCTTTACCTGTTATTCCATTGACATTTTGTGGGCTCTCACTTCATGGTCACATTCATCAAATGTCTTTGCAAAGTCCCGTGTATTCCACATCTGCATTCTGCATTTCTTCTAATGCATCAGTGACCAAAACTATACATTAACCCTTGGAATGCGAGTATCGTCATAGCTTGATTAACTGGGTAATGCAGTTAGCACCCTACAATGATATAAACAATTATTGTCTTTGTTTTATATTTATGATGCAAATAGGGATAAAATGATGCAAATATTGTATGGATGTAATGGCGTTTACCTTGACTCATGAAAATAATCCTGCTACCATTTCATGGTTATATGTACAAGGTGGTTATCTTGAGGTTATCTTGAGATGATTTCGGGGGCTTTAGTGTCCCCGCGGCCCGGTCCTCGACCATGCCTCTACCCCCAGGAAGCAGCCTGTGACAGCTGACTAACACCCAGGTACCTATTTTACTGCTAGATGACAGGGGCATAGGTTGAAAGAAACTCTGCCCATTGTTTCTCGCCGGCGCCCGGGATCGAACCCGGGACCACAGGATCACAAGTCCAGCGTGCTGTCCGCTCGGCCGACCAGCTCCCTAGAGCCTGCTCGATACCTGCTTGATGGGGTTCTGCCATCATGTGTGGATGCACACTGGTCGATTATGCCTTTCTTTCAGTCTATAGTCTCACGCATATGGTGCCAATTAAGCTGTCCGTCATCGCCCCAGACCCCAACATTACTGAATATAATGTTCATATCTTTTTCACTACTCTATGGTTGTAACACCCAGGTAATTCAATCATCAACTGAAACATGTGTTATCGAAACAATTGTGTTACGTGAATTATGTAATTATGAAGTTATTTAACACTTTCGCATGCCAAGGACTCTCCCGCGAGTCCTGTTTCGTCTACCCGCTCATGCACACAGGACTCAAATTTATGTCTTCGTGAAAAATATTTGTATAAAATTCAATTTTTATCCGATATACTTCTGGTTTGTTTCAAACTGAGCGCCATGAAGTTCTCTTTCTCACTGCTAGGGCGCGTGGCGCGTCGGCCTACCCGGTCACGTGACAGGCCCAATGTTTTCTCGTCACGTTTCGTGAGTCGATCACGATTCCCTCGCGCGTCAAACTCAAACGGTTTTCTGCATTTATACCCGTTTCCGTGTGTTTTATACCCAATACATTCATCAACAATGGATCCAGGTCAAGGCCCAAGCCGTTCTACGCCCAAGGAAGTGTCCAAGTCCTCGAAAGAGGTCAGAATAACTATGATTTATCAAAAGTTCAAGGGAATGAAACTCACACCCACGAAAATTCCTGAAGTTGTGGCAGCTTTATCAGAAGCTGAGTATGATGCAGGTGATGTTGAAGGACTTGAAGATGATTTGGATGACTACAACGATTATAGTGGCGTCCAAAGAGCAAATGATACATCAACGAGTGATGAGGAGACCGAGCACCTCACAGAGGAGGATGAGGCACCGCTACTCCCTCCTCCTCCTCCATCTAGGCGCACACGTGGTGCATGTAAACCACCTAGAAAACTAACTACCAGAAATGTTTCTCGACGTAGGATTACACGACCAACTGTGCCAAGTGATTCTAGCAGTGATGAAAGCATGGAAATTGAAAGTGATGACGAAAGTGAGGAAGATTCACAAAGCGGTACACGTACAGGACGTACTCGCAAGGGTGGGGACAGTGTTGGCTGGAGTCGTGACAATACTCCCCCAATTGTTGAAGATTTTATTGGAAATCCTGGCCTGAAAATTCCCACACCTACTAGTGCATTAGGATTTATCCAATTATTCATTACCCGAGCCCTGCTTCAATTCTTGACAACAGAAACTAATTTGTACGCGTCTCAGATTTTCCGGATGGCTAATGAAAATGTCTCAGATATTTGGAAACCAGTGAGGGTGAAAGAAATGGCACGATACTTGGGACTATGCATATTGATGGGCATAAACAGGCTGCCAGCTATGAGGATGTATTGGCAAACAGGAAAACCATGGCATGTTCGTTTCTTCAACTTGTTTATGACGTCAAAACATTTCCAGCATATAAGCCAGTTTTTCCATACATTCACTAATAATGCAGTGCCCGTGAACAATACTGATAAGTTGATAAAAGTGAGATCGGTGATGGGCTATTTGAAAGAGAGGTTTGCAGAAGTTTACATTCCCAAGAAAGAGTTGTGCTTGGATGAAGGTACAATGGCATGGCGCGGCCGACTATCGTTCAAAGTTTACAATCCAAACAAACCAGACACGTATAGTGTGAAACTATATATGCTTGCTGAATCAGTATCTGGGTACTTATATGACTTTGACGTATACTCAGGTATTGGTAAGACGATAGTGGAAACAGTGACGGGGTTGATTCAGTCTTTAGTGAACCAGGGTTACCATTTGTACATGGATAATTACTACAATTCGGTAAACCTAACAGAAAAATTGAGAGAACTTGGGGTGTACACATGTGGCACAATTAGACTGCTACGCGGCGCCCCAAAGGAATTGCAAACTATAGCCAAGGCTAAATTTCCACTGGATACCACCATATACCGCCGCAAAGATAACACCTTCATTCTACTGTGGAAAGACAAGCGAGTGGTCTCAATCATTACAAACATCCACAATGCAGACACTCAGCAATGTCAGCGAAGGAAACGATTGCGCAATCGCGACGGAACAACTCGACTACAACAGGTACCAGTGAACAAGCCTACTGCAATTTGTGAATACAATAAGTTCATGAAAGGTGTGGACCACTTCGATCAAATGGTGAAGTATTACCATTTACCAGGAAAACTCACAAGTGGACCAAAAAGATCACGTTTTATTTTCTGCAAATGGCATTGCATAATGCCTTTGTTTTGTACAAATACTATACAACTGATCGAAAAAAGCTAACATTGCTACAATTCCACGAGGTGGCAATTTGGGCCCTATTGCACTGGGACACGGAAGATTGGCCTGAAATAGCAACAGTATCTCATCACTTGCAGCACGCTCCAGACATAAATGATGACACAGGTCCTGCCTATGCTGACGCCGTGCAAACTCCTGGACCATCTGGTGTGAGGCGGCCTTTATTTACTTCAACACCTCAAGCTGACGCAGGAACGGACTCAGAACCCGAGATGTCTGGCACACTGCCATTTGACGAGTCGGTTTTGTCAGATGACTCTGACTCAAATGCTCAACCAACACCGAGAAGACGTGACCCTATTGTTGATTCTGAACATCGCCTGAACTACAAACTGAAACATGAACTTTACAAACTGCCAAAACGTCTCAAGTGTCATGTCTGTGCACGGTCCGGTAAAAGGAAGGACACCAACATAGGATGCAAGACCTGTAACGTTGCACTCTGTGTTATTCCCTGCTACACCAGTTACCACCGGAAAAGAGTGTATTGGGTGGTGAAGAAGTAACCACCCGCAACAGCTTCACTCCACCTACAAAACATCTGTTGAGCAACTTCAGGAATGTTGACCTGAAGAAGGTGGAGTGAAGAAAAGATGCTCAACTTACTCTTCCACAACCAGTTTTTCTTGGTAAGTACACCTATTTTGTCCAATTTCTTGTAGTATAACTTATTGGGTATTTTGATACCAGAATGAACACTGTATCCCATAAACTGCCGTAAGTAGACTCGAAACTTCATAGATTTTTTCGGGGTGTTGCGTGTCTGCAAGAGTGTCCCAAACGGGTTGCAGGTGGGTGACTTTAGCCGTTTATACTGGGCATGTTTACACCTTATCATTTATTATATGCATATGTCTGTTTAGGGAATTTTATTCGATCCATGTACAACCAAAAATAACTGTGTGCAACAAGTATAAACTTGAAAAACATAACAATAGTATAAACATTTCGTGTGTGTTTGACGCTCACTGATATGTTCCAGCGTTGTTTTATATTTGGCGCTATTCTAACTTACGCTTTGTTGATCTTTTTTACCTACGTGCTTATAGAACATTCTATTGCGAACACATTGACACAAAAATGAATGACGTACATACAAAAATAATGTCAGGACAGTCAAATAAGTATAAACTTTCGAAGCACCGTATCGCGCTTGTGTCGTTGCGTCACCGATACCGGGTAACAGTTCCACCACTTCCCACACTCTTGCGGGTGGGCCGCGACTATGATTCTACGTTTATATTCATATCTCTGTGTTGGGAATTTCATTGCGAATCCATTGATACCAAAATTAACGCTGTAGGACAAGTGTGGAGTTGACAACAATCCCAAGAGTAGAAACATTTTGTTGCGTTTTGCGCTCACGGCGAGTCATCTACGTAGTTCTTTATTTGGTGCTGGTCTCCCTATACTTTTAGTGACCGTTTTTTACTGATGTTCTTCTAGAGAATTTTATTGCGAACACATTGGTACCAAATGAAATACGTAGCTCGAGAACTAACGTCAGAAGAGTAAAAGAGTATACACATTTTGTTTGGCCGCTTAAGCGACAAAACGCCGGGCACTTACGGTTTTCTTTCCCTCGTTCGCCGGGCGGCTGAAAGTGTTACACACATACATTGGAGAATAAGAGAAAACAGTGTAAACATCGATGAAAATCCAAAGATAAAACAGGAAACGTCAGCAGAGACGGGCACCAGTATGCCTCCCCAAGCACCCGGGCGTCAAAATAGAAGAAGTCCAAAGGAATAATCCAAACAAGCATAGGTCGGCAGGAAAACACAAGCAGATAGGAGAAGAGGGGGGAGAAAAACGAAACATAATGAAAAGGAAAAGCGATCCAGCACAATTAGAGAGACAGCAGCAGGAGTGCAAGGCCACAAACGGACAGAGGACTGTCCCACGGAGCATCACACTCCGGCGCCATCTAGAAGCCCCCTCACGATGCCAACGGGCCAGATGGCGAGGGGGTGAGTAAGGAAAGGTACCTTATCTGTAAGTACAAGATCTTGTCATTGTTTATTGTGTCGGTGTTGATCTGAGGTATCAACCACAGTCTCATCCTTCTTATACCTGCACAGGTTATAGTGAATCGACGGTGAATGCGTGGTTATCTGTGTGGTAACACGGCATTTCACTGTCTGTGAATGTGAGCATCACATACACCACACATTTAATTATTGTGTGACATTATTATTGTGCTGTTATTGCCTGTCCCATTGACAGTGCTATTGTGTTAATTGCATATCATCGTTACTGAGTATCCGGTTGGAATCTTTGATCTTTGCATACCGGCAGTTAGGTTGCCGTGTTAATGATTGGCTGTCAACTGTGTTAAGTTAGGTGTTTCTCCACGAGTGGATACGAGTCGTTAGCCAGACGCCAAGAGTCTCGCTAATACAACCATAGCCTTTCTGAGCCAATCTAAA
>WNGS01004946.1:38623301-38637255 GCA_020271785.1 Procambarus virginalis
GTAAAGCAAGCACCCTTTGTATTAGTGGTTAAGTTAGAAAATAAACTACTCTTAAGCTTTATGTGGTGTTTCCGTTGAACCACTTCTGAATACTGCCAATCAATTACTCAAGCCTTCAGCTCTAAGTGTCTTTAACACCGAGTTGCCAAAGTCACTAAACTATAAATGTGATGAGGACCCTAGGAGTCCATTAAAGTGTTAAATCATTGAGGAGATTCCAACGATCAGCGTGGAGCAGGACCAGGTGGGCTAGTCTGAGAAAAGACCCTCAAGGACTCTAACTCGACCTTGCTTTCAGGCCCTGGACGGTTGCTCTCGTATTTACTATTCTGCTAATTCCGACAGCTTCGTGAAGCATCTGCCACATGTACATTGGCGACGTACTCATTGCAGTCGTGACAGCAAAAAGAAAACCCCCACAATCGCCAAGTGGTGTCGTAAACCTTTTCCAGGTCAAAAAGGACGCCAACAACGGAGGTCTTCGCAGCAAAAGCAGTATGAGTATAGACCTCCAAGTTCACCAGGACATCTGTCGTGCTGCGGCACTTGCGGAAACCAAATTCAGAAGAGGAGAGGAGGTGATGGTGTTCCAGGAACCACATCAGACGAACGTTAACCATACGTTCAAAGAGTTTGCAGACACAACTTGTGAGGGCAATAGGGCGAAAGTCCTTAGGGGATGTTCCCAGAGACCCTGGTTTGCAAACAGGAAGGACAACGGCATCAAGCCAGTCCTCAGGGACTGACGGCGACTCCCAGATCCGATTATACAGACTCAGTAAATACTGAGACGTGCATGGAGGGAGATGGCGAAGCACCTCATAATGAAATCCATCGGAGCCCGCTGCTGTAGAACCGCAGAGGGCCAGGGCAGAACGAAGTTCAGAGTGTGAGAAGGGATCGTTATAGGAAAGTCGAAGACGAGTGCAGAAATCTAAAGGACGAGACTCAAGGACAGGTTTACGAAGAGGGAAAGATTGGGGAAGATGAAGACCAGAGCTAACAGAAGAAAAGTGGGAACCCAGTTCGGTAGCGACCTGCAACGGGTCCACCACAAGAGTACTACGAAGGTGAAGGACCGATGAAACTTCGGGAATGAACTTACCCGCTATCTTGCGGATACGCTTCCAGATCTGTGGCAGAGGAGTTTCTGACGTAATAGTGGAAACATAAGATGCCCAACATTCACGTTTAGCCATACGGATGGCCCTACGGGCCACCGCACTCGCCTTCCGAAAGAAAAGAATCGGCCGTCTGCCAACGGCAGTGTTTCTTCTAGGCTGCACGCTTACAGCGGACAGCCCAAGCACAGTCTGCATTCCACCAGGGAACACCCTTCCGTGGACCCCGAGAGGAAGAGCGAGGAATAGAGCGGAGGGCAGCGTCAAAGACAGTGTCATGAAAAAGGAGGAGAGAGCGAGGGAGAGGTCAGAGAGCAGCACTGAGGGTAAAGAGGTTCCAGTCCGCTTTCGCAAACTGCCATTTAGGGAAGGAGAGGGGAGGGCGAAAAGAGAAAAAGCTAACAAGGATGGGGAAATGGTCACTGCCATGGAGGTCAACAAGAACCTGCCATGAGAAATTTAAGTAAAGAGAAGACAAGCGAAGAGAAAGATCAAGACAGGAAAGGGTGCGAGTCCGAGAGTCCAAAAGCGTGGGCTCACCAGAATTCAGAAGAGACAGGGAAGAAGAGAGGATAAACGGCTCAAGAAGGCGACCCCGGGTATTCGTCAGAACATCACCCCAAAGGGAATGACGACAATTGAAATCACCCAGCAGGAGCACAGGCTCCGGCAAGGAGTCCAGTAGGTGTTTCAGACCAGGAAGAGAAAGCAGGACACTCCGGGGGGAGATAAATGAAACAAACTGTGTACCATTTCCCAACAAAGATACGAGCAGCAGAACAATGGAGAGGCAAAGGAAAAAGTAAAGGAACAAAGGGAACATCAGAGCGAATCAAGAGAGCAAAAGAGTTAGGAACCTCAGCAACAGCTGGGGGGGGGGGGGAGAGAAAGGAATAGCCACGGAAGCGACCAGGACGAGCACCAAGCATCGGCTCCTGGAGACAGACACAAAGGGGCGAAAACCGTGAAATCAGAAGTTGGAGTTCAAGGAAATTGGCGTAATAACCCCGAACGTTCCATTGAAGAATAGACATCGATGAGAAGGGAAAGGACAACAACAGAAAACAAGGAAGAAACAAAGGCGAAAGAGCAACACAGCACGTTAAAGAGGATCAGGGTCAGCAAAGTCAGGGTTAGGGGGCATGGGTAAACTGAGCAAAGACAGAGGGAAGGAAGCGGGAGAACAGACCAGAGGTGGACAGGCGGGTCCGGAGGAGGAGGCAATCAAGAGGAGCAGTCAAGGACAGCAGCAGGAAGAGGGGGAGTAGAAAGAGGGGAGCGCACCTCAGCAAGGGCAGCAACCGAGAGGGAAGCGGGGCCAAAGAAACCTCCATACCAGGAACAGGGGGCGCAACCACCGAAATGGGAGGGGAAGGGGCGATAGAGTCAGTAGTAGGGGCCGAGGAAGAAAGCGAAGCCTTCTTACCCGCCGGGGAGGAGGAGGAAGGAGAGGAGCCAGGCTTACGCTTCCGACTTAAAGAGACAGGTGTCCCAGCAACTACGTACTGGGCAACGGATTCCAGCGTCTCAACAGAAGCTGAACGAGAGCACACACGTTGGCCGTTAGGAGAGCGATGGACATCAGCCCGCACAGAAACGGCGGCAAGGAGAGTCAATAGATGGAGGAGAAGGATGGGAAGGATCGGAGGGAGACGAGGAAGAAGACACAGGAGACATGACAGACCGGGTAGAAAGAAGGGGAACCCCCAGACAGAGGACCAGGAGGGGGACCCTTCGGGACAGAACTCAAAGGAACAGAGGAGGGGGCAGTGGACGTATCAGGGTCCAAGGCCCGGAAACGGTTGTGGGTCTGAGGAAGGTGGGAAGGACAAGGAGAGGAAGAGCGCAACACGCGAGCATCAGAGACGTTAGCATAAGGCGGGAGCCGGCGAACCTGGCGCCTCGCCTCAGGAAAAGATAAACGCTCCCGGCGTTTCAAGTTGAGGACGGCTGCCTCAAGCTTGTAATGGATACACGCACGGGAGAAGGTAGGATGGGCCTCACCGCAGTTGAGGCAGCGCACCTGGAGAGAAGTGCACTCCGACTTAGAGTGACCTTCACCCCCACACAAAGGACAGAGAGAGACAGTCCCAGAGCAGCGGAGGGCACCATGCCCAAACCTCCAGCACTTGTGCAGGCGAAGAGTCACAATAACGTGGCTGAAGTATGTTGACCAGACCACACACTAGAAGTTGAAGGGACGACGACGTTTCGGTCCGTCCTGGACCATTCTCAAGTCGCTTGTGATGAGGAGGTAGAGAACGGGAAATAAATAGGCAAGAGAGAGGTGAGGAGGAAAGTAAGGTGTAGAGAATAGTAGTAATAATGAGAACTGCAGAAGGCCTATTGGCCCATACGAGGCAGCTCCCATTATAACAACCGAAGGAAAGGTAATAGGAATAAGCAGAGGATAGCAAGGGAGCGTAGGAGAAGACAATGAACAGAAAAAGGGGAGAAGAGAGAAAGAAAAGGAAAGAGAAAGAAAGATAAATGGAAGGGGTAAGCTTATGTTAAGTCACGTTTGTTAGAAAGATTAGAGCATTTGAGTATGTACTGTGAAAGGGAAGAGTCCACAGCAAAAAGCCAGGACTCAAGTTCATGTTGGGTACATTGTGTATAAGAGCCGATTCTACAAGACGGCGTCTGTGAAGAGCAGAGGCAGGAAAGATTATTTTGGAGGAAGACCAATCAATGGGATGATTAGAATCCCTCACATGGCAGAAGAGAGCATTGTTAGTGTCTGCAGACTTAACACTTCTCTTGTGTTCTTTAAGTCTGTCATTCAGTGTACGGCCAGTTTCGCCAAAGTATTGGAGAGGACAAGAAGAACAGGAAATAGAGTAGACACCAGCAGCATTAGAAGCAGGAGGAGCAGTGTGAACTAGATTGCTACGAAGTGTGTTAGTTTGTCGAAAGGCGAGTTTAATGTCAAGAGGACGAAAGGTATTGGTAAAAGTTTTGAGTTCAGATATGAAGGAAAGGCATAGTACAGTGCTACTAGTGTTGGAAGCAGGTTTAGGATGAAAGAAATTTCGTTTAGCTTGAGAGTAGGCACTTGTTACAAAGCCTAGGAGAAGGAATGTTCTCCTGGACAGAGCACCTGGCACCAGCAAGAATGACAGAGGATGGAAGGGTCCTACCATCAAAGGTAATCTTCACAACCCGAAGGGGTTGACGGCGACTACCATGAGGGGGACGAGTAAACGTGTCCACCTGGAGAATAGAATGGATCTGGGCATCAAGGATATGTCGAATATCGTCGTGGCAGTCTCGCAGATCCCGAACACCAGTTGCAACATGGGGCGGGAGGAGAATAGTGCCAACACTTGCGTTCAATTGAGCGTTCTTAGAGACCCGAACAGGGGTCTCGCCAAGGCAGGATAAGGCAGTCAAGCGGGAAGCAGCATCCTGAGAAAGAGCAGCAATGACACGTGTACCGAGACTAGTGGGGTTGAAGGTAACAGAGGCATCCACGGAATCAACGAGATGTCGATGGAGGGAGAAATCGTCAGGAGGCGCAGAATCAAGAGGGAGGAGATCAAAATATTTGGCCCACGAAGCGGGACCAAACAAGGCTTGATAGGTATCAGAACGGGAAGGAATCGAGCGAGGGCGGCCGTGACGAGGACGGCGGTGAGAACCCCCAGAGAGAGAGGGGTTAAAAGGCGCAGTAGTTACAACTAGAGATGGAGCCGCGCCAGGGGACAAGGTAGTCACCACTGGGGGCTTGGGGCTCGACCCAACCACAGAGGAGGGAGGGGAGCCGAGGGGAGGAGTCAGAGAGGCCAAAGGAGGAGCAAGGTCGGGGCCCAATGCAGCGGGGGCTACAGAGCCCGGTCTTCCAACACGGACCGACTTGGGGGCTTGGTCGCCCACCCCACGAGCCTGAGAAGGTAGAGGAGAAACAGTAGAAATAGTATACATCATTGCTACAAAAAAACATTCATTCACGAATGTGCCCCCACACCCACCATGGAGCCACAATTAGAGGCAGGACACCCAATAAGAAGCTATCGCCAATCATGCCGGGGCCCCCCAGGGGTGCGTCGTGAGTATACGCCCCACAAACGCCACCTTAAGAACCGACAGTCCGTCGAGATCGGGTTCAGTGGCGAAAGGGGAAATGACAATAAAAGGGTCCCCTCGCTCTCGAAGTTGGGTACTACAGTTCTACGGGTGCAAGAGTATGCCTCCTCAAGCACCCGGGCGTCAAAATAGAAGAAGTCCAAAGGAATAACCAAAACAAGCAAAAGGTTCGCAGGAAACGACACGACACGCAGATAGGAGAAGAGGGGGAGAAAAACGAAACAGAAGGAAAAAGAAAGTCGTTCAGTACAATTAGAGAGGACAGCAGCAGGAGCACAAGGCCACAAAAGGTCAAGAGGACTGTCCCAAGGAGCACCACACTCCAGCAGCTGCCCGCTAAGCCCCCCTCACGGCATCAACGGGCTGAACAGGGAGGGGAGTCATCAACAGAGAAAACTGGCTTCAGATGTTGAGTGGTATTTGGATGATCATTGGTGTACAGAATATGAGAAAGAGGAGTGGACCAAGTATACTGACCTCTGGAATGCCAATGTTAATTGTATAATGTATAATTACATGTACGTATTTGGTTGATTAGGCACAAAGACATTAGTGGTTTGTTATAGTTATTTAGTATAGTTTTGGTTACAGCAGTCAGTTTGTTGGCAGTGTAGTGAAGTGCTGCCGTAGCCGAGACGAAGCCAGGAGCAGGGCAGAGAGCCGAGACCGAGGATAGAGGGGCAGCTCAGATCCGGGACATGTAAGTTTATAAGTGTACTAGCGGTACCCGGCCACGCGTTGCTGTGAGTAATTATCAAAAGAAGGCGCCAAACCAGGAAGGCTATGTAGCACCATCAAATGTGCGGGATAATCAGAGGGGGCTAAATATCACCAAGGATGCCAATACGAGAACAGAAACGCATAAGGCGAACGATATCAAAAGTATCACCAAGAATTCTATCGAGGGAATCCGAGTCACCAAGAATTCTATCGAGGGAATCCGAGTCACCAAGAATTCTATCGAGGGAATCCGAGTCACCAAGAATTCTATCGAGGGACAAGCGACCGCGGGGGACGGTCGAAAAACAAGACACACACTTGTCCCAGAAGTCGAGACATTCAACAAGGATATGTACGACCGTAAGAGGGACAATGCAATGTGGACAATAAGGAGCAGGGCGGCGCTCCATTAAGTGACCGTGAGTTAAACGGGTATGGCCAATACGTAACCTAGCCAGAGCCGTTTCCTACCGTCGGTTATGGTGGTAGGAGGAAGGCCACTGGGACACACAACTCTTAAAAGTACGCAGTTTGTTACCAATAACATAAGCCCAACAACTCTGCCAGTGGGCAAGGATGGAGGAATGAATAACTGGGTAAAAGTCAGAATAAGGAAAACCTTTACGGGAGATGGGACAAGTGCAGATAGCGTCCTTAGCGGCAGTATCCGCACGCTCATTTAAAGAGACACCAACATGGCTGGGAACCCAGCAAAACTCAATCGACTTAAATTTACTGGAGATAAGAAACAGCCAATGTTGAATCTCGATGACCACTGGGTGAACCGGATTGAAGGACCCTAAAGCCATGAGGGCACTACAAGAGTCAACTATCACCACTAAGGAGGATTGACACCGGGAAAGCAGGAAACGAAGAGCATAGAGAATAGCATAGAGTTCTGCTGTGAAGATGCTAGTCTCCGGAGGAAGGCGACACATAAGTGTGGTCAGGAAAAACAACAGAGTAGCCCACACCGTCAGCAGACTTTGACCCGTCAGTGAAGATGGGAACGGATTGGGAGTGAGAAGAAAAATGCTCAAGGAAGAGGCGTTTCAGAACTGTAGGAGGGGTAAAAGCTTTAGTAATGCGGGTCAGAGAAGTACAAAATTTGGGAATGGGAACCTTCAACGGGGGCAAGGATGGAACAATATGAGGAGAAACATTGGTAATACGAACCGAAAGAGAATCTTGCAAACGAGACAAACAGACAGAAAGAGGAAGGTGGTGAAGAGGAACAAGAAGTACAGGAGGGGTGAAAGTCAAAGCACGATAGAGGCAAGAGTGAGGATGCTGTAAGGATCGTGCCAGATAGCGAAGACTGTAGCGATCACGGCGATCCTGGAGAGACAGAAAGCCAGTGTCAGCGTACAAGCTGAGGGTAGGAGTGGAACGAAGAGCACCAGAGCTGAGGCGCAACCCAGAAATGGTGCAAAGGATCAAGACGGCGAAGAGTAAAAGGAGAAGCAGAAGAGTATGCAGGGCAACCATAATCAAGTTTAGACAGTACGAGAGAGGAATGCAAATAGAGGAGCGTGTGCCTATCCGCTCCCCAAGAAGTATGGGACAAAACCTTAAATAGGTTAAGGGCCTTAGAGCATTCAACACGGAGGTAAGAGACATGGGGCGACCAAGACAAACGAGTGTCAAAAAATAACTCCAAAAGCTTCGTGGAATCTTTGTACTCAAGGGGAAGACCATAAACTGACAAAGAGGGACGAAGAACGACCCGCTTCCGAGTAAAAGTCATGGCACAAGACTTTGAAGTAGGGAACTTGAAGCCATGATTGGTGGCCCAAGATGACACGGCATCAATTGTGCAAGTTGAAGCCGACGTTGAAGGAGAGGCGAATCATCACCTCGACAGCAAAGAGTAAGATCATCAACATAAAGAGCGGAGAAGATGCCAGAAGGAAGGGAGGAAAGGAGACCATTGAGGACAACCAGAAAAAGAGTAGTACTCAGAACACTACCTTGGGGCACACCTTCACACTGCCGAAAAGAGGCAGAGAGAGTGGCACCAAGCCTGACTCGAAAGGTACGACGAGAGAGAAAGCTTTGAAGGAAGAGAGGGAGATTACCACGAAGGCCAAAAGAACGAAGTTGGGACAGAATATGTTATCTCCAAGTCGTGTCATAAGCCTTTTCCAGGTCAAAAAGGACAGCAACAACGGTCTTCACAGCAAAAGCAGTACGAATATAGACCTCCAAGTTCACCTGGACATCAGTCGTGCTGCGGCACTTGTGAAAACCAAATTGAGAAGGAGAAAGGTGGTGATGGTGTTCCAAGAACCACATCAGATGGACATTTACCAAACGCTGGAAGAGCTTGCAGACACAAACTCGTGAGAGCAATACTGCGGAAGTCCTTAGGGGACGTACCGAGAGACCAGTCCCGAGAGACCATCGAGATCTTAGGGAGTACCGAGAGACCATCGAGCCAGTCCTCAGGGACGGACGACGACTCCCAGACCTGGTTATACAAACTCGGTAAATACCGAGACGTGCACGGAGGTAGATGGTGAAGCATCTCATAATGAACGTCATCCGAGCCCGCTGCCATAGATCCGCAAAGGGCCAGGGCAGACTGAAGTTCAGAAACAGAGAAAGTATCGTTATAGGGAAGGCAGAGATGAGTGTGGAAATCTAAAGGATAAGATTCAAAAATAGGCTTACGAAGAAGGAGGATTGAGGAATTTGAGAACCAGAGCTGACAGTAGAAAAGTGGGAACCCAGTTCAGTCGCGACCATCACTGGGTCTGCCACAAGAGTACCACAGAGGTGGAGATCTGGCGAGACATCTGGAACGAACTTGCCCGCAATCTTGCGGATCTTCCAGATCTGCGGTAGAGGAGTATCGGACATCATGGTGGAAACATAAGATTTCCAACTCCCACGTTTAGCTGTACGGATGGTCCTAGGGCCACCGCACTTGCCTTCCAAAACAGAATAAAAGAATCAGCCGTCTGCCGGCGGCGGTGTTTCTTCCAGGCTGCACGCTTACAGCGGACAGCCCGAGCACAGTCCGCATTCCACGAGGGAACACACTTCCGTGTGCCCCGGGAGGAAGAGCGAGGAATAGAGTGGAGGGCAGCATCGAAGACAGTGTCATAAAAACAGAAGGAGGTCGCGAGCAAGAGGCAGAGAGGAGAGGTCAGAGAGAGTAGCACGGAGGGTGAATAGGCACCAGTCAGCCTTGGCAAACTGCCACCTAGGGAAGGAAAGGGGAGGGTGAAAGAGAAAAAGGAAACGAGGATGGGGAAATGATCACTGTTATGGAGGTCATCAAGACCTGCCACGTGAAATCTAAGTAAAGAGACGACGAGCAGAGAGAAAGATCAAGACAGGAAAGGGTGCGAGTTCGAGAGTCCACATGAGTGGGCTCACCAGATTTCAGAAGAGATAGAAAGAAGCGAGGACGAACGGTTCGAGAAGACGGCCTCGGGTGTTTGTCAGAACATCACCCCAGAGGGAATGTCGACAGTTGAAATCACCCAAAAGGAGCACCGGCTCTGGCAAGGAGTCCAGGAGGTGCTTAAGATCAGGAAGGGAAAGCGGAACATTTGGGGGAGATAAATGGAACAGACTGTATACCATTTACCCACAAAAACACGGGCAGCAGAACAATGGATAGGGGACGGAAGAAGTAGGGAGACGAAGGGAATATCAGAACAAATTAAGAGAGCAGTAGAGTTATGGGCCCCAGCAAGAGCTGGGGGGGGGGGAGAAAGGAATAACCACGAAAGTGACCAGGACGAGCACCAAGCATGGGGTCCTGGAGACAAACACAAAGTGGTGAAAACTGTGTAATGAGAAGTTGGAGTTCATGGAAGTTGGCATAAAATCCACGAATATTCCACTGAAGAATAGACATTATCAAAGAGAAAGGTCAGTAACAGAGAACAAGAAAGAAATAAAGGTAAAGAGGAACACAGTTTATTAAAGAATCTCAGGATCCGGGTCAGGATCAGAGTCTGGATCAGGAGCAGGGTCGGCAAAATCAGGGTTAGGGGGCTTGGATAAACTTAGTAAGGATGGAGGGAAGGGAGCGGGAGGATATAACCAGAGGAGGACTGACGGGGTCCGGAGGAGGAGACAACTGAGAGGGGCAGTCAAGGACAGCTGGAGGAGGGGGGGGGGCTGAAATCAGGGAGTGCACCTCAGCAAGGGCAGCAACCGAGAGGGAATCGGGGGTGAAAGAAACCTCCATATCAGGGACTGGAGGCCCGGCCACTGAAATGGGAGGGGACGCAGTGATAGTGTCAAAGGGAGGGGGTGAGGAAGAAAGCAATACCTTCTTACCCGCAGGGTGAGGAAGGAGAGGAGCCAGGCTTATGTTTCTGATTCGAAGAGACAGGCGTTCTAGTAACAATGTACTGGGCAATAGACTCGATGGTCTCAGCAGGAGAAGAGGAACGGGTACGAACAACACGAAGATTGATGGGAGGATGATGGACATCAGCCTGGACAGACAGGCGGCGTAGAGTGTCAAGAGACTGGAGGAAGGGTTGAGAAGAAAGAGTGGGGGGAGATGGGAAGAAGACATAGGAGACATGGTGGACTGGGCAGGAAGGGGGGAAACTCCAGGTGGAGAACCGGGAGGGAGACCTTTCGAGACAGGACGCAAAGGAATAGGGGAGGAGGTGGAGGGCGTATTCGGGTCTAAGGCCTGGAAATGGTTGTGAGACTGAGGAAGGTGGGAAGGACGAGGAGAGGTAGAATGCAACACGCGAGCATAGGATACGCCGGCGAAAGGGGTGAGATGACAAACTTGGCGTCTCGCTTCAGGAAAAGTCAGACGATCACGGTGTTTCAAGTTGAGGACGGTTTCCTCGAGTTTGTAGGGTATACACGAGCATGAGACGGTAGGGTGGGCCTCACCGCAATTGAGGCAGCGAGCCTGGGAAGAAGTGCAATAGGATTTAGAATGATCATCGGCCCCACACAAGGGGCACAGATACACAGTACTTGTGCACTTGAGGACACCGTGCCTAAACTTCCAACACTTATTGCAAAGTCTAGGAGATGGAATGTACTCCTGAACGGAGCATCTGGCACAGGCAAGAATAATAGAGGGCGGAAGGGCCCTACTATCAAAGGTGATTTTTACAACTCGAAGGCTAACGGCGATGACCACGAGGGGGTCGAGTAAACGTGTCCACCTGGAAGACAGAATGGCCTTGGGCTTCGAGAATATGTTTAATATCCTCATGGCAATCTTTGAGGTCCCAAACACCGGTTGCAACATGGTGTGGGAGGAGAACAGTACCAACACTGGCATTTAACTGAGCGTTTTTGGAGACCCGAACAGGGGTCTCTCCAATGCAGGACAAAGCAGCTAAGCGAGTAGCTGCACCCTGAGAAGCAGCAGCGACGACACGCGTACCGTAATTGGTAGGGTTAAAAGTAACAGAGGCATCTACTGAATCAACAAGGTGTTTATGGAGGGAGAAATCGTCAGGAGTAGAATCCAGATGGTGGAGATCAAAGTATTTAGCCCATGTAGCGGGGCCAAACAAGGTGTTGTAAGTATTAGAATGGGAAGGGGTCGTGCGAGTGCGGCCGTGGCGGGGACGACATTGAGAACCCCCATTGTGAGAGGGGGTAAAAGGTGCTGTAGTAACAATGAGAGACGAAGCCGTGCCAGGGGACAAGGTGATCACCACTGGGGGCTGGGAACTCGACCCTACCGCAAAGGAGTAGTCAGGAGGGTCAAAGGAGGAGCAAGGTCAGGGCCCAATGCAGCGGAGGCTACAGGGCCTGGTCTTCCAACACAGTCTGACTCAGGGGCTTGGTCGCCCACCCCACGAGCCTGAGAAGGTACAAGGGAAACATTATCTGCCATAGAAATGAGGAAAGACTTTCATTAACAAATGTGCCCCCCACACTCGTCCTAACAGATGCTGTGTTTCCAAAGGACTACTATATAGTAACGAAAGAGAGGGAAGGGAGAGGAGGTGGAGGAGTGGCCCTGCTTATAAGGAAGGACTGGAGTTTTGATGAGATTGAAATTCCGGACTGTGACGGATTCAGAGATTACATAACAGGAACTATAACAATGGGTGGACCTAAGATAATAGTGGCAGTTATTTACAACCCTCCCCTAAATGACAGAAGACCTAGACAGGAGTTTGATAGGGACAACATGGCAACCATTAACATAATAGAGAGAGCAGCTTCAGTTGCCTGCAGGAATGGCTCAAGACTCTTAATCATGAGCGATTTCAACCATGGAAAGATAGACTGGGAGAATGGGGACCCACATAGTGGTGCAGATACGTGGAGAGCTAAACTCTTGGAAGTGGCAACAAGGAATTTTCTGAGCCAGCATGTCCAGGAACCCACAAGAGTGAGAGGCAATGATGAACCAGCTAGACTCGACTTGATATTCACCCTGAATGAGTCAGAAATAAGGGAAGTCAAAGTTGAAGCCCCCCATAAGAATGAGTGACCACAGTGTACTAACTTTTGAGTACTTGGTGGAGGTAGGGATAACCTATCCAAGGATGGGATCGGAGGGAAAAAGACTGAATTACCGAAGAGGAAAATATGACGAGATGAGGAACTTTCTCAGGGGAATACCATGGGAAACAGAACTTAGAGACAAGAATGTGCAAGTCATGATGGATTTTGTCACCCAGAAGTGCCAGGAAGCTGCAGACAGGTTTATCCCCGTCCAAAGGAGAAAAACGAAAAACAACAGAAAAACCCATGGTTCAACCAGGAATGCAAGGTAACTTAACAACTGAGTAAAAGAACATGGAGAAACTACAGAAATAACAGAACACCAGAGAGCAGGGAGAGATACCAGAGGGCCAGAAATGAGTACCTCAGAGTGAGGAGGGCAGCAGAGAGACAGTTTGAAAATGACATAGCAGTAAAGCCAAGACCCAACCAAAGCTGCTCCACAGCCACATCAGGAGGAAAACAGCAGTGAAGGAACAAGTGACGAAGCTGCAAAAAGCGGAGAACAGATACACAGAGAATGACAAGGTGTGTGAAGAACTCAACAAGAGATTCCAGGAGGTCTTCACAATAGAACAAGGAGAAGCCCCTGCACTAAATGAGGAGGTGGCAAACCAAGCAACCTTGGAGGAATTTGACCTCACCAGTGATGAGGTCAAAAGGTGTCTGCTGGAGCTGGATGTGACAAAGGCTGTTGGGCCTGACAGAATCTCACCATGGATACTAAAGGAAGGTGCAGAAGCACTAAGTGTGCCACTCTCTATGGTGTATAACAGGTCACTGGAAACAGGAGACTTACCAGAAAGTTGGAAGACAGCTAACGTGGTCCCAATATACAAGAAGATTGACAGGCAAGAGGCACTGAACTACAGGCCAGTTTCCTTAACTTGTATACCATGCAAGGTGATGGAGAAGATCGTGAGGAAAAGGCTCGTAGAGCATCTGGAGGGAAAAACTTTGTAACACACCACAAACATGGGTTCAGGGATGGTAAATCGTGCCTCACAGGTTTAATAGAATTCTATGACCAGGCAACAAAAATTAGGCAGGAAAGAGAAGGGTGGGCCGACTGCATTTTCCTGGACTGCCAAAAGCCTTTGACACAGTACCCCATAAAAGGCTGTTAAAAAAGTTGGAGCAACAGGCAGGAGTAAAAGGGAAGGTGCTCCAGTGGATAAGGGAGTACTTAAGCAACAGGAAACAGCGAGTAACGGTGAGGGGGGAGACATCAGAGTGGCGAGATGTCACCAGCGGAGTCCCACAGGGCTCAGTACTTGGACCCATCCTGTTTCTAATATATGTAAACGATCTTCCGGAGGGTATAGACTCATTCCTCTCAATGTTTGCTGATGATGCAAAAATTATGAGAAGAATCAAGACGGATGAAGATAGACAGAGACTACAGGATGACCTGGATAAACTGGAGGAATGGTCTAGAAAATGGCTGCTAAAGTTCAACTCAGGAAAGTGTAAGGTGATGAAATTAGGCGAAGGGAGCAGGAGGCTGAACACAAGGTATCATCTGGGAGGTGGAATCCTGCAAGAGTCAAATAGAGAGAAAGATC
>WNGS01004946.1:38637355-38648624 GCA_020271785.1 Procambarus virginalis
TCTATATATATATATATATATTATATTATATATATATATATATATATATATATATATATATATATATAATATATATATATATACAGTACAACCTCGATTCAACATACTATATGGGACCAACCCCAGTTCGTTGGAGCGTTGGATTCGTTGCAAGAGGTGACCTTCAGGAGGCGTTTGTGTCAGTGTCTTTTTTTTTTCTTGTACACAATAAAAATGCATTATCATATTACATACTGTACCTATATATTACTTCTCTACTAAAAAAATACTGTAATTCATAAATTTACCTTATTGTTGAAGTTATGTCCATCTTGAAGTTTCGTGAAGTTGTGAATGCTCTACAGTAAATACGTACTGCAGTGCATTATGCCGTTAGCACTGTGTTGATTAAAGTAGTTCTGCTGTATGTTGAGTACTACAATACAGTTTATGAAAACTATTGTACACAAAAATTACTGCAACTTTAATTTTAACACTGAGTACACACTTAAATTTAACACTTGTTCTAACTGTTCATGCTGCACACGATGTTTTTAGATGTTTGCATCAGCTTTGCTGGTGCTCGCTGCTGCTGTGAGTTCAGCCGCTTCTGAGCTGGTGCTGGCTGCTGTTGTGCCAGTGCTGGGTACAACTGTGCTCATGCTGGGTACGGCTGTTCTCATGCTGGGTACGGCTGTTCTCGTGCTGGGTCGGCTGTTCTCGTGCTGGTACGGCTGTTCTCGTGCTGGGTACGGCTGTTCTCGTGCTTGGTACAGCTGTTCTCCTGCTGGGTACGGCTGTTCTCGTGCTGGGTATGGCTGTTCTCGTGTTGGGTACGGCTGTTCTCGTGCTGGTTGATTTTCTGCTACTAGTTCTTGCAAAATATTGCTTCGTTTTTGGCATTAATAAGGCACTATTAGTAAGCCCCTGAGACATTTTGTTTTATAACCAAAGAGCTGTAGTAAAAAAATGGTCAATTCCACAATTATTCTTCCATCGGCAGATAAATGCTGTACATCAATCGCAGACAAAGCTAAGGGCACTGGGTGCATACTGTACGAACGCAGGCTAAGTCTATACGCACACCCTTCAGTTGGCTGGTGTTTAAGCCTGATCCAGTAACATAAATTTCTCTTAAATATTCGATTTACATCAAATTATATATTTTTGTGTTATGTATTTAGTTTAGCAACATTATTACGATAATAAGAGCTATAAAAAATACTTATTTTGAAACTGATTTATTTATTTCATTATTTCGAAGCCATAGGTCACTGAACTGTGGCGACGAAATCGAACAAAACACCGCCTGGTGTTGTGTTCGATTTCCAGTAACATATATTTCTCTCAAATATTCAATTTACATCAAATTATATATTTTTGGGTTACATATTTAGTTTAGCAACATTATTTCGGTAATAAGAGCTATAAAAAATACTTTGGAACTAATTTATTAATTTTATTATTTCGAAGCCGTAGATCGCTGAACTGTGGCGACGAAATCGAACACAACACAACAAGCATGGTGTATGGACAGGGATTAGACCCGTCTACTCGTGCTGGAGTTGTGCTGCCAATAATGTGAACAATTTCTCAAATAGGAGATATCTACCTTATTACAGTATATTTTGGTCTTATTTAGTTTGGTTTAATTAGGATAATAAAGAGTTATTAAAACACCAGTTTTAGAAATGATTTATTAATGTGAAACGTTCAAAGCCATGGGTCACTGAACTATGACAACACAGACGAAAGTGAGTGAAACCTCACTGTAAAGGGAAGTTTACTGTACAGTATTCCCTTATCTGTCCACCCTCACTCGTCTTGTTTCATCACAGAAAATGTATAAGAAGATTTCAACATATTAGCTAGCTATTCATGCTTCAGCCTTTAAATTAATTTACAAAGATACGTGTGCCACAAATCGGTGAACGAAAATCATTGAAACTCAGTCGTTCACTTCTGTGGACCACTCTGGCTGGTGTTTGGTTAATATGCGTCACTTCTTGTGGACCATTCTGGCTGGTGTTTGGTTCATATGATTCACTTGTTGTGTGGTCCACTTGTGTGATCCAACTTGTCTTATGAAGGAATTATTAATTGTAATCTGTGATAGAATGAGACAGTTTTCCACCACTGTGAACTCTGTCCCAACATCGTAAGCTTGTGGACCACTTGTGGTCCACTTGTGTGGTCCACTTGTGTGGTCCATTTGTGTGATCCATTTGTGTGATCTAACTTGTCATATGAAGGAATTATTAAATGTAATGTGATGGGATGGTAAAGTTTTCTACCACTGTGAGCTCTGTCCCAACATCATAAGCTTGTGGACCACTTGTGGACCACATGTGCGGTCCACTTGTGTGGTCCACTTGTGTGATCGAACTTGTCATATGAAGGAATTACTAACTGTAATCTGTGATAGAATGTGAAACTTTTCCACCAGTCTGTGAACTCTGTCTCGACGTCGTAAGCAAATCCGAACATCCCCCGCTTCGGCGAACCATTGTTCGTCGAACCGGGTGAGTAAATCCGGCCTGAAGAGTGTGCGAACTAGCCGGAGATTCGTTGAATCGGGGTACGTTGAATCGAGGTTGTACTGTATATATATATAATAACTTGCCAAATAATTGTAATGATCATGGTATTATGGTTGCACCTTTCTTAAGAAATGTAATAAAAAAGTAAATTTAATAACAAAATATTTTTAATTATTGGTGCAAATGTCTGAGAAACAGTCTGGTTAAAAGTAAATTGGACTATATTTTCTAGTAATATATGTTTTTTATGTGGTAAGAGTAGACATTTGACTACAAATATTATATAAAATTGAATTTAAAAGTTGAAATTTTGTTTTCATTTTGACCTTTCGTAGGGATAAGACCAAAGAAAGCGCATCACAACTCTAAGTCGACAACAATAATCTGGCAGGTGGTCTTAGATACAGCAGCTGCTGAGACCCAGTTGAGGGTAAGAAGACATCATCACCACCATTGTCTGTGCTTCTGCTCCACCACCAGGAGGTAACAGTAGCACACCACCACCACTATTGTCTGTGCTTCTGCTCCACCACCAGGAGGTAACAGTAGCACACCACCACCACCATTGTCTGTGCTTCTGCTCCACCACCAGGAGGTAACAGTAGCACACTACCACCACCACCATTGTCTGTGCTTCTGCTCCACCACCAGGAGGTAACAGTAGATCACCACTACCACCACCAATTGTCCATGCTTCTACTCTACTAGAACTGGCCTCTGTTGATCCCAACTGCAAAGCTTAAGACAACTCTGGCTAAATTTTCTTTCATCACAAAACTAACTAACTATTGCATTTAATGGAAGGAGATAACTGTCACACAAATTACCCAATTATAAAGATGAAACCTCATCAGTGCCCAGAATGTGAGAAAACATTTCGATTTCCTTGTAATTTAAAACGGCACCGGATTATACATACAGGTGATAAACCTCACGAGTGTCCAGAGTGTGGGAAAACATTTAGTTTTCCTCATAATTTAAAAATACACAGTGTTGTGCACACTAGCGATAGACCTCATGAGTGTCCAGAATGTGGAAAAAGATTCAGTCTTCTTGGAGCTATGAAGCAGCACAGGATTGTTCATACATGCGATAAACCTCATGAATGTTCAGAGTGTGGGAAAACGTTCAGCCGTCCTATATCTTTAAAATTGCACATGGTGGTGCATACAGATGATAAACCTTACGAATGTCCAGAGTGTGGGAAAACATTCAGCCGTTCTAATTATTTAAAAGTACACAGGATGTTCCATACAGGTGAAAAGCCACACGAGTGTCATGTGTGTGGAAAAAGATTCAGTCTTCTTGGAACTTTGAAAACGCACAAGAAAATTCATACAGATGATAAACCTTTAGAATGTGCCGAGTGTGGAAGGAAATTTACAGAACATAGCAGTTATATTAGTCATATGCTAATGCATACAGGGGATAAACCTCACGAGTGTCCAGAATGTGGTAAAAATTACAGCCGTCGTGCACATTTAAAAAGTCATATGATGGTACATACGGGTGACAAACCTTATAAGTGTCTGGAGTGTGGGAAAACATTCAGTTGTCTTAATTATTTAAACACGCACAGGATGTTACATTCTGATGTTAAACCTTTTGAGTGTGCTGAATGTGGAAGAAGCTATATATATCGTAATAGTATTATACGTCACATGTTTATGCATTCGAGTGATAAATTTTTTGAGTGTTCAGAGTGTGGGAAAAGATTCGATAAGCTTAGTAATATGAAGACTCATAGGAAGTTTCATGCAAGTGTTAAACCTCTTGAGTGTGCCGAGTGTGGGAGAAGATTTACTGAACGTAGTAGAATTATAAAACACATGTTAGTGCATTCAGCAGGGGATAAACCTCATGAATGTCCAGAGTGTGGAAAAAGATTCATTAAACTTAGATATATGAAATCTCATAGAAGAGTTCACCCAGGCGTTAAACCTTACGATTGTGCCGAGTGTGGAAAAGCATTCAGCAGTCTTTCACATATAAAAAGGCACAGGGTTATGCATACTGGTGATAAACCTCACAAGTGCCCGGAGTGTGGGAAGAAATTCAGCCGTCTTGAACACATGAAAAGGCATAGGCTGGTACATACGGGTGATACAGCTTTTGAGCGTGCCGAATGCAAGCGGAAATCTACAGAACACGGCAAAATTATTACGCATATGATTGTGCATTCGGATGATAAATCTCTAGGGTAAAGGCATAGTAACCATATTTTAAAAGGCACTCAAAGGTGTGTAGGATAAATCTTGTCATTTGTTTTAGCAATACATAAGAACATAAGAATGAAGGTAACTGCAGAAGGCCTATTGGCCCATACGAGGCAGCTCCTATTTATATCCACCCAATCTCATTCATATATATGTCTAACCTACGCTTGAAATAATCAAGGGATCCTACTTCTATTATGTTACAAGGTAATTGATTCCAGAAATAAACGACCCTATTACCGAACCAGTATTTACTCAGATCTTTTCTAAATCTAAACTTAACTAATTTATACCCATTGTTTCGAGTTGTCTTGTGTTGATACTTTTAATACCCTATTAATATTCCCTTTGTTATAAGAACAGATACGTATTGTACGACACATAGATCAGGATATTACCTTAACAGTAATCGATACAGGATATTACCTTAACAGTAATCGATATACAGTTTTATAAATTGCAAGCAACATCTTGAAAATACTGGCTGTCACCTTGCCAGTTGGATATCTATAACTTTATTTTTGTTTACGTAGCACATGGTATGTGTGTTATATATTAATTTTGTTGTTTTGCAAGTTGGATGCATCTCGTATACTGTACCAAGCATCACGAAAGCTGCCAGCATAGAAGTAAGCATAAGGCATCCTGTCAGTGTAGATATTGGATACTTCTCATAGATGAAACAAGTGTCGTGAGTTTTGAACAGAACTGGTTGAATGGTGAACAGCTCTTGAACACCCTGAAACTGTTGGATAATCTGATGTTGTCAAACCACAAGATGGGAAAAAGAAGCATGTAGTAGCTCCATGGCATTATAAATGACATTCAATCATGAAAGCATAATGGCATTTGAATATGAACCAGATGTTTAGCAATGAGTTATGAGGAGTAAGAGGTGAACTGCGAGAAACAAATTAGTCGTTGAGAAATACAGTGGCACCTCGACATACGAGTGCCCCTACTTACGATAATTTAGAGTTACGATGTAAATTTCATCGAAAAATGCGACTCGACTTCCTATATTTGTTGGTACACGTTCGGGTCGACCGAGCGCGTGGTTCCCAGTCATGTGGCCGACCTGCCTCGGTTTACTACACCTGCCCGCTTAGTGACGATCGCGCCTATAAGAAATTCCGCTTTTGTGGTGATTTTTTGCATTTTGAACATTAAAGTAATTATTATATATCACGCTATGAGTCCCAGGAAAGTCAAGTGGTAAGGCTCAACATATGAAAACCCATGTAATGATGACCATAGAGCAGAAACAAGAGTACAGAATGTCTCTTCGTCAACAATTAAGAAAATGTGTGCAGCATGGGAAGAATTGCAAACCTTTGCTGAAACGACTCGCCCAAATCAAGCTGCAGTAGGTCGTTGCCTTAACCTATTCAATAACACTGTGATGCATCAATACAGACAAATGTTAAAATGAAGGGAAAACAAATGTCTCTTGACAAATTTGTAGCGAGACAAACAAGCACGGAACCACAACCAGGTCCTAATGGTATTCAGGCAAAACGTAGGAGAGTGAGTGTACCCCAGAGAAAACATCACTGCCTGATGTGATAATGGAAGGGGACTCCCCTTCCAAACAGGAACAACTCTCCTCCTCCCCCCTCATCACCATCTTCCATACGCTATCAAGAGCCCTCCATAAAGGTAAGAGACACTTTGGTACTGTGTTGTAGTTAGAAAAAAACATTGTATTCAGTATAAAATGTATTTGTATGTTAATATTTTGGAGGGCGGGGAACGGATTAATTCAGTTCCCTTTATTTCTTATGGGAAAAATCGCTTCGACTTACGATCCATTTCTGGGAACGGATTAGCATCGTAAGTCGAGGCCCCATTGTACGTCAAAGTTCAATGTTAAGTTCAAAAGTCAATGTGTGCCTTTCCAGTATATTAATCTGTATATTGCCTGTAGGCCTATTATAATTTAGGATGTTTATGTTTTAACTAATAAATTAAGACTAATTGAGCATTACTCTTTCATTTTCCAGTGATTTCTCTGTCTTGAGTTAATAGTCAATATACAAGTAGTAATAATTACTAATTCACTTGCTTGTAGTAGTCTAGTTAATTATCTAGGAATACCTCCCGACTTGTTTTAAATTGATGTTCACAAATATGATTAAAGTCACTGAAAAAGCAGTCACTAGCAAAGTTCAAGGATGTTCAGTATGAGAAATTAAATTTAACTAAACAGGAATTATCTCACAGGAATGGATAATATAATGAGTATACATATATACTGCACTGTGCTACAACTTGGGTAAGAAGTAAAATCATTTGGTAAAGTCCTCATCTCGATCGCTCTCACTTCCCACCTGAGACAATGTATTCCAAAGTACTGTAGTAGTAAGAAGTGTCCACAAAGTGGATATGCAGCTGGTGCCTTTCTAGCATTGCTGAGTAATTCATTATTATTAGTGTTATTATGTATGTGTTATTTTTCTGTATTTTTTTTTATATATTATATAAATACATTTGCCCAATACTGTTATGTGCTATTTCCATCTAGGTCCATTTTTTTTTCTACTTTGTTTATAATATGATTTTGTTGTAGCTTCTACATCTTGGAGAATGCAAACCTGTCACTAAGTATGAAAAGTTTGAACAAAATTGGTCAACATGTTAACTTTGCCACCTGTGGTTGATTGACATTTTTCTTTTGTCTGAAAAATTTAATTTTCAAACTGGTCTCTTAAGTTGTATTGATGAATGGGGACCAGGTGCGGGTCTTATAACTTATATAAAGTATGCTTATTATCATTATTAACCCATTATCCTTATCCCTATTTTTTTTGGGGGGGGGGGAGGGTATTTTTTATTGATTTCATTTCAACACACATTGACTTACAACTTTCACACATTCAGGTACAAATGCCAAGCAATGTTTATTAAAACATACAAGAACATTCATAAATTAGAACTACCATATTTGTTGTAGATAACCTCAACTTCAATAATCTTAAAAACAGGAATTTGAACATTGAGACAGCTTAAAAAAATCCAGTTTCTGACCGATTCTCACCATTTTCACATACAGTATGTGCAAAGCTGTCTGTTCTACAATATTCATCTTTTGTTTTTTTCATATATGCCAAACTTTGAGTTATAAATATTTGTGTACATTTAGCACATACAGTATTTAAAATGCCACATTGATGAACTTTTTTTTTTTACAATAAACTATACTGCAAAACTAAATTCAAAAAGATAAATAAGGATGATCATATGCTATTCTTGGACTATAACAACACCAAATGAACCCTTTGTGAAATTTTATATTTTTAAAGCTCATTGAAAACCAAAAATTGTATAATTATTAAAAATAATTGTTTAATTCTTTGTGTGTTCATCTTATAATGTTGATCTATAAGAAAAAGAAGGAACATTTACCATATAGATTAAGCTAAAAAAAAAAAAAAAGATTTAGGGAGTTTGAGGAAGTTTGAGAAAACCATTTCTCGGCCCCTTAACCCCTCAACTGCTCCGCTTCCTAATATGACCCCCCCCCCCCCCCCCCCACGCAGGAAATAAATTCTCTGGAATAAATTCTTTGCTTTTTTTAAAGTGTCGAAAACCCTTTCCTGGGTATGGATATGTTAACAAAAAGTCGAAATTGTACTTACTTTGGCTGCTATGGGGTCCGTAGTGACAGTGGTCACTAAATCCTGTAAATGAATAATTGACCAAGTTTATTTTGTGAAAAAACCTAGGAAGTCGTTTGAAGAATCCTAGATGGACAAAATAAGGCTGTGGTGGTGTGGCTAGCGCTGTGAACATCGCGAACAGCATTGAATCACTGATATTTGAACATTGTACCCAGTCATTATCACACTCAGGCTCTTCTGTAATACTATCATGCTAAATAATACAAGTTATATATATATATATATATATATATATATATATATAATATATATATATATATATATATATATATATATATATATATATATATTATATATATATATTGACATTATTAGGCGATGCTGTGGTCACAAGTTGAACAGCAGTGCTGTGAGCGCCGGCCTTGGTTGTTCACTCTACTGAGGCTCTCACACCCGGGAATGTGGCCCATGATTTTTTTTAAAGATGGCATCTGTTTACAAGAGCCTGAGGAAGCCGATGTGAACCCCATGTAGCCGTGGGAGTTTTCAATGGAACACTAAAACGAAAAATACCCGGAGGTGCATTGCGCACCCCAGACGTGGGCCTGCAGACGTCTTGCGCAGTTGAGGGGTTAATATCTTGTTAAATCTATGTGTAATGTGTAGTTTTTATTTGTTACTAGTTTTATAATATATATAATATACATTAGGGCCTCGATTTACGATGGTAATCAATTCCCAGAGACGTATCGCACGTTGAAACGATTTTTCCTATAAGACATAAGAGGAATTGAATTAATCCGTTCAACACCCTCAGAAATATTAACTTAAAAATACATTTTATACCGAATACAATTTTTTTCTCTAACTACAATATAGTTCATATGTTTATCTTACCTTTATGGAGGACTCTTGATGGCATATGGATGATGGTGATGAGGGGGGAGGACGAGAGGTGTTACTGTTTGGAAGAGGCGTCCCCTTCCATTATAACATCAGGCAGTGAGAACTTCTCTGGAGTACACATACTGGCACGTTTTGCCTGCATATTACTAGGACCTGCATCTGGCTCACTGCTTGATTTTCTCACTAGAAATCAATAAAGGTCAACATACTTTAGCCACGTTATTGTGACTCATCGCCTGCTCACTAGAAATCGTTCCACTGAAGATTGTTTTTCCCTTTGTAACACTTGTCTGTAGTGAGGCATCACATTGTCATTAATAAGATCATACAACGGCCTGCTAAAGCTTTATCTGGGCAATTCTTTTCAGTAAAACTTTACAGTTCTTCCCATACTACACCCATTCTCTTAATGAGGATGGGACATCCTCTACTGCTGCCGCCGCTGCCTCCTCTGAAGATTTGTTGTACTGCCTAGCTAGTTCAACAACACGAGTACCATTTTCATATTTACGAATGATCTCTTGGTTTTCCTCTATGGTCATTCTTACATGTGTTTTCATATGAAACACATGTAAAACACATTTCCTTACCACTGACTTTCTTGGGATCCATGGCATGATATATAATAATCAGTTCTATGCTCAGAAAGCAAAAAATCACTACAAAAAATGGAATTTCTTTTAAGCGTGATTGTCACTAAGCGGCCAGCTCTAGTAAACTAAGGCAGGTCAGCCCGCATGACCGGGAACCATGCACTTGGTCGACCCGAACGTGTATCAACGAATATCGTTAGTCGATGACACTATCGTAAGTCAAGTCACATTTTTCGATCAAATTTATATATAACTCAAAATTATCATAAGTCGAGTGCCACTATATATATATAATATATATATATATATTATATATATATGTATATATATATATATATATATATATATGCAAACAAGCCTGAATGGTCCCCAGGACTAGATACAACTGAAAACTCACACCCCAGAAGTGACTCGAACCCATACTCCCGGAGCAATGCAACTGGTATGTACAGGGATGCCTTAAACCACTTAACCATCACGACCGGACAAAAGAAAGTGATAGCCGAGGCTATATGAACCACTTCCCCGCCGGCACCTGGATGGTTATCTTGGGCATAGCATTTTATCAAATCACCTCATTTCTTGGGGCAACACGTGAGGAACACAAATGCAAACAAGCCTGAATGGTCCCCAGGACTAGATACAACTGAAAACTCACACCCCAGAAGTGACTCGAACCCATACTCCCGGAGCAATGCAACTGGTATGTACAGGGAAGCCTTAAACCACTCGACCATCACGACAGGACATAAGGAAGTGATAGCCGAAGCTATATGAACCACTTCTCCGCCGGCCCTCGGATGGTATCTTGGGCATAGCATTGATAAAATGCTATGCCCAAGATTACCATGGGTTTCATTTCACCATGGGTTCTCTCAGAACCCATGGTGAAATAGTTAGAGGGATAGAAGCCCTAAATCAGAAGATAGTAATACTGATATGCGGTCATATTCAATGAAACATGTTTAAAAGAAAACCTGCTGCCAGTATACACCAATATAAACCCACATGACCCAGCAGTTCGCAATACAGAGTTTACCTATAGGTATAGGCAAGAACTCATACTGCATCAACTAAACAAGAAAGGGAAGCCCTCCAAACCCTTACAGAGCAAGCTGAGCATCTGTTAAACAAATTGATCCAGTACGACATCCCTATCCAACTCAAGCAAACCATTGACATGAACTATTTAACCTGAAACAACAACATAAACTCGTGTAGAAACAAAGACACTTCGTAAGTTAACAGCCCTAAACGGTGGACAGTTAAAAATCCCTCGTCCTAAAGATGGCTACATTAACCTGACTTCTTATGATCTTACCCAGGACCAACGAGACCTCTTAATCTTGGACTAATTGTCAATTCATATCTAAACCAAAGATGCATCAAAAACGCCTGGAAATCGAAATGCTTCT
>WNGS01004946.1:38660942-38673243 GCA_020271785.1 Procambarus virginalis
CTGTGTATACCTAATCTTCTTAATAAAAAAATCAGTAATAAAGATTTTAAATTATAGTTTGTATTATTACAAATACAGTACTGTATTATCCTTATTAAATCATGTTGACCATGGATCATTAAGATCTCATGTTGATATGTAATAGTCATATTTCTTTTGAACTGCTAATCCATGCTAATCATTCATTAAATTGTGCATTATGTCTCAATTTTTCACTTCCTTGGATATACTGTACAGTACAAAAAGATAGGATAAAAATAAACCAGTAATATTTCTTTCATTATATTTTTCATTTAAATAACTGCATCAATATTTTTACAGCTGACAGGATTTGTTTTACCATACAGGTGCATTATTTGTTAAAAAAAAATTTGGTTTATTGTTACACAATGGTGCTACATAGCCTTCCCAGCCTTCTTTTAATACTTACTGATTAAAAAATAAAAAATAAATACATTTTATTCAGGAAAAGTGCATACAGTTGATTTACAAACATAATGTTGGATCCCTTGGTTCCCTTGATAATGTTGACATAATGTTAACATTATCACTTGATTATGATAACATAATGTTGGATCCCTGGGTCCCTTGATTTGTAGAGCACTTCTAGTTTGGTTACACAGCCAAATTGTGTAACAGGAAGAGGTCTTGGACACAAATTTGTTCCATGCTAAATGTAGAGGAATCAGCTGAGTATTCCTCAAATAAAATAAGTTGCCTCAGCTTATAAGGTAAATAAAATAAGCATTTCTCAAATAAGTAGCTGCCTCAACTCACTGCCTTACTGCTACATAGCCTTCCCGGCATGGTGCCTTCTTTTGATAATTACTTGTTCCACACCCAAATTGTATAACAGGAAGAGGTCTTGGACCCCTACTTCCCTCTCTCTTTTTTAATAGTCTATATAGTCATAATTATAGCTTTAAGTATTCAGTGAATAAAGTTTTTGACATTTTTACCCTTTTCCTTACCTAACATTATTTGTGCAGCATATTTTTATTTTATGTCTCGCCCAGATTTAATTTCAAAATAAAACCAAACTAAATAAATTAGAAAAGGGTATGTATAGCTAAGGTACACCCTTAATACTAGGTGAACAGGGGCATTTGGTGATAGTAAATGATCCCATCAGGCAGGGCTCATCACCTTCTCTCATATTTCATGTTCACCAGTGTTTATTTACTTAATAACTACGGGTATAATATCTTGCTATTATAAAACTAATTCTACTATCATAAAAGATATATTTACTTTAAGTTTCAAGCAGAGAATGCATATATAACTAACACGAAGGACTCCTCTTCACGAGATTCGCCAACTAATAACCTTTTGTTATATTAAAATCGATCCCAGTGTTATGTAGTAGAGAAAGATTGAGTTATATCCAGTTTACGTAAAGCTACGAGTGGTCGAAACCACACTTAAATCCTGAATGAACTTACGAAGGTTTTCCACTTAGTGTAGCTACTTGAATACCGACGTAGCCGCCACGAAGGCGCTAAGAAGGAAAACGTTCTTAGATAAGAGGAAAAACCTTCGTAAGTACCTTCCTGAATCCGGCCCAGTTTTTTAACGTTGGGAACGCTGGCGTGAACGGGCTGAACCCTCGCCCTAAGTTCGCGAGCCATTTGGCCTGAAATTGAAATTGAAATAAGTTTATTGAGGTAAAATACACACAAAGGGATGAGATAGCTCAAGCTATTCTCACCCCGTTCAGTACATCGTGTTAATACATACATAAACACACATCACAAACAATAAACATGGCCTGGGTTCGTATCTTGGCCGAGGAGGATTGGCTGGGCGCCAATCCTTAACTGTAGCCTCTGTTCACCCAGCAGTGAATGGATACCTGATTGTTAAACGATTTGGCGGATACAAATCATAAATGCGGGACACCTTTGACAAGTCGCTCAGGTAAATATAATATGACATTCAAAATACATTTCTCCAATTTTTAAAGAACTTGTGTTGCACAAAAACCGTAAATATATATTTTTCGAAGTTATCTACGGCTAGGAGATACTAGTGAAAAGTTTATATTGACTGAGCCGGAGGCCATTATCGGCACGACGCCTCAGTGTTGTGATCCGAAGAGACAATATGGCGGGCTCTCAGCGCCTCTACCTCCATTGTGGCGCCCACACTTGGCAAGTAACGTGGAACATCGTCAGCACTTTACGCCACGCCTGCGTGACTTAACCACGGTCCGTGACGGCTACATAGCTGTCTCACCTGTCCCGTTTTAGACACAGTGTGGCGGGGGACACCTTGTGTGACCTTGGCGACGTCGTCTGCTCCTGGCAGCTGACACTTGACGTCTGTATGAGTCTTGGTGCTGGAGTCTGGAGCACTTATCGGCCGGCGTCACTCGGGAGTTGATGGATTTTTTTCCAGTTGGATCTTAAGGCGGGGCGTCATTTGTCTATATATATATTTATGATATATATTTTATCAACTTTTTGCTTGTCTTTCATGGCATCTAAGGCCATGTCAGAGTAGTCTAACAATTGTGAGAGGCAGGAGTGCCCTGTTCCAAGCCCATGTTCAGGGCTATGTGCTTACATGCGTTTTGTAATGTTACTTCTTAGCACTCTTTATTTGAAGATTTGTTATGTTGTGTAATGTTAAAGCTATTGGTCTATATTTTGTTTGCATCTGCTTTACTCCCTCCTTTGTGAAGTGGCACAAGTGGTTGTTTTAAGTGTCTGCGATAACACTAGTGTCCAGGCTCCATCTCCTAAAGATGTTCTGTGATATTGTGTATGGTTTGATGTTGGTATCACATTCATAAAGAATTTGTTCAAATTATTGATCTTAACAGTGTTCAGGGTTTCTCTGAAAACAGATTCATACTGTTGCCTAAGTATTTCACTCATTTCTTTGTTGTCATCTGTGAAAGTTCTGTTAGTCTTGCACAAAGAATTACAAAGGGCCAATGCCTGATCTAGTTTTTGTTCTAGATTTTGCATAGGAGAAAAAGTATTTAAGATTCCTCTCTATTTCACTGATGGTCTTTTTGCTTTCAAGGCTCTCCTGGATTTTATATGATTCTTGTAACTTTAGCTTGATTAATAATATTTATTTACATAGCCTTCTTTGTCATTCTTGGACACAGTGGAGCATTTAAGGTGTTCTAGGATTTGAGTTCTTTGCATATAGAGAGAACACCATTTTTGTTTGTATCTTTTTTGCTTAATGATATGTGACTTGCACATATTTCTAGTGCTACTGTGCCTGTTTTCTCAAAATGCTGGTTTAGTTTTGAATCGTCTTAACTTACAGTCTCCGTGGTGTAGTGGTAAGACACTTGCCTGGTGTTCCGCAAGCGCTTTGTCGTGGGTTCGTATCCTGGCCAGGGAGGATTTACTGGGCGCAAATCCTTAACTGTAGCCTCTGTTTAACGCAACAGTAAAATGTGTACTTGGTTGTAACAACGATTCGTCGCGGCAGGGATCGTATTACAGGGACCTGCTCGAAACGCTACGTGTACTAGTGGCTGTACAAGAATGTAACAACGTTTATATATATCTCAAAAAAAAAACTGTCCTTCCCAACATATTTCTGGGAGGTCTTGGTTTATTATTCCCAGTTAATCATTGTAAACTTGTCTAGGCATTAAGACCTGCAGGCTGATACTGTATTATTAAAGTTTTTGACTGGGCAGTGGAAAATAAAATTATGTTTAACAGTGATCAATTCCAGGTACTAGTATATGGATACAAATGAAGACCATAAAATACAGGATACAAGACACAATCAGATCTACCCATAGTAGGAATGCAACATGTGAATGATACGGGAATAATGATGTTTGACAACCTAAAGTTTAGGAAGCAAAACCAAGCAAATATAGTATCAGCTAGAAAAATGATAGGATGGCTTATGAAAATTCAGATCCAGGTATACCAACACAATGCTCATACTATTCAAATACTTTGTGCTGTCCCGTCTTGAGTACTGCTCGATACTCAATTACCCTCTTCAGAGCAGGAGATATTGCTGAAATAGAGAAAATGCGGAGAACATATATGGCTTGCATGAGCACAATAATGCACCTAAATTATTGGAACCATTCCAAAGTTCTCAAAATGTACTCTCTGAAAAGGAGGCAAGAGAGGTTATCACATAATATACACAGTACTGTACCTGGAAAATACTAGAAGGCCAAGTCCTAAATTTGCACAGTAAAATAACAACATACTGAACAAATGAGATGACAGGACATGCAGAATAGAGCCAGTAAGGAGTTGAGATGCCATAGGCATAAACAGAGAACACTGAACATTTTAGAGGTTTACAGCTGTTTAATATCCTCCCAGCAAGTATAAGAAATATTGCCAGAACAAAAGTGAACTTCATCAAGAAAAAATTTATTTCCTGCAAGAAGTGCCAGAACAACTGGGTTGTAGTAAACATGTGGGCCTGCGGGCGTTTCCAAGCAGTGGTCTATTGGATCACGTCCTCACACATCAAGGTTGTCCCCGGGCTGGGTTTGGGAAGTACAGTGGCACCTCGACATACGATTGCCCCTACTTACGATAATTTCGAGTTATGATATAAATTTCATCGAAAAATGCGACTCGACATCCGATGGTGTCGTCGACATCCGATATTTGTTGGTACACGTTCGGGTCGGCCAAGCACGTACTGTAGTTCCCGGTCACGCGGCCCGACCTGCCTCGGTTTACTACAGCTGCCCGCTTAGTGATGATCGCGCCTATAAGAAATTCCGCTTTTGTGGTGATTTTTTGCATTTTGAACATTAAAGTAATTATTATATAATATGCCTTGAGTACCAGGAAAGTCAGTGGCAAGGCTCAACATATGAGATCCCATGTAAGAATGACCGCAGAGCAGAAACAAGAGATAATTCGTAAATATGAAGATAGTGTGCAGGTAGGTGAACTGGCTAGGCAGTACAACAAATCTCGGTCAACGATATCCACCATACTAGCTAAGAAAAAGGACATTATGGGTGCTAAAGTGATGCATCATTACAGAAAAATGTTGAAACGAATGGAAAAACAAATGTCTCTTGACAAATTTGTAGTGAGACAAACAAGCACTGAACCACAACCAGGTCCTAGTGGTATTCAGGCAAAACATAGGAGAGAGAGTACCCCAGAGAAAACATCACTGCCTGATGTGATAATGGAAGGGGACTCCCCTTCCAAACATTAACAACTCTCCTCCTCCCCCATCACCATCTTCCATATGCCATCAAGAGCCCTCCGTAAATGTAAGAGTAACCTTGGTACTGTATTGTAGTTAGAAAAAACATTGTATGCAGTATAAAATGTATTTTTATGTTAATATTTTGGAGGGTGGGGAACGGATTAATTCAAATCCGTTTATTTGAATTCCCCTTTATTTCCCCAAATCCCTTTATTTCTTATGGGAAAATTCGCTTCGACTTCCGATATTTTGACTTCCGATCCGTCTCTGGGAACGGATTAGCATCGTAAATCGAGGCCCCATTATAGAACTATTCCCAGAACCTACTCCTGCTGGATACCTGTTGGATGGGGGTTCTGGGAGTTCTACTCTCCAAGCTTGGCCCAGGTCCAGGTTTGCTCCCAAACTTGAGAGAAACTTGTGAGAGCTTGGTCTAACGGGCTGTTGCTTGTAGCGGCTTGCAGGCCCACATATCCACCACAGCTCGGTTGGTCCAGCATTTCTTGAAGAAAACTATCTAGTTTTCTCTTGAAGATGTCCACATTTGTTCCGGTAATATTTATTATACAGTACTCACTTGGAGTATATTGAGTAACCATGGTTCTCTGATGTTTATACAGTGTTCTCTGATTGTGCCTATGGCACCCCTGCTCTTCACTGGTTCTATTCTGCATTTTCTTCCATGTCATTCATACCAGTATGTATCACCTAGTTGTGCTTGCGGGGATTGAGCTCTGCTCTTTCGGCCCGCCTCTCGACTGTTACTAACTACTAATTCCCCATCCCCCCCAGGAAGTAGTCTGTAACAGCTGTCTAACTCCCAGGTACCTGTTAACTGCTGGGTAACAGGGGCATCAGGATGAAAGAAACTGCCCATTTTGTTTCTGCCATCACCGGGGATCGAACCTGGACCCTAAAATTACGAGTCTAGAGCACTGTCTACTCAGCTATCAGACCCCCCATAGATTGTTATTCTTTGTTGTTTTACTGTGTATATTTAGTACCTGGCCCTCCAGTATTTTTTGTGTGTATATTATTTTATATATCTCTCGTCTCCTTTCTAGGAAGTACAGTACAGTACATTTAGAGAGCTATGAGACGATCCCTGTAATTTAGGTGCCTTATCGTGTCTATGTATGCCATGTGTGTTCTCTGTATTTCCTCTTTTTCAGCAATCTTTCCCACTCTGAAGGGGAAAGTGAGTATCAGGCAGTACTCGAGACAGGATAGTACAAGTGATTTGAATAGTACAACCATTGTGATGGGATCCCTGGATTTGAAGATTCTTGTAATCCATCCTATCATTTTTCTGGCTGATGCAATATTTGCTTGGTTATGCTCCCTAAACGTGAGGTCATCAGACATCATTTTTCCCAGATCCTTTACATACTGCTTTGCAGATTTGCATGGGCAGATTTGATTGGGTTTTGTTCCCTGTATTTTGTTTAAGGGACTCCAGGGAAGATCCAGGTCTTATCTCATCCCCTTTCATCACCTGTCGATGAGTGTGAAGATCAACGTTCCCATGGCCCGGTCTCTGACCAGGCCTCAGTCGGTGGTCTGGTTAATCGGGCTATTCAACATGGCTGCTTGCAGCCTGACATAAGAGTCACAGCCTGGGTGATCAGGTATTCTTTGAAGGCATTTATCAAGTTCTCTTTTAAACACTGCAAGAGGTGGCCAGTTTTACTCCATGTGTGTGTATAGGGAGAGTGTTGAAAAGTCTTCGGCCTTTGATGTTGATCGTGTTCTTTCAGCGTGCCTGTTACACCTCTTGTTTTTAATGGGGCTATTTTGCACATCTTCCCATGCCTTTTGGATTCATGGGGTGTTATTTCTGTGTGGAAATGTGTAAACAGTCCTCCTAGTATTTTCTAGGTGTAAATTAATGTGTATTTTTCCCACCTGGGTTTCAGGGAATAGACTTATAATTTGTAAGCGGTCCCAATAACTTAGATATTTTATTGAGTTGAGTTGATTCTAGCAGTAAAAGATCTTTGGAGGCTCTCCAGGTTTGCAATTTTTCTAGCTTTAAATGGGGCTGTTATTGGGCACCAATATTACACTAGTATTATTTGTGGATACCTGATCAACCAGGCTGTGACTCATACGTCAGGCTGCGAGCAGCCGTGTCCAACAGCCTGGTTGATCAATCCAGCAACCAGGAGGCCTGGTCGACGACCGGGCCGCGGGGACGCTAAGCCCCGGAAACACCTCAAGGTAACCTCAAGGTCTTCAAGGTAGTAGTAGGCATCCTTCAGTCTCGGAAGACTATGGAGTTGCGCCCTGACAGGGCGCAAAGCCTGGGTAGGTAGATGTGGAGGAGAAGCTGTTACCCATGCAGCAGGTCCTCCTCTCCTCTTTGCTGAAATTATCCAATAGAAAGACAAATGCCAATAACATGGTTCCAGCAACGTCGCAGGAGCTGCCAGAACGAGGTCGATGTCAACAACGAACTGCCTTAGGGACTCCAACTCTGGATTTTTCCTCGAGGTTGACTCCTGAAGCCTTTCCCAAAAAAGGGGTATGGTCGCAAGGCAGCAGAGGTTTAAAATCAGGGTTTTCCTTCCCCTAGAAGTAATATTAATATTGTAATAATATATTACACTAGAGATCAGATATTCCTATAATTTGGGAGCACTACACTTTTGTGGCATTTCGTAAAAAAAAAAAGGCAGTGGCCATAGTTGTTTTTCATCTCGCCTTTATAGATATTATTTCACAGTGTAGATGGATACCTTTTTAGTGGGCTCTGGAGCAATGACCTGAGAAATACCTCAAGTCAGTTTTGTAGAACTTTTTGTTCTCTTTTCTTCGCTTCTCCTGAATTCCAGCACAACAACTCATGATGACATACAATTACACTTTTTCCTGCATTGATCTTTCTCTGGTGCTCTTCTATTTATATAGACCTGACATGTTAGGTCCTTGATAGCCTCCATCACAGTGACCATTACCCCATCTTCACAAGCCTCTTTCTTTCCGTCTTCCTCTCTCTTGACTTCATTGGCAATTGAGTAAAGTGGACTGGAATATTTTTATATTTATTTTATTTTGAATGTTTATTTTTTATTTTTTTAATATTACTCTTTCTGACCTATTCACTCTCTCTTCTCGAGCGTTCTTTTTTCGTGACACCATGTTAGACACTGCCCTCTGCTCTGTTCTTTGCTGCATCCCATGTCATGCGGAAGTGCGTTCCCTGGTGGAATCCATTGTGCTCGAGCAGTATGTTGTAAGCGTGCGGGCTGGAAAAGGCACCACTGCAGATAGATACCCGATTCTTTTACGGTACAGTGTATTTTGTTTCGGAAGGTGAGTGCGATGGCCTGTGGGGCCACCCTTGCCACTAGATATGAGAGTTGGAAATCTTATGTCTCTACCATTACTGCCCCATTTGGATCCCGGTAATAGTCGGGTTCATTCTCGACTCGCAATCAAGAATTCATAATTTGAATCCCGGATGAGATAGAAATGATTGGATAAGTTTGGATAAGTGTCCTGTTACCTAATGCCCCTGTCCACCTAGCTGTAAATAGGTACCCAAGAGTGAGTCAGCTTTGTGGGGTTGCATCTTGAGGAGGGTCAGTAATTCTACCCTAGGAGGGACCTCAACATAACCTAACATATACTGTATGTGTAAGCTGGCTGCCTGTCCCCTGACACAATGAATTTAATTATTATTATTGCAGTTGACACCCCTCTCCCTCAGATCTGGAAGAAAATTCATAAGATCGCAGGTAAATTTGTTCGTCATATTGCATGGTTCTGTCATGGCAGATATGGTGTTGGTTGTGAATAAACTGGGTTAACAGTTTCCAGCTTCATTCTACTTTTGTTGCTTGCCAGCCCCTTATTGAATCTCGTCTCTTGAACTGTCACACTAGCCATCAGCTCCCTTATAAACATCTCTCTTTTGGAACGCCAGTATGCCGTGTCCTTCTGCACTTGTATAGTGGCAAGCTTGGCAATATTCACTGTGAGATGCTTTGTCATCTCTCTCAGTATACCTTAATATTTGTTGAATAAGTCCCCGTGGACTGGCTTGAGGAAGTTGTAAGATAAGAAATAATGTAATTGAATTAATCCATTCCACACACCCAAAAATATTAACTTCAAACTACATTTCAACATAATACTACAAATATTTGTATTACAGTATGTACTATGTTGTTGTTATAGATTCAGCTACTCGGAACAAGTTCCAAGTAGCACAGGCTATGGTGAACCCGTAACTTACCTGGCACAGGAGCGGGGCAAGTAGCACGGTTGTAAGCCCGTAGTGACTTAGCTGGGCACAGCGAGCATACGGTGGTGGAATGGTTTGTATAGTTATATCTTACCTTTATTGATGAATCTGTTGGGTTACATCGGTGAGGAGAGGTTTAGTGTTTGGAAGGGGAGTCCTTCATTTAACATCGGCAGTGATAGACTTCTCTGTTACTCTTTATCCTATGTTTTGCAGCATACCACTAGGACCGCTGTGGCTCATGCTTGCTGTCTTATAAGTAATCTGTTTAGACATTTGTTTTTCCCTCATGCCTCACAACACTATGAAATATATATATATATATATATATATATATAATATATATATATATTATATATATATAATATATATATTATATATATATATACTGGCAGGTTTTCTTTTAACACATGTCTCATTGAATATGACCGCATATTCTGTATTTACTATCTTCTGATTTAGGGCTTCTATCCCTCTAACTATTTTCTTAGCATCAGGGCTTATCTGAAATAGGAATTCTCCAAAACTCATTGTCGTAATTTCCCGGTGAAGAAAAGATGTGAATTACTATAGAATGTATTACACTTATTTAAACAATTTGCACAACGTTTCGAACCTCCCTGGTTCATTCTCAAGTGAAGAATTTTACAATGTGATTTGATTTTATACCCCACTGGGTCAGGTGATAAGATATATGTGTGAAACAAAAGGGGATACAAAGGGGATATAAGTGGGGTCACACATATGAACATAAGAATAGAGGTAACCGCAGAAGGCCTATGGCCCATACGAGGCAGCTGGCATCTACATACAAAGATTAATCCAGTGTAATTGGCCTGTTATGTTTGAACATTGTCTTCTGTGTTGGCATCGTTATGTTCTGGTCTTGTCCTTACTCTCATTGTGGGAAGAGTAAATAGTTCCGTGATTTGGGTGTTCATGGTAGGTTGTTCTGTTCTTATGTGAATTGCTTCAAGAATTTGTAATCTTCTTGCATCTTGGGTTCTGTCTATTATGCATGTTTTTTGTTCAACATTTCTCTTGTTAGGGTGATGTCATGGGCTTGTCTCATGTGATTCCTAGGGGCACCGATTGAAGATGGCATGTCAAACGCCTCGTCAGCTTGGTCGACATCATACCTATGTACTTAGATTGAAGGTTACATCCTTCGTGGGGGCAAGTGTACATGTATACAACTACAACGCTTGACTGCTGTAGAGGGTTCTCTGTCGGCTTCGGGCGGCTGTTTTTGATAAGGAGTTCGGAAGTCTTCTGGTTTTATAGAATATTATCAGGTTTATGTTTTGATTAGGAGTAGTGCTTTTTACTCCTTTATGGATTATTTCTTTCATTATTCTTTCCTCTTTTATATGTTCACTGTGCATTTGATTTGTAATATAATTTTAGAGTACCTCGGGTATTGGTGAACAAGGATATAGCAACGTCTGGAACTAAACGCTGCTATAAAGAAGACACTTGGACCATTGGTATAATCCAAAACCTAGAACAGAAAACTCACAATACTCATCCAATAAATTATACTACAAATCAACTATGCACAGTGAACATATAAAAGAGGACAGAGGAACATATGGAAAGAAATAATCCGTTAAAGGAGTAAAAAGCACTACTCCTAATTAAAACATATAACCTGATAAGGAGAACATAAGAACATAAGAACAAAGGCAACTGCAAAAGGCCTATTGGCCCATACGAGGCAGCTCTATTTATAACCACCCAATCAATCCCACTCATATACATGTCCAACCCATGCTTGAAACAATCGAGGACCCCACCTCACAATGTTATGCGGCAATTGGTTCCACAAATCAACAACCCTGTTACTGAACCAGTATTTACCCAAGTCTTTCCTAAATCTAAACTTATCCAATTTATACCCATTGTTTCGCGTTCCTGTCCTGTGTTGATACTTTTAATACCCTATTAATATCCCCTTTGTTATGTCCATTCATCCACTTGTAAACCTCTATCATGTCACCCTAACTCTACTTCGCCTTTCCAGTGAATGCAAATTAAGCTTTGTTAATCTTTCTTCATATGAAAGATTTCTAATTTGGGAATTAACTTAGTCATCCTACGCTGGACACGTAAAGTGAATTTATATCCATTCTATATATGGCGACCAAAACTGAACTGCATAATCTAAATGGGGCCTAACGAGAGCAATGATATAGCTTGAGAACCACACCAGGTGTCTTGTTACTAACGCTGCGATTAATAAATCCGAGTGTCCGATTTGCCTTATTACGAACATTCATGCATTGATCCTTTTGTTTAAATTCTTACTAATTATAACTCCCAGATCCCTTTCGCAATCGACTTCGCAATCTCAACACCATCTAGCTCGTATCTTGTAACTCTATCATCATTACCTAGCCTAGCCTCAGAACTTTACATTTATCAGCATTAAACTGCATCTGCCAGTCCTTTGACCATTTCAAAACCCTATCTAGATCAACTTGAAGTGATAGAGAGTCCTCCTCCGAATTAATTTCCCTACCGATTTTCGTATCATCATCGGCAAATTTGCAAATGTTACTAGTCAAACCCGATCTAAATCATTTATATATATTATAAACAACAAGAGGGCCCAAGACAGAGCCTTGAGGAACTCCACTTACAACATTTTCCCACTCTACTTGACTCCATTTATACTAACTCTCGTCCTGTTTACTCTTTTTTGTATAGCCATTCCCTAATCCAGCTTAATATAGCACCACCAATACCATGAGCCTCTATCTTTTAATCAGTCTTTCATGTGGCACTGTATCAAAAGCTTGCTAAAGTCAAGGTACACCACATCACAATCCTTACCACTATCAACTGCCTCAACTATGCTAGAATAAAAAGGAT
>WNGS01004946.1:38677089-38693168 GCA_020271785.1 Procambarus virginalis
GGTCGTTCTTCGTCCCTCTTTGTCACTTTATGCTCCCCCTTGAGTACAGATTCCGCGAAGCTTTGGGTTATTCCTTGACACTCGTTTGTCTTGGTCTCCCATGTCTCTACCTCCATGTTGATGCTCTAAGGCCCTTACCCTCCTTCAGTATTGTCCCATACTTCTTGGGGAGCGATAGGCGCACTCCTTGCCTTACATTCCTCTCTTGTCCTGTCCTAAGCTCGATTATTGGTGCCCTGCTTACTCGTCTGCTTCTCCTCTGCTCTTCGCCATCTTGATGCTTTGCACCATACGGGCTGCCTCAGTTCTGGTGCCTTTCGTTCGACTCCCGTCCCTAGCTTGTATTTGACACTGGCTTCCTGTCTCTCCAGGACCGCCGTGATCGCTACTGTCTTCGCTATCTTGTGCGGTCCTTACAACATCCTTCCTCTCGCCTCTGTCGTGCTTTAACTTTTACCCCTCCTGCGGTTCCTGTTCCTCTTCACCACCTCCTCTTTCTGTCCGTTATCTCGCTTACAGATTCTCTTTCCGTTCGTGTTTCTAATGTTTCTCCTCGTGTTGTTCCTTCTTTGCCCCCTGGAGAGTCCCCCTTCCGCAGTTTGTACATCCTTGACCCACATCACTAAGCTTTTACCCCTCCTACGGTTCTAAAACGCCTTTTCCTTGAGCACTTTTCTTCTCACTCCCCTCCGTTTCTGTCTTCACCGATGGGTCTAAGTCTGCGACGGTGTTGGCTACTCTGTTGTTTTTCCTGATCGCACTTATATGTGTCGCTTACCTCCGGAGACTAGCATCTTTACAGCGGAGCTTTATGCTATTCTCTATGCTCTTCGTCTCCTGCTTTCGTTGTCAGTCTTCCTTTGTGGTTGTTGTTGACTCTCGTAGTGCCCTCATGGCTCTCGGGTCCTTTAATCCGGTTCATCCGTAGTTGTCGAGATCCAGCATTGGCTGTTTCTTGTTCACAGTAAATTTAAGTCGTTGAGTTTTGTTTGGGTTCCCAGCCATATTGGTGTGTCTTTAAATGAGCGTGCGGATGCTGCCGCCAGGAAGCTGTCCGCTCTTGTCCCATCTCTCGTAAAGGTATTCCATATTCCGACTTTACCCGTTATCCATTCCTCCATCCTTACCCGTTGGCAGGCTTCTGGTCGTCTGTTACTGGTAACACTACGTACTCTTAAATGTTGTGTTTCCTCGTGGCCGTCCTCCTACCACCGTAACCGGCGATGGAAACAGCTCTGGCAAGGTTGCGTATTGGCCATACTCCTTACCCATGGTCACTTGATGGAGCGCCGCCCTGCTCCTTATTAGCCTAATTGCACTGTCCCTCTTACGGTCGTGCATGTCCTTCTTGAATGTCCTGACTTCCAGGACGAGCGTGTGTCTTGCTTTCCGACCGCCCCTCACGGTCACCTGTCCCTCAATAGAATTCTTGGTGACTCGGATACTTTTGATATCGTTCGCCTTATGCGTTTTTGTTCTCGTATTGGCATCCTTGGTGATATTTAGCGCCCTCTGATTATTCCGCACATTTGATGGTGCTACATAGCCTTCCCGGTTTGGTGCCTTCTTTTGATAATTACTTACTTCCAGGGGCCAGTGTACTGCACAGTACATGCATCATACATGCAAAATGAAACAAACGTAGAGCACTTTTCCGGGTCATCCGACCACTTACTGAAGGGGGTTGCCCATGAGGTGCTTCTCTTGTTGGTAATGTAGGTGTCCAGGATGGAGGTGAGAGGGAGAAAGCGATCTTTGCACAGGTATAGACAAATGTACGATGCAGTAGGAGTCACATTAAAAGGAGTTGGGGGAGGTTATGGCTTGGGATGCCACATCCCTTCTCCTTTGCTGACCTGGTACAGTACATGGTATCCCTTGCCTCTAGGGCCCAAACTTTTGAAACAATGATGCATGGTAACTAAAATGATTTGTGAAACAGGCTTGTGGGGCAATCGACCAGGGTCCCCAGTTTGGACAATGATGGGACATCAGGCTCCATAGCCCTGGCTATGATAACCAAATTATATCAGAAAATGAGGAAATGACAATGTTTCAATCTGTCCCGGACCATTATCAAGTTGTGTAATAGAAGAGAGGAAGGGATAGGCAAATATGGTCCTTCCTTCATATGTACTTCATGGTAGGTAGAAGGTATGGTCCTTCCTTCATATGTCCTTCATGGTAGGTAGAAGGTATGGTCCTTCATTTTCTGATGCGTGGTTTGGTCATCATGTGTTCAGCCACATTATTGTGATTCATCTTGTGCATATCACTTGGCCCTGGGTACAGTGGGCCCAAACCAAGCTTCATTTTTGGTTAACTCAACTGATCCTCTCAATTCCTCTCCCATTTCCTTGGCAGGGTTCAGCCCCAAATCACCAATGGTGACTACCTCATCACCAGGAGTAACACTTGAACTGAACATTTTCCTCCCTTAATAGGAGGGTGGGGGGATCTCGGTGCCGTCACCGAGATCATGAATAATTCCTTCAGACTATGGCATGTTCCCTGATCTGTTTGGTCCCACTATGTGATTTAAGTATTGTAATGTTTGTCACAATGACAATACATGCCATATTGATTTCCACTTATTTAAGTACCTTATTGAATCTACGGATACTTGTTTTACCTTTAATCCGCACCCAAACTGGCACCTGCAGCATTGTTGTGGCCCCTTCTAAGAGGGCAGCCACCCACGTAGCTACTTTGTCCTTCATTGGTAAGACCTGGGTTGGAGTCTCCAAAAATGTTCAATTAAATGTTATCATTGGCACAGTCATGCTCCCATACCATGTTGCAATTAGAAGTAGGGAACTCGATGACTGCCATGAGGATATTAAGTATATCATGAAGGCCATGAGGATAGTATAACCAGGGCCCAAGGTTATTCTATCCTCCAGATTGTCACGTTCACTCCACCTCCTCAAGGTCGTTGTCATTAGCCCCCCTCCGACTAGTTAAGATCACTTGATGATGGTCACTAGCCCAGTATGGCCAACTGGTCACTGGCCCAGTATGGCCAACTGATAACCGTACTCTTAAGTGTTTCACCTAATTCCTTCCAACATGTTCTTGGAATTTGTTCACATCATTTAGCGCGCCCAACATTTCTGTACTAAGTGCACAAAAGTACCCTGTTAAATACTGGCTAATTAATTACCACAGATAAAGTCTACCTTAATTTTATCAATCTTACCATAATTTTATGCAGGGGTCCCCCGTCCCCTGCAGGGGTCCCCCGTCCCCTGCAGGGGTCCCCCGTCCCCTGCAGGGGTCCCCGTCACCTGCAGGGGTCCCCCGTCACTGCAGGGGTCCCCCGTCACCTGCAGGAGTCCCCCGTCACCTGCAGGGGTCCCCCGTCACCTGCAGGGTCCCCCGTCACCTGCAGGGGTCCCCGTCACCTGCAGGGTCCCCCGTCACCTGCAGCGGTCCCCCGTCACCTGCAGGGGTCCCCCGTCACCTGCAGGGGTCCCCCGTCACCTGCAGGGGTCCCCCGTCATCTGTAGGGGTCCCCCGTCACCTGCAGGGGTCCCCCGTCACCTGCAGGGGTCCCCATCACGTGCAGGGGTCCCCCGTCACCTGCAGGGGTCCCCCGTCACTGCAGGGGTCCCCCGTCACCTGCAGGGGTCCCCCGTCACCTGCAGGGGTCCCCCGTCACCTGCAGGGGTCCCCCGTCACCTGCAGGGGTCCCCATCACCTGCAGGGGTCCCCCATCACCTGCAGGGGTCCCCATCACCTGCAGGGGTCCCCCATCACCTGCAGGGGTCCCCCGTCACCTGCAGGGGTCCCCCGTCACCTGCAGGGGTCCCCCGTCACCTGCAGGGGTCCCCATCACGTGCAGGGGTCCCCCGTCACCTGCAGGGGTCCCCCATCACCTGCATGGGTTCCCCGTCACCTGCAGGGTCCCCGTAGGGGTCCCCGTCACCTGCAGGGTCCCCCGTCACCTGTAGGGGTCCCCCGTCACCTGCAGGGGTCCCCATCACCTGCATGGGTTCCCCGTCACCTGCAGGGTCCCCCGTCACCTGTAGGGGTCCCCGTCACCTGCAGGGGTCCCCCCGTCACCTGCAGGGGTCCCCCGTCACCTGTAGGGTCCCCCGTCACCTGTAGGGGTCGCCATCACCTGCAGGGGTCCCCCGTCACCTGCAGGGGTCCCCCGTCATCTGTAGGGGTCCCCCGTCACCTGCAGGGGTCCCCCGTCACCTGCAGGGGTCCCCCGTCACCTGCAGGGGTCGCCCGTCACCTGCAGGGGTCCCCCGTCACCTGCAGGGGTCCCCCGTCATCTGTAGGGGTCCCCGTCACCTGCAGGGGTCCCCCGTCACCTGCAGGGGTCCCCCGTCACCTGCAGGGGTCCCCCGTCATCTGTAGGGGTCCCCGTCACCTGCAGGGGTCCCCCGTCACCTGCAGGGGTCCCCCGTCATCTGCAGGGTCCCCCGTCACCTGCAGGGGTCCCCCGTCACCTGCAGGGGTCCCCCGTCACCTGCAGGGGTCCCCCGTCACCTGCAGGGGTCCCCCGTCACCTGTAGGGGTCACCCGTCACCTGCAGGGGTCCCCCGTCACCTGCAGGGGTCCCCCGTCACCTGCAGGGGTCCCCCGTCACCTGCAGGGGTCCCCCATCACGTTCAGGGGTCCCCGTCACCTGCAGGGGTCCCCCATAACCTGCAGGGGTCCCCCGTCACCTGCAGGGGTCCCCCGTCACCTGCAGGGGTCCCCCGTCACCTGCAGGGGCCCCCGTCACCTGCAGGGGTCCCCCGTCACCTGTAGGGGTCCCCCGTCACCTGCAGGGGTCCCCCGTCACCTGCAGGGGTCCCCCATCACGTTCAGGGGTCCCCCGTCACCTGCAGGGGTCCCCTATAACCTGCAGGGGTCCCCCATAACCTGCAGGGGTCCCCCGTCACCTGCAGGGGTCCCCGTCACCTGCAGGGGTCCCCCGTCACCTGTAGGGGTCCCCCGTCACCTGCAGGGGTCCCCCGTCACCTGCAGGGGTCCCCCGTCACCTGCAAGGGTCCCCCGTCACCTGCAGGGTCCCCCCGTCACCTGCAAGGGTCCCCCCGTCACCTGCAAGGGTCCCCCGTCACCTGCAAGGGTCCCCCGTCACCTGCAGGGGTCCCCCATCACCTGCAGGGGTCCCCCGTCACCTGCAGGGGTCGCCATCACCTGCAGGGGTCCCCCGTCACCTGCAGGGGTCCCCCATCACCTGCATGGGTCCCCCATCACCTGCAGGGTCCCCATCAACTGCAGGGGTCCCCGTCACCTGCAGGGGTCCCCATCACCTGCAGGGGTCCCCATCACGTGCAGGGGTCTCCATCACCTTCAAGGGTCCCCTATCACCTGCAGGGGTCCCCCATCACCTGCAGGGGTCCCCCATCACCTGCAGGGGTCCCCCGTCACCTGCAGGATTCACCTGCAAGGGTTCCCCTTCACCTCCACAAGCACGCCACCCCCACTTCGCCACCAAAGCGGCCCAACCAACAGGAGAAGGTGACCTGGCAGAGCCTTTCCTACGTTTCTGCGAAGGTATAAAGACATCCGAAAACAACGCATCCATAAGGCGACGAGAAGGACGCTCATTTGCAGAAAACGAAGCGCCTGCAGCCTCCACTTGAGACAAGGCAGAAGCTGTCATCACAACAGCTACCACAACTTCCTACACTTGTGGGGAGTGAGGGTGAAATTGGATATAAGAAAGTGAGCTTAAAGGTAATGTACTCAAACATGGGTGGGATTACCATAAAGCAAGTAAGCTGGCAGAAAGGGCACAAGAAGAAAACCCTGTTGTAATAGGACTCACGGAAACAAAATTGTCAGGAGTCATAACAGATGCTGTGTTTCCAAAGGACTACTATATAGTAAGGAAAGAGAGGGAAGGGAGAGGAGGTGGAGGAGTGGCCCTGCTGATAAGGAAGGACTGGAATTTTGATGAGATGGAAATTCCGGACTGTGACGGGTTCAGAGATTACATAACAGGAACTATAACAATGGGTGGACCTAAGATAATAGTGGAAGTCATTTACAACCCTCCCTTAAATGACAGAAGACCTAGACAGGCGTTTGATAGGAACAACATGGCAATCATTAATATAATAGAGAGTGCAGCTTCAGTTGCCTGCAGGAATGGCTCAAGACTTAATCATGGGCGATTTCAACCATGGAAAGATAGACTGGGAGAATGGGGACCCACATGGTGGTGCAGATACGTGGAGAGCTAAACTCTTGGAAGTGGCAACAAGGAACTGGAGCAAGTATAAGGATTACTCGCTGGAGGGAGCTGAGGTGTAATCACCATATAAGCAATAGCAACAGTACAGTTTCCACAGTCAACAATGTAGCACTCGGCGTGTACAGTTCTAATCGACCCAAGACGCTACAGCTTCGACACTCCCTCCAACAGAAGGCTGGGTGTTCGGGTCACTCCGGGGTCACCAATGTAACGTACGATTGTGTTACGTTGTTGGGTACATTAGATACACAGTGTTTAGTGAGTTTCATATTTATTTAGTACTCCTGGATACAGCAGTGTCGTAGACGTTGAGACGAAGCCTGGAGCAGAGCGGAGAGCTGAGTGAGGCCGGAGTCGCGGAGCTCTATGTTTGAGAGCGTGGCGGCTCAATTGTGAATTGTGAGTCTGAACTCGGGGAGCGAGAGCGTGGCGGCTCGATGCGGTCGTAGTCTGCTGTCTGCTCTGTGTCAAAGCTGTAGCGTCTTGGGTCGATTAGAACTGTACACGCCGAGTGCTACATTGTTGACTGTGGAAATTGTACTGTTCGCTATTGCTTATATGGTGATTACACCTCAGCTCCCTCCAACAAGATGAGAAGTATTTCCTGTCATTGGGGAAAGGATTGTAGAAGGTGAGGTAAAGGAGAAGCATTGCCAGACATGTGGCTTTATTGAACAAATAATTACAGTACAGTTACATCCTGCAATACACAAGCCATATATTATACAAAACTTATAAAGACTAACAGTGCTTAAGATATATAATATAATAAGCAAAGTACACATGACTAACACTAGAACAAATAGAAATTAACTAGGAGTGAACATAAACTAACCTGTACACAGGCACGACACAGCTGGTCTGACAACAACAAAACAGTCAAGCGAGCATCCAAACAAAACAGTCAAGCGAGCATCCATCCGGGTACAATAATACAATAACACTTTTACTACATTCACCCCCTCTAGCTTTAAGTAACATAGTCCCGAAGATGAGTAGGAGTACTTCGCGTCCTTCCAGATCGTCGAAGGGACTCCTGCAAAGTTGATGCCTCTAGTGTTCCAGTCGGTTTCTGCATACCACCTTCTCGAGGGAGTGTTACATCAGAGAAAGGTTTCCAATTAGGTGTTTCAAAGTTAGGTGGTTCGGAACGAAGTAGTCCAGGATGAGGTAGTTCAGGATGAGGTAGTTCAGGATGAGGCAGTTCAGGATGAGGCCGTTCAGGATGAGGCGGGTTGGGGTTTACCCCATCTTTCACAATCGCTGGGTGTTGCTGTTGAATGTTGAGATTGGGGTCCAAACTCTCGCAGCCCTCTGTGGCCATGGGTGCGAGGTGTCTTAATGATACAGTAGTAATCCTGCCATCCGGGAACTTGACATGGGCATATTCCGGATTCACATCTACGACCTCAACCTCATCAACTAGAGGATCATTTTTGCTTTGACGCACCTGACGTTTTAGGAGGACAGGGCCTCTGCAAGCAAGCCACGTAGGTAGTGTTCGCCCTGAAGTAGACCTTCTTGTATGCTGGAAGAATCGTTCATGTGGTGTACAATTTGTAGAGGTACACAACAGTGATCGAATAGAGTGGAGTGCATCAGGAAGAACTACTTCCCACTGGGATACATCTAAGCCTCTCGTCCTAAGAGCTAGCAGCACTGTCTTCCAAATAATCCCATTGTACTTCTCAGCCTGGCCATTTCCTCTAGGGTTGTAAGGAGTCGTACGGCTAGTTGCTACCCCTTTTTTTAGTAGAAAATCTTTCAACTCCTCCGACATAAACGAAGTTCCCCTATCAGAGTGTATATATGCAGGCATACCAAAGATTGCAAACACTGCACCAGGCACTGAATTACTGTACCAGTAGTCATATCTGAACAAGGGAATGCAAAAGGGAATCTAGAGAATTCATCTACAACAGTAAGGATATATTTATTCCTTGAATGTGATGGAAGTGGTCCTTTAAAATCTATGTTGAGTCTTTCAAATGGCTGAGTAGCTTTAATCAAATGCCCAGAGTCAAACTTGCAAAACCGAGGTTTAAGTTCAGAGCATGCAGAGCAAGAATTAGTCATCTTCTTCACTTCCTCCAGAATAAGGCAGATTTCGACATCGGACAAAATGAGCCATACGAGACACTCCAGGGTGACACAGATTGTCATGCAATTCCTTTAATTCATCCATACTGGTGGCACCACATACACGTGAGAATGCATCAGCTGGTATGTTCTTTTTACCTGGGCGATATACAATGTCATAGTGGTAACAGGAGAGTTCGACTCGCCATCTAGCAATTTTATCATTTTTAATCTTACCAGCTGAGTTAGAGTTAAACATAAAAGCGACACTGCGCTGGTCAGTCACAAGCCGAAAATGGCGACCAATAAGATAGTGTCGCCACTTCCTTAGGGCTTCCACAATGGCATACGCTTCCTTCTCCACTGATGAGTGCCTTTGTTCACTATTTGAAAGTGTTCGGGAGAAGAAAGCTACTGGTTGTTCATTCTGGGTTAGGGTAGCGGCAATAGCATGATCTGAAGCATCGGTTTCCACAGTGAAAGGAGCTGTTGGGTCGATTGCTCGAACCACTGCCTCAGCAATGTCTTGTTTCAATCCTTCAAAAGCTTTCGCAGCAGCAGCATAAGGGAAAATCATTGGCATGAGAGAGAGGACGGATCTTCTCAGAAAAACTCAGCACCCAACGGGAGTAATGTGCAAGCATTCCCATTGTTCTGCGTAAAGAACCTGTGTTACTTGGTAGTGGAAGTTTTAACAGTGGCTCGAGGCTTCCGGGTCAGGTCTAATTTCTCCTTCTTGTATAAGATATCCAACAGCTTTATAGACCTGAGTCGAAAACTACACTTTTCAAGATTCAGGGTCAGGTTATATCTTCTCGCAACGTCCATAAATGTTTCAGATTTTTATCATGGTCTTCCTCAGACTCTCCACACACACAGACATCATCAACGTAAGCGAAGGTACCCTCCACTCCTTTCTCAAGGATGCCATCAATTACCCTTTGAAAACTAGCCACTCCATTAGTGACCCCAAAAGGGATACGATTAAATTCAAAAAGCTTCCCACAAGCTTCAAAGGCTGTATAGGGTTTTTCTTCCTCTGTTAAACCCACTTGATGGTAAGCACTTCTCAAGTCCAGAGTGCTGTATACTTTAAATCTAGCAACATTATTCACAATCTCATCTATGTGTGGTAAGGGTAGGCATCCAACCCCGTGATCGATTGATTGATTGTGAATAATCTACAACCATTCTTTTCTTGTGATGTTCTCCTTTAGTTACTAATACCTGGCTCTCCATGGAGAATGACTGGGTCTATTTATCTTCTTCACGTAGCATCCGAGCGGTCTCAGATTTAATAAACAACTTGTCAGCCTCAGAATAGCGTCTGGATTTTACAGCAATCGGCTTGCAGTCTGGTGCTAATTACTGAAGAGAGATTGAGCCAGAACTTTGACGGCAGCTAATCCACATATCTAAGAGAAGGTCTATCTCCTCCAAAAGCCATCTGGCAATTCATACACAGAGCCTCTCTACCGGACATCGACTGCGCGAGGATGTCGAGTGTAACCCGCTAAAGAAGCACTTAAAACNTTGGAAGCTGCAAGCAACATCTTCAAATGGTGTGCGTCAACATGTCTGTTGGCCATTTATAAGGTATTATTGTTTCCATAGCAACCAGTATTATTATTTGTTTAGAAGTTAGATGCTTCTCATAGACCAAGCAGCAACAGGGGAAGCTGCCAGTGTAGAAGGTTAGATGCTCCACATAACCAAGCAAGCACCAGGGAAACTGGCAGTGTAGAAGGTTAGATGCTCCACATAGACCAAGCAAGCAACAGGGAAGCTGCCAGTGTAGAAGGTTAGATGCTCCTCATAGACAAGCAAGCAACGGGGAGCTGCCAGTGTAGAAGGTTAGATGCTCCTCATAGACCAAGCAGCACCAGGGAAGCTGACAGGTAGAAGGTTAGATGCTCCAATAGACCAAGCAAGCACCAGGGAAGCTGCCAGTAATTACCTAAGTGTAATTACCTAAGTGTAGTTACAGGATGAGAGCTACGCTCGTGGTGTCCCGTCTTCCCAGCACTCTTTGTCATATAACGCTTTGAAACTACTGACGGTTTTGGCCTCCACCACCTTCTCACTAACTTGTTCCAACCGTCTACCACTCTATTTGCGAAGGTGAATTTTCTTACATTTCTTCGGCATCTGTGTTTAGCTAGTTTAAATCTATGACCTCTTGTTCTTGAAGTCCAGGTCTCAGGAAATCTTCCCTGTCGATTTTATCAATTCCTGTTACTATTTTGTACGTAGTGATCATATCGCCTCTTTTTCTTCTATCTTCTAGTTTTTGCATATTTAATGCCTCTAACCTCTCCTCATAGCTCTTGTCCTTCATTTCTGGGAGCCACTTAGTGGCATGTCGTTGCACCTTTTCCAGTTTGTTGATGTGCTTCTTAAGATAAGGGCACCATACAACCGCTGCATATTCCAGCTTTGGTCTAATAAAAGTCGTGAACAATTTCTTTAGTATTTCTCCATCCATGTATTTAAAAGCAATTCTTAGGTTAGAAAGTGTAGCATAGGCTCCTCGCACAATGTTCTTGATGTGGTCCTCAGGTGACAGTTTTCTATCTAAAACCACCCCTAGATCCCTTTCTTTATCAGAATTCTTTAAAGATTTCTCACATAATTTATAGGTTGTGTGGGGTCTATGTTCACCATTCCACATTCCATAACATGGCATTTATTCACATTAAATTCCATTGCCAAGTGTTGCTCCAAATACTTATTTTGTCCAGGTCTTCTTGAAGGGCATGACAATCATCTAGGTTTCTTATCTTCCCTATTAACTTAGCATCATCAGCAACATGTTCATGTAATTCTGTAATCCCTCTGGTAGATCGTTTATGTAGACAATGAACATTACCGGTGCAAGAACTGAACCCTGTGGTACTCCACTCGTGACATTCCTCCAATCCGATACCTTGCCTCTGATTACGGCCCTCATTTTTCTGTCAGTTAGGAAATTTTTCATCCATGTTAGTAGGCTAGTAGTCAGTAGTTTAGTAGTCAGTGTAGAAGGTTAGATGCTCCACATAGACCAAGCAGCACCAGGGAAGCTGGCAGTGTAGAAGGTTAGATGCTCCACATTGACCAAGCAAGCAACAGGGAAGCTGGCAGTGTAGAAGGTTAGATGCTCCACATAGACCAAGCAGCACCAGGGAAGCTGGCAGTGTAAAAAATAAAACTATTCCATTGTTAATAAATATTTTCTTATTTTTACTAAGATATAAGATTGTTTTATTTTTTTAAATTTGAATAATACTTTCCATTTAATCCATTAACAAATATATATGAAACATGATGTAGTCTGTGATAGCTTTGTTAGACTTTTTTATTAAGCATTTTATTGATCATTTAGCAGTGGGTAGTGAAACAGTTTGAGATACACTCAAGATGAAACATGTAATTTGGCAGGAAAAATAGTTATTTTATCCAGGAATTGTAAACTCATTAGTTTCTAATATCAACTGATTTAATTTTTTTCATAATAAAAATAATGAAAATAATTTGATTGTTTTATTTTGGATTGAATTTGGATTTATATTGGGTGAGTAACTTCAGCATACATGCCCCCTCCCCGCTCAGCTCGTTGCTGCCGTGAGGGGGGCTTAGTGGGCGGCTGCCGGAGTGTGATGCTCCTTGGGACATTCTCTGTCCTTTTGTAGCCTTGTGCTCCTGCTGCCGTCCTCTCAATTGTGCTGAGCACCTTTTCCTTTTTCCTTCTGTTTCGTTTTTCTCCCCTCTTCTCCTATCTGCTTGCCATTCCTGCCGACCTTTGCTTGTTTTGGTTCTTCCTTTGGTTCTTCCTTTGGACTTCTTCTATTTTGACACCCGGGTGCTTGAGGAGGCATACTCTTGCACCCGTAGAACTGTAGTACCCAACGTCTCGAGCGAGGGGAACCTTTATTGTCAATCCCCCTTTCGTCACTGAACCCGATCTCGACGGACTGACGGTTCTTAAGGTGGCGTTTGTGGGGCGTATATTCACGACGCACCCCTAGGGGGCCCGGCATGATCGGCGATAGCTTCTTGTTGGGTGTCCTGCCTCTTAATTGTGGCTCCATGATGGGTATCGGGCACATTCGTGGATGAATTTCTCACTCTTCGTCTGTATGTCATTGAATGTTTCTGTTGTACCCTCTCGGGCTCGTGGGGTGGGCGACCAAGCCCCCGAGTTGGCCTGTCTTGGATGACCGGGCTCTGTAGCCTCCGCTGCGTTGGGCCCCGACCTTGCTCCTCCTTTGACTCTCCTGACTTCTTCCCCCAGCTCCACTTCCTCCTCTGTGGTTGGGTCGAGCCCCAAGCCCCGAGTGGTGACTACCTCGTCCCCTGGCGCGGCTCCATCTCTAGTTGTAACTACTGCGCCTTTTAACCCCTCTCTCTCTGGGGGTTCTCAACGCCGTCCTCGTCACGGCCGCCATCGCTTGATTCCTTCCCGTTCTGATACCTATCAAGCCTTGTTTGGTCCCGTCTTCGTGGGCCAAATATTTTGATCTCCCTCTTGATTCTGCGCCTCCTGACGATTTCTCCCTCCATCGACATCTCGTTGATTCCGTGGATGCCTCTGTTACCTTCAATCCCACTCGTCTCAGTACACGTGTCGTTGCTGCTCCTTCTCAGGATGCAGCTTCCCGCTTGGCTGCCTTATCCTGCCTTCGCGAGACCCCTGTTCAGGTCTCAAAGAACGCTCAGTTGAACGCCAGTGTTGGCACTATTCTCCTGCCACCCCCATGTTGCGACCGGTGTTCGGGATCTGCGAGACTGCCACGACGATATTCGACATATCCTTGCTGCCCAGGGCCATTCTATTCTCCAAGTGGACATGTTTACTCGTCCCCCTCGTGGTAGTCGCCGTCAATCCCTTCGGGTTGTGAAGATTACCTTTGATGGTCGGACCCTTCCACGCTCTGTCATTCTTGCTGGTGCCAGGTGCTCTGTCCAGGAGTACATTCCTTCTCCTCGGCTCTGTAACAAGTGCTGGAGGTTTGGGCATGGTGACCCCCGCTGCTCTGGGACTGTCTCTCTGTCTTTTGTGTGGTGGCGAAGGTCACTCCAAGTCGGAGTGCACTTCTCGCCGGGTTCGTTGCCTCAACTGCGGTGAGGCCCATCCTACCTTCTCCTGTGCGTGTGTCCATTACAAGCTTGCGGCAGCCGTCCTCAACTTGAAGCACCGGAGCGTTTATCTTTTCCTGAGGCGAGGCGCCAGGTTCGCCGGCTCCCGCCTTATGCTAAAGTCTCTTATGCTCGCGTGTTGCGCTCTTCCTCTCCTCGTCCTTCCTACCGTCCTCAGACTCACAACCGTTTCTGGGCCTTGGACCCTGATACGCCCACTGCCCCCTCCTCTGTTCCTTTGAGGTCTGTCCCGAAGGATCCACCTCCTGGTCCTCTGTCTGGGGTTCCCCCCTTCAGTCTGCCCAGTCTGTCTTGTCTCCTGTGTCTTCTTCCTCATCTCCCTCCGTTCCTCCTTCCCATCCTTCCCCTCCGTCTCTTGACTCTCCCCGCCGCCTGTCGGTGCGGGCTGATGTCCATCGCTCTCCAAACGGCCATCATGTGTGCTCTCGTTCAGCTTCTCCTGTTGAGACGCTAGAATCCGTTGCCCAGTACGTTGTTGCTGGGACACCTGTTTCTTTAAGTCAGAAGCATAAGCCTGGCTCCTCTCCTTCCTTCTCCCTGGCGGGTAAGGTGGTTTCGCTTTCTTCCTCGGCCCTACTTCTGCCTCTATCGCTCCTCCCCTCCCATTTCGGTGGTTGCGCCCCCTGTTCCTGCTATGGAGGTTTCTTTGGCCCCCGCTTCCCTCTCGTTGCTGCCCTTGCTGCGGTGTGCTCCCCTCTTTCTACTCCCCCTCTCCCTGCTGCTGTCATTGACTGCTCCTCTCCACTGTCTCCTCTTCCTCCTGACCCCGCCCGCCCACCTCTGGTCTGTTCTCCCCGCTTCCTTCCCTCCGTCTTTGCTCAGTTTACCCATGCCCCTTAACCCTGACTTTGCTGACCCTGATCCCGACCCTGATATTCTTTAAGCTGTTGTTTGAGCCCCAGCTGTTGCTGGGGCTCCTAATTCTTCTGCTCTCTTGATTCGCTCTAATGTTCCCTTTGTCCCCTTACTTTTTCCTTCGCCTCTCATTGTTCTGCTGCTCGTATCTTTATGGGCAATGGTACACAGTTTGTTCCATTTATACCCCCCGAGTGTCCCGCTTTCTCCTATCCACCCATCTATCTATCCATATGTCAATCTATCTATCCATTCATCTGTCCATCAATCTTTACATCCAGCCATCTATCCATCAAGCTATTCTTCTATCTGTCCATCTATCCAGTCAGGTCATCTCTCCATCCTTTCAATCTACTCAGCATCTATACATCCATCCATTCATCTTGATGCATGATACTTCTACTCATCATCTATAAATCCATTCATTCATCTACTCGTCCATCTATCCATCCATTGCTCATGTTTTTCATCAGTCTACCATGCATTTATTGATACATTCATACATCAATCTACTGCCTGTTTTCTTATAAAACAAAAAAGAGTTTGTAATATATGAGTGGTCGGTGATGAGAGGTGCTCAGCAGTGTGAAATAATATTGTTACCCTGGACAGAGAGAGAGCAAAGCTTAAGATCTTTGATGCTGTGACGGTAAAGTAGTGGGAGTATGGTGTTCTGCAGTCTTCCAATGGCAGATGTCCATGCCAGGCCACATATAAGTATCAAAAAAAAAAAAAAAAAAGAATGACTGCTGTTTGATAATCTGTGGTAAGGTAAGGGTAGTGACACAAAACACAAATAAAAATAATGACATTTAATAATCTAGAAAAAACCAAAGTAAAATAAAGACAATTCCTTTGCTGATCAAGGGGGTAAGACAACAAGTGGAAAATAATATAAAGAATGAATTTAAGTGAACAATGGGACAGGGAGGAGATACAATAATGAATAATAAGGAAATGGTGCTGGGAATATATGCGCTAGCTATAAGCCTCTATTTGATCACATGAGGTGAGTCAACTAGGTGTCATAGCGTGAGAGCACTAGATGTTCTGACTGTAGGGCTGCCAGTAGCTCCCTGACGTTGACTTGGCGAGGGAAGGTGATTGGCGTAGAACTGAAGTGTGTGTTCTCGAACGGCCAATGAGAATGCAGGGAGACTGGTAGCAGGCAATTTGGCTGGGTAGTAGCAGTTGTTGGCGGGGTCGGCGCGTCGACCAGAGGTGTAGGAGTGGGGGGAGGGGGAGTTGCAGCGTGCGTGGCTGGTCTTGATATAATAACGATTTAAGCCACTGTAAAACGTATCTTGAATATTGCTGGGAACGTGATGAAGGAAGAGAGAGCAGGCTAAATCTCTGGGAAGAGATTATCGTCACAATGCATATGGAGGATCATTTGTTTTATGCAAATATGAGCAATTTCTGGACAGCTGGGAATTGTTGTTAATTTTCTTGAGGTTGGTGAATATTGGTGTGTATTAATAAAAGTTTTAATTTTCAAATGTTACTACAGAGGCGTGTCTCATATAAGGGTTGAGGTCAACAATCCTCGCACGTATAGTATTTTCGTTCCTCGTTACTTGCTCCTGTCACTCCTGCTCTTCCTCAGAGACCTGCTTGTCGAATGTGATCTCACCTGCCTGTTCATCCGTACCACCTTCTGTATTTGGGTGAAGCTGGGCTGTCAGCATCTGTGCTTGCTGTGGGAGTCTTAGTACTGAGAGAGTTGTACAGAGTACAGAGAGAGCTGTGCAGCTGGGAGCCACAGCACCACTTAGTAATGATGAAT
>WNGS01004946.1:38710690-38735506 GCA_020271785.1 Procambarus virginalis
AATCATCAAATGCAATTCAGCTACAGATAGACAACATTAACATCAGTAATAAAATGATGGCAAGTTTCTTGGCCTATTCCTAGACAAGAGACTCAACTTCAGCACCCACATTCAACACATAACTAAGAAAGTCTCTAAGACAGTTGGTATACTCTCCAAAATCAGATATTATGTTCCTAACTCTGCTCTCCTCTCACTATATTATGCACTAATCTACCCCTATCTTAATTATGGTATCTGTGCATGGGGGTCTACCACTGCAACCACCTTAAGCCCATCATCACCCAGCAAAAATCTGCTATCAGAATAATAACTAACTCTGCTTTCAGACAACACTCAGCTCCCTTGTTTAAATCCCTAAACTTGCTAAATATTAACTCCCTCCACACATTCTCTTGTGTCAACTACATTTACAAACCCTGTTCTTAAATGCAAACCATGCTCTGAAACTCTCTCTGGACAGATGTAATAGGACCCATTATCACCACACCAGAAATAAATATCTCTTTGATATCCCCAGGGTCAAACTTAATCTGTGTAAACACTCTATGCAAATTAAGGGACCTAGTCTATGGAACTCACTCCCTAGTGAATTGAAAAACTGTAAAACTTTTGCCTTATTTAAAAACAAAACCAAAAAGTACTTAATTTTCTTCTTAGTTTCCTACACTGAGCTTTATTTTTGCTCTGTACTAGTGTTACCCAATCTCCTAATTCTTATGTATTTAACCCAAACAACCTTATCATTGTGTTCATTGCTGTCTTCCTTTATGTGCTAGCCATTTGCTGTATTGTGCCTACCAATTTTTGTCAACTACCATCCAAGCTGTCATTGCAATCAATCTTAGCTACCTAAGTGCTTTATTATACTGTACCTACAATTTTCTCTCATCTTTCTTTTTTTTTTTTCTTTCTTGCCATGTAACTGTTATCATTTCTTTTTTATAAATTTTGCTAGTATTTACCTACTTAAAATTTTCTTAGATTAAGGACCTGCCCGAAACGCTGCGCGTACTAGTGGCTTTACAAGATTGTAATTACCATATTATATATTCTCACATTCCCAATGTACCTTCTTGTGTATGAATAAATAAATAAATAAATAAATAAATAAATAAAAAGTCGTAATCCGGATTGTTTGCACGGTGTCGTCGAACACTTGATCGTCCACAACAAAAAGGAGCATCAATATATTATATGACAAAAAAATAACAATCGTTCCAAATTTAAAACAATTTGATTTCGAGATTATTAGATTTATGAGTAAAGTTATCTAGGTTAATTGTGTGAAGGTTTATATAAACTGAGACACTACGCCATTATCGACGCGACGCCTTAATGTTGTGGTCCTACGTCACGTCTGGGACAAATGGCTTACTCTTAGGCCAACCTCGACGACGGGCGGACTTCCTGTGCTCTGCCAGGGGCCCACCGGAGTTCCGGATTCAATTTTGACCATGGGGATGCGATACTGAGGTCAGATATTCCTCTTTAATGGCTCCTTATTGATACGACGTCTGGCGTAGTTATCGCCCTTGAACGCAGCTAGGTAGATATATCTCCGGAGTGGGCGTCAGGCCCTGCTCTGTCAAAGATCACTGCATGGGCACCAAACGTCTGGCTTCTGCTGTCATTGTCACTGGAGAGACACCAGGTATCTGGCTCCTGCACTGTCAAAGGTCACTGGAGGGACACCAGGCATCTGGCTCCTGCACTGTCAAAGGTCACTGGAGGGACACCAGGCATCTGGCTCCTGCACTGTCAAAGGTCACTGGTGGGACACCAGGTATCTGGCTCCTGCACTGTCAAAGGTCACTGGAGGGACACCAGGTATCTGGCTCCTGCACTGTCAAAGGTCACTGGAGGGACACCAGGTATCTGGCTCCTGCACTGTCAAAGGTCACTGGAGGGACACCAGGTATCTGGCTCCTGCACTGTCAAAGGTCACTGGAGGGACACCAGGTATCTGGCTCCTGCACTGTCAAAGGTCACTGGAGGGACACCAGGCATCTGGCTCCTGCACTGTCAAAGGTCACTGGTGGGACACCAGGTATCTGGCTCCTGCACTGTCAAAGGTCACTGGAGGGACACCAGGTATCTGGCTCCAGCTCTATCAAAGGTCACTGGAGGGACACAAGGTATCTGGCTCCTGCACTGTCAAAGGTCACTGGAGGGACACCAGGTATCTGGCTCCTGCACTGTCAAAGGTCACTGGAGGGACACCAGGTATCTGGCTCCTGCACTGTCAAAGGTCACTGGAGGGACACCAGGTATCTGGCTCCTGCACTGTCAAAGGTCACTGGAGGGACACCAGGTATCTGGCTCCTGCACTGTCAAAGGTCACTGGAGGGACACCAGGTATCTGGCTTCAGCTCTGTCAAAGGTCACTGGAGGGACACCAGGTATCTGGCTCCAGCTCTGTCAAAGGTCACTGGAGGGACACCAGGTATCTGGCTCCTACACTGTCAAAGGTCACTGGAGGGACACCAGGTATCTGGCTCCTGCACTGTCAAAGGTCACTGGAGGGACACCAGGTATCTGGCTCCAGCTCTGTCAAAGGTCACTGGAGGGACACCAGGTATCTGGCTCCTACACTGTCAGAGGTCACTGGAGGGACACCAGGTATCTGGCTCCTGCACTGTCAGAGGTCACTGGAGGGGACACCAGGTATCTGGCACCTGCACTGTCAGAGGTCACTGGAGGGACACCAGGTATCTGGCTCCTGCACTGTCAAAGGTCACTGGAGGGACACCAGGTATCTGGCTCCTGCACTGTCAAAGGTCACTGGAGGGACACCAGGTATCTGGCTCCTGCACTGTCAAAGGTCACTGGAGGGACACCAGGTATCTGGCTCCTGCACTGCCAAAGGTCACTGGAGGGACACCAGGTATCTGGCTCCTGCACTGTCAAAGGTCACTGGAGGGACACCAGGTATCTGGCTCCTGCACTGTCAAAGGTCACTGGAGGGACACCAGGTATCTGGCTCCTGCACTGTCAGAGGTCACTGGAGGGACCTCTGACAGGTATCTGGCTCCTGTCAGAGGCCAGATACTTGGGTCCAACAGGTCGTGAGCTGGGACCTCCAGGTCACCAGGCACATCCTGTCAAGGTATTTCTACCATTTTACACACAGTTTGTATGCATCATTTATAAATTGTAGATCAATGTTATTACCAGAATATGATGCTGTGAACAGTTAAATTCTTTTACTTATCACATACCTGTATCACACAGGGTTCTGGTAGTAGTCGGGTTCATTCTCGACTCGCAATCGAGAATTCTGTGTTTGAATCCCGGGCAGGACAGAAATGGTTGGGCGCATTTTTTATCACTAATACACCTGTTCACCTAGCCAGTAGGTTCCCAGTAGTTAGCCAACTTGTTGAGGGGTTGCATCTTAGGGTAGGTGGGGGGTTAATAATTTGACCTGGGGGGAGGGAGGGGGGACCTTGATATAAGCCTGATGTATATAAACATTCTGGATGCCTGTCCTGTCCTCTGACACACAATGAATTATTATTATACTGTATATTGTTATTGATTGAAATGTAATGATGTGGTGTGCATAATCTGGGATTCATTAGACCTAAAATGCCAGTGTAAATACAACACATCGTAATGGCCACAGGCTTGATCTAGCATGTATAGGCTGGTTGGTTTTACGTAACTGGTCATTATATGATAGCTAAACATGTATAATAATGAATTAAAAGTAAATTCAGCATATATAATATTACCAAGACGACATCAGAAGCCATACGCCTGAACCCACATAAGTTGCGCTAAAATATTATGGACATTTGCAGCACTTGTGTACAATATTGCATTGATATCTGTTCTTGTGGTCACATAATATAGAATATGGTCATAGAATATTATGGACACTCGCAGCACTTAATAATTCACTGTGTCGGGGGACAAGAAGCCAGAGTGTATTCATACACGTTAAGCTTTTATCAAGGTCCCTCCTCCAGGGTTGAATTACTGATCCTGCCCAGGATGCAACCCCACAACAAGCTGACTAACTCCTGAATACCTTCTTGCTGCTAGGTGAACAGAGGCATTAGGTGAAAGGAAATGTGCCCAACCATTTCTGTCCCACCTGGGATTCGAACCCGGAATTCTCGACTGTACTACCGGGACTTGTGCACTATATTGCGTTGATATCTGTTCTTGAGTTCAAACACTAGAATTAATCAAATGAAAGAGTATAGTTTATGCTATACAGTACTAATAATAACATTAAGAAGTAATAACACAATTTTGCTGTAAAAAACACTTACATGTGAGCAATTATAAACTGAAAAAAGGTGACTGAAGATTTTACACATGTGACTGGTCTCTAATTATTTTTATTTTTATATATCAATATTTTTTTCTGGGAGGGGAGTCCCTTTGGCTCCCCAAAGCTATCCAGGCTGATATGTATATCATTAGACTTTGGCATCAGTCAGTGTGAGAGGAGTTCTAGGCCTACCGGGGACCATGGCCAGTACCTGGCCCCCCTAAGAGAGGCACAAGGAGCAGTGGCCTATGGAAATGCACATGGGATTTGGAGCATTCTGTGTCTGCCAATGACCGGGCCAGGCACCCAGAAAGGTAAGCGCCTAAAGCAAACCCCTATTCTGGTTAAAACAACTAAAAATAGATTAACAAGTGGACAGAACTCCCCAATTGAAAATGAGCAAATGAGCATGACGTTTGCTCCCTGGAAGGGGGAGCCCCAGACCCACCGCACCAGCAATCCACACTCCAGTACTCGACTGATGTGACTGTGGCTTGGTCATGTGGTTCCAGATCCAGATTCTCTATGTAATTACCTAAGTGTAATTACCTAAGTGTAGTTACAGGATGAGAACTACGCTCGTGGTGTCCCGTCTTCCCAGCACTCTTTGTCATATAACGCTTTGAAACTACTGACGGTCTTGGCCTCCACCACCTTCTCACCTAACTTGTTCCAACCGTCTACCACTCTGTTTGCGAAAGTAAATTTTCTTATATTTTTTCGACATTCAGGAAATCTTCCCTATCGATTTTATCAATTCCTGTTACTATTTTGTATGTATTGATCATATCAACTCTTTTTCTTCTGTCTTCTAGTTTTGGCATATTTAATACCTCTAACCTCTCCTCGTAGCTCTTGCTCTTCAGTTCTGGGAGCCACTTAGTAGCATGTCTTTGCACCTTTTCCAGTTTGTTGATGTGCTTCTTAAGATATGGACACCACACAACCGCTGCATATTCTAGCTTTGGCCTAACAAGCCTAACAGTGTGTTGTGCTGTGCCTGTGTCAAGTTCTGCTCATATGGTCGCAGCTGGGAGTAATATTCATAGGTACTCGGGCTGCATGTGCTTAGGGTTTCTTTCTTTTAGTGCCCTGTAAGTATTTCTTTCTTTTAGTGCCCTGTAAGTACTGCCCTTGGGGCTTCAAAAGCAATCTAGATCCACAAGACCCACAATTTGAACCTCAAATTTTCTAGGCCCACAAGTTGCCTTGGGGTCTACCTCTGTTGGTCTTTTTCTGCTTGGTGATTGACTGCCCTAAGAGTGTTGGGGGGTTTCCTCCCTTGTTTACCTTGGAGTAAGAAGTAGTTTTTGCACTGGTAGGGGCACGGGGTACTGCACATCTAGTTTTCATCTATACAGAGCACCACTTGGTTTCCGGACCCATTGGGGACGTGGCCTGTCGGTTATTATGTAAGTTCGTAAATGAGAAATGGAGGTAAAAAATAAACTAGAAATGTTAAAAGAAAAGATTTTCTGAAAATTTATGAAAAACTCTAGGGAAAAAATTGACAGGTTCATAGCGTAAATGCGACCATATTTTGTTTGTACTCTCCAATAAGTGAAGTCCTGATCCGCTTATCAGGAAGATAAGCATAGTTATTTACATGGAAGAGGTGGTTGTGGATGTTGATGGTGTTAGGTTGACTGAAGTTGTTGGGTTGACTGGGTCAACATGTTGTAGCGAGAAAACCTTATACTCACTCCATTATCTCATCTTAATGGCATAACTAATTAGCACTAACTACACAAGATATAATCCTATCCCTATTTACAGGTAACGGTTCTTCCATTCTCCTATCTTATTGGAGGGAGCTGAGGTGTAGTCATCACATATAAGCAAGCGATATGAGAATAGCAAACAGTACAATTTCCAGTCAAGAATGTAGCACTCTGCGTATGCAGTTGTATTCGACCCCAAGACACTACTGCTTCGACACAGAACAGGCAGCAGACTAGGACCACATCGAGCTACAACGCTCTCCCACATAGAGCTCTGCGACTCCAGCCTCACTCAGCTCTCTGCTCTGCTCCAAGCTGTCTCAATGTCTATGACACTGCTGTATCTAAGACTACTAAATAAATGTGAAAACCCACTAAATACTGTGTATCTAATCTACTGAACAACGTAACATAAACATACGTTACAATGTGATGAGTCAGGTGCAGGTGATGCAATGCGAGCTTTCTTGGAAGCCATTGCAAAAGACTCTATAATTGACATTTATTTCATTCCCTTTGATCTTGTTTTTAAAAACTTTATAGAAATTGCACAGACTCATCATGTCCTTAGTGTCAAACTCGCTGTAACTCGTGTCCACAAATGCCAGAATGCCGTCAAAATGTTGCTGAACTTTTTCCATATTAGATTTTTCCTTTAACGTTTCTTCATCCTCTCCATCTTCTTCATTGCACTCTTCTGGCTTTTTTGCTGCACATACTACAGTAATTCTATAATTTCATCATCAGTCATGTTTCGATTGTTTGGGGCTTCTTCGTCAAAATCTATCCACCTATCTATGTCATCTTCTATTGTTTCAGTCACCAGTTCTGTTCTCAGTTCAGGGAACTTAATCCCCTTGACATAGGCTAGGAGTTCTTCTCTTAATTTTTTCCTCTCGCTAACTTTCTTCGCCACAAATCCTTAAAAATCTGGCAATTTTGAAGGATTTGCACATGCACTAGCATGTGCAAAATAGCTGACTTTATTGTGAAGACTTTATAAAAGTCCTTAATTGTTCCTAACTGATTATTAAGACGTCTGGCAAACATCCTCTGGTAATCTGGCTAACGGGACGAGTGTTAAAGTTATCGGAGTACGCCCGTCCCTCCCTCCGCCACTGACACACCTCCCCCACCCCCCCCACACCAACCCCCACATTCCATACACTCGCTCTTAGAGGTCACCGCCCCGCCCCTCCCTCCCTTTCTGCCAGTCTGCCTGCCTCCCTCTCTGCCAGTCTGCCTGCCTCCCTCTCTGCCAGTCTGCCTTCCTCCCTTTCTGCCAGTCTGCCTGCCTCCCTCTCTGCCAGTCTGCCTGCCTCCCTCTCTGCCAGTCTGCCTTCCTCCCTTTCTGCCAGTCTGCCTGCCTCCCTCTCTGCCAGTCTGCCTGCCTCCCTCTCTGCCAGTCTGCCTGCCTCCCTCTCTGCCAGTCTGCCTGCCTCCCTCTCTGCCAGCCTGCCTGCCTCCCTCTCTGCCAGTCTGCCTCCCTCCCTCTCTGCCAGCCTGCCTGCCTCCCTCTCTGCCAGTCTGCCTGCCTCCCTCTCTGCCAGCCTGCCTGCCTCCCTCTCTGCCAGCCTGCCTGCCTCCCTCTCTGCCAGCCTGCCTGCCTCCCTCTCTGCCAGCCTGCCTGCCTCCCTCTCTGCCAGCCTGCCTGCCTCCCTCTCTGCCAGCCTGCCTGCCTCCCTCTCTGCCAGTCTGCCTGCCTCCCTCTCTGCCAGTCTGCCTGCCTCCCTCTCTGCCAGTCTGCCTTCCTCCCTCTCTGCCAGCCTGCCTTCCTCCCTCTCTGCCAGCCTGCCTGCCTTCCTCTCTGCCAGTCTGCCTCCCTCTCTGCCAGTCTGCCTGCCTCCCTCTCTGCCAGTCTGCCTGCCTCCCTCTCTGCCAGTCTGCCTTCCTCCCTCTCTGCCAGTCTGCCTGCCTCCCTCTCTGCCAGTCTGCCTGCCTCCCTCTCTGCCAGTCTACCTGCCTCCCTCTCTGCCAGTCTGCCTGCCTCCCTCTCTGCCAGTCTGCCTTCCTCCCTCTCTGCCAGTCTGCCTTCCTCCCTCTCTGCCAGTCTGCCTTCCTCTCTGCCAGTCTGCCTGCCTCCCTCTCTGCCAGTCTGCCTGCCTCCCTCTCTGCCAGTCTGCCTTCCTCCCTCTCTGCCAGTCTGCCTTCCTCCCTCTCTGCCAGCCTGCCTGCCTCCCTCTCTGCCAGTCTGCCTGCCTCCCTCTCTGCCAGTCTGCCTGCCTCCCTCTCTGCCAGTCTGCCTGCCTCCCTCTCTGCCAGTCTGCCTGCCTCCCTCTCTGCCAGTCTGCCTGCCTCCCTCTCTGCCAGTCTGCCTGCCTCCCTCTCTGCCAGTCTGCCTTCCTCCCTCTCTGCCAGTCTGCCTGCCTCCCTCTCTGCCAGTCTGCCTGCCTCCCTCTCTGCCAGTCTGCCTGCCTCCCTCCTGCCAGCCTGCCTGCCTCCCTCTCTGCCTGCCTCCCTCTCTGCCAGTCTGCCTGCCTCCCTCTCTGCCAGTCTGCCTGCCTCCCTCTCTGCCAGTCTGCCTGCCTCCCTCCCTGCCAGCCTGCCTGCCTCCCTCTCTGCCAGTCTGCCTGCCTCCCTCTCTGCCAGTCTGCCTGCCTCCCTCCCTGCCAGCCTGCCTGCCTCCCTCTCTGCCAGTCTGCCTGCCTCCCTCTCTGCCAGTCTGCCTTCCTCCCTCTCTGCCAGTCTGCCTTCCTCCCTCTCTGCCAGTCTGCCTGCCTCCCTCCCTGCCAGCCTGCCTGCCTCCCTCTCTGCCAGTCTGCCTGCCTCCCTCTCTGCCAGTCTGCCTTCCTCCCTCTCTGCCAGTCTGCCTGCCTCCCTCCCTGCCAGTCTGCCTTCCTCCCTCTCTGCCAGTCTGCCTGCCTCCCTCTCTGCCAGTCTGCCTTCCTCCCTCTCTGCCAGTCTGCCTGCCTCCCTCTCTGCCAGTCTGCCTTCCTCCCTCTCTGCCAGTCTGCCTTCCTCCCTCTCTGCCAGTCTGCCTGCCTCCCTCTCTGCCAGTCTGCCTGCCTCCCTGCCTGCCAGCCTGCCTGCCTTCCTCTCTGCTAGCCTGCCTTCCTCTCTGCCAGTCTGCCTTCCTCCCTCTCTGCCAGTCTGCCTGCCTCCCTCTCTGCCAGTCTGCCTTCCTCCCTCTCTGCCAGCCTGCCTGCCTCCCTCTCTGCCAGTCTGCCTGCCTCCCTCTCTGCCAGTCTGCCTGCCTCCCTCTCTGCCAGTCTGCCTGCCTCCCTCTCTGCCAGTCTGCCTGCCTCCCTCCCTGCCAGTCTGCCTTCCTCCCTCTCTGCCAGTCTGCCTGCCTCCCTCTCTGCAAGTCTGTCTGCCTCCCTCTCTGCCAGCCTGCCTGCCTCCCTCTCTGCCAGTCTGCCTGCCTCCCTCTCTGCAAGTCTGTCTGCCTCCCTCTCTGCCAGTCTGCCTTCCTCCCTCTCTGCCAGTCTGCCTGCCTCCCTCTCTGCCAGCCTGCCTGCCTCCCTCTCTGCCAGTCTGCCTGCCTCCCTCTCTGCCAGTCTGCCTTCCTCCCTCTCTGCCAGTCTGCCTTCCTCCCTCTCTGCCAGTCTGCCTGCCTCCCTCCCTGCCAGCCTGCCTGCCTCCCTCTCTGCCAGTCTGCCTGCCTCCCTCTCTGCCAGTCTGCCTTCCTCCCTCTCTGCCAGTCTGCCTGCCTCCCTCCTGCCAGTCTGCCTTCCTCCCTCTCTGCCAGTCTGCCTGCCTCCCTCTCTGCCAGTCTGCCTTCCTCCCTCTCTGCCAGTCTGCCTGCCTCCCTCTCTGCCAGTCTGCCTTCCTCCCTCTCTGCCAGTCTGCCTTCCTCCCTCTCTGCCAGTCTGCCTGCCTCCCTCTCTGCCAGTCTGCCTGCCTCCCTGCCTGCCAGCCTGCCTGCCTTCCTCTCTGCTAGCCTGCCTTCCTCTCTGCCAGTCTGCCTTCCTCGCTCTCTGCCAGTCTGCCTGCCTCCCTCTCTGCCAGTCTGCCTTCCTCCCTCTCTGCCAGCCTGCCTGCCTCCCTCTCTGCCAGTCTGCCTGCCTCCCTCTCTGCCAGTCTGCCTGCCTCCCTCTCTGCCAGTCTGCCTGCCTCCCTCTCTGCCAGTCTGCCTGCCTCCCTCCCTGCCAGTCTGCCTTCCTCCCTCTCTGCCAGTCTGCCTGCCTCCCTCTCTGCAAGTCTGTCTGCCTCCCTCTCTGCCAGCCTGCCTGCCTCCCTCTCTGCCAGTCTGCCTGCCTCCCTCTCTGCAAGTCTGTCTGCCTCCCTCTCTGCCAGTCTGCCTTCCTCCCTCTCTGCCAGTCTGCCTGCCTCCCTCTCTGCCAGTCTGCCTGCCTCCCTCTCTGCCAGTCTGCCTGCCTCCCTCTCTGCCAGTCTGCCTGCCTCCCTCTCTGCCAGTCTGCCTGCCTCCCTCTCTGCAAGTCTGTCTGCCTCCCTCTCTGCCAGTCTGCCTGCCTCCCTCTCTGCAAGTCTGTCTGCCTCCCTCTCTGCCAGTCTGCCTGCCTCCCTCTCTGCAAGTCTGTCTGCCTCCCTCTCTGCCAGTCTGCCTGCCTCCCTCTCTGCCAGTCTGCCTGCCTCCCTCTCTGCCAGCCTGCCTGCCTCCCTCTCTGCCAGTCTGCCTGCCTCCCTCTCTGCAAGTCTGTCTGCCTCCCTCTCTGCCAGTCTGCCTGCCTCCCTCTCTGCAAGTCTGCCTGCCTCCCTCTCTGCCAGTCTGCCTGCCTCCCTCTCTGCAAGTCTGTCTGCCTCCCTCTCTGCCAGTCTGCCTGCCTCCCTCTCTGCCAGTCTGCCTGCCTCCCTCTCTGCCAGTCTGCCTTCCTCCCTCTCTGCAAGTCTGTCTGCCTCCCTCTCTGCCAGTCTGCCTGCCTCCCTCTCTGCCAGTCTGCCTGCCTCCCTCTCTGCCAGCCTGCCTGCCTCCCTCTCTGCCAGTCTGCCTGCCTCCCTCTCTGCAAGTCTGTCTGCCTCCCTCTCTGCCAGTCTGCCTGCCTCCCTCTCTGCAAGTCTGTCTGCCTCCCTCTCTGCCAGTCTGCCTGCCTCCCTCTCTGCCAGTCTGCCTGCCTCCCTCTCTGCAAGTCTGCCTTCCTCCCTCTCTGCAAGTCTGCCTGCCTCCCTCTCTGCCAGTCTGCCTGCCTCCCTCTCTGCCAGTCTGCCTGCCTCCCTCTCTGCCAGTCTGCCTTCCTCCCTCTCTGCCAGTCTGCCTGCCTCCCTCTCTGCCAGTCTGCCTGCCTCCCTGCCTGCCAGCCTGCCTCCCTCCCTCTCTGCCAGCCTGCCTGCCTCCCTCTCTGCCAGTCTGCCTGCCTCCCTGCCTGCCAGCCTGCCTCCCTCCCTCTCTGCCAGCCTGCCTGCCTCCCTCTCTGCCAGTCTGCCTCTGCCTGCCAGCCTTTCTGTCTCTCCCTAATTCTCCCATCCTCCCTCACTACTTCCCTCCCTGCCTACCTCCTAGCATCTCTCCCTACCTCCCCCTCCCTCCTTTTCTCACTAATTCCCCCCCCCCCTCTCTCTCATACTGCTTCCCACCTAAGCTCTCCCATCCTTCCACCCACCAGTCAGTCATCACTGACACAATGCGTGCATTTGGAGCCGACATGGTGCACAGACATTTCTTGATTGTGCAGATATGTAAACAAAATCACAGAATGAACACTCCAGCCTCATGAGTCAAAATAATAGGAATAATAGGCCGTGAATCTGTGAAGTCACAGAGTAGAAGGCACTCTAGAGTGATGGCGCCTGACACGGTCAGTGGTCAAACTGGACCATCTCCCACCCACCTCAATGGGCCGGCGCGACGCTTGGCGGACCGCTTCCTACCCGAACTTTGTTCGTGTAGCATAACTCCCCAACCCCAATCAGGAAACTGGAAGCTTCGGATAACTAAAGTTCGGAAACCAAATGGTGCTCTGTAACATCATCTGGCTGTTATTCCTGGGTACATTGTTCTCTTGTGGGGTTTTTCTTTTCTTTTTGTTTCTGCCTGGCGGGGAGGAAGGGGGGCTGCCTTTGTGTCCCCTGCCCCCGGTTCATTCCACTGTCCACGAAATGGACGGTCAATGCCGACTCAGTCAATTGGCTCTGCCAGATATTTGGGCGCCTGGAGGTGGACCTCTTCATGTCGGCATGGTTGAGGCGTCTTTGGTATTAGAGGTGCCTTTCCCCGATTGTGAGGCCGTCGGGGTCAATGCCTTCTGGCAGGAATGATTGAGGTGTGGGCTCCTGTACCTCTTCCCCCCCCAGTTCAGCTGTTGCCCCAGGTTCTAGTTCGCTTGAAGACTTAAAAGGGGAGAGTAGTCCTCTTGGTCCCATGGTGGCCAGCCCAGCCTTGGTTTCAGGTGCTGCTTGCACTGGCTGTCTCGGGCGTTGTTTCACCTCCTGCCTGCTCTTGCGCCACCTGAGCCATCCTGGTCTTTGGACAGAGTGCTCTCTTATCTATCTTCTCGGTTTGTTGTGGCCCCTTCGGTTCAGGATTGCTTTTCTTAGGCTCTTTTCTTATTGACATTGGCCTCTTGGAGTCAGGTTGGGGAGCTTCATGCTCTCCTCTGGTGCAGGGGTTTCTGCTCTTTTGTTTGAGGTTCTATTAACATTATTTCTTGTGGGAAAATTTGCTTCAGTTTACGAATTTTCGGCTTACGAACCGTCTCTGGGAACGGATTAAATTCGTAAGCTGAGGTACCACTGTACAGTACTTAATATTATATGGCTTTTACAATGTTATAATCAATGTCTTACTTATTTTGTTATTTTATTTATATATACAAAGAATTACATTCTTGTAAAGCCACTAGTACGCGTAGCATTTCTAATCTTTTAACACTAACTGTGCACCATAAATTAAGTTGATTTGCTTGTGTACATTAAAATAAAGAATCCTTTCTAAACTAAAAAATATTGTTTTCTGATGTCAGAAAGAATATTTCTTTGGTTATAGTGAAATAAAGAGATGTTAATATCAAATTCCTGGCAATTTATTTTCAAGTTAATTATTGCTAATAATTTCTCCTTATCTCTAATATCCTCCAGGTCATAAATGTCCCTCAAGTTTTGCATTGGCATCAATGGTTTCTGCCATGGAAATTGATGAATGGTAATGCACCAGACTTTGTGCCAGTTTTTAAATAAAACACATGAAGGAAAGTAAGGCTTAGGATTTTATTCCAGTATGGCAAATGATTTCCTGAGGTCTTGGGTCAAATGATATCCACATAGAATCATTAGAACTTCTGAATGTTACAGTACACACATGTAGTCTTCCACAGGTGATTGGTGTACTGGACCAATGTTTGGTGCTGCCTCGAGTGTGAGAGAGCAAGTTTTTGTTTTTTATTTATATTTACAAGAGTTCTTACATTCTTGCAAAGCCACAAGCACGCATAGCATTTTGGGCAGGTCCTTAATCCTAATTTTCCCTATTTAATTGTTTAACAGCCAAGTTATGTTGCTGCCTCAGTGTGGGAGGCAGGTGCGGGTGCCTCAGGTGCACGACATGTTGTCAACAATGTGTGCTTCTTATCTTCCCTAGAAGCTTGGCATCCTCAGTAAATGTGTTCATATAATTCAGATTTCCTTCTGGTAATTATCTGTATAAATAATGAAAAATTCTGGTGCAAGAACTGAACCTTGCGGTATGCTTGTAACTTACTTTGGTATGCTTGTGGAATGCTTATGCTTGCTTGCTTGCTTGTAAAAATGCTTGTAACATTTTTCCGGTCTGAAACATTGCTTTTGATTACTGCCCTCATTTTTCTGTTAGAAAATTTTTCATCTACAGTGACACCTTGGCTTACGAAACGAGTTTATTGATATGCGTATGGCGACCTAGCTCGTGGTGGCACGGCGATCGCGCCTCAGTTTACCAGTGCCTCCTGCCTAGTGACAATTGTGTCTGAATTCTATATAGAGAATTAGTTTTTTTCGGAGTTTTGGCTATTTGAACATAAAATTTATTATATATCACGCCATGGGTCCCAAGAAAGCCAGTGGTAAGGTTCAAGCCAAGAAAACACATGTGAGAATGACCATAGAGGAAAAACAAGAGATCATTCGTAAACATGAAAATGGTACATGAAAGGAAAAACAATCCTCTATGGTTTGTTTTATAGTGAGAAAATCAAGCAGTGAGCTAGAAGCAGGTCCTAGTGGTATGCAGGCAAAACGTGCCAGAGTGTACCCCAGAGAAGTCCTCACTGCCTGATGTTATAATGGAAGGGGACTCCCCTTCCAAACACTTGCATCTCTCCTCCTCCCCCCTTCTTACCGTGTTCCATACGCCAACAAGAGTCATCATTGAAGGTAAGTAATAACTTGTATATACTTTAGTACTGAGGATTTAGGTGAATTAGGTATAAAATTTACTTTGAAGTTAATTTTTTAGGGAATCTGGAACGGATTAATTCTATTAACATTATTTCTTGTGGGAAAATTTGCTTCAGTTTACGAATTTTCAGCTTACGAACCATCTCTGGGAACGGATTAAATTCGCAAGCTGAGGTACCACTGTATGTAAATATTATCCCTTTCACCTCTCTGGCATATTCCATGTCCTGGGCTGATATTTGGGCACGAGGGGTTTTGGTCATCAAACAGGGGTCTTGGAGGCCCAGTATTATATTAATGTTCCCAGGCCTACTTGTGCCTGTGTTGCCTTGGGTTCTCTCTTTCTCTCTCTGAGCCAGAGTTCTCCCAGACCTACTCGTGCTTGTGTTGCCTTAGGTCATCTCTCTCTCTGAGCCAGTTGTCTCCCAGGCCTATATTGAGGTTATCTTGAGATGATTTCGGGGCTTAGCATTCCTATGGCCTGGTCCTCGACCAGGTCTCCTTTTTGTTACACATCCCCAGGAAGCAGCCTGTAACAGCTGTCTAACTCCCAGGTACCTATTTACTGCTAGGTGAACAGTGGCATCAGGGTGAAAGAAACTATGCCCGTTTGTTTCTGCTTCCACCGGGGATTGAACCTGGAACCTCAGGACTATGAATCCCGAGCGCTGTCCACTCAGCTGTCAGGCCCCTACCTGCTCGTATAGTCAGTCAGGCCCCTACCTGCTTGTACTCAGCTGTCAGGCCCCTACCTGCTCGTACTCAGCTGTCAGGCCCCTACCTGCTCGTACTCAGCTGTCAGGCCCCTACCTGCTCGTATAGTCAGTCAGGCCCCTACCTTCTCGTACTCAGCTGTCAGGCCCCTACCTGCTCGTACTCAGCTGTCAGGCTCCTACCTGCTCGTATAGTCAGTCAGGCCCCTACCTGCTCGTACTCGGCTGTCAGGCCCCTACCTGCTCGTATAGTCAGTCAGGCCCCTACCTGCTCGTACTCAGCTGTCAGGCCCTACCTGCTCGTATAGTCAGTCAGGCCCCTACCTGCTCGTACTCAGCTGTCAGGCCCCTACCTGCTCGTATAGTCAGTCAGGCCCCTACCTTCTCGTACTCAGCTGTCAGGCCCCTACCTGCTCGTACTCAGCTGTCAGGCTCCTACCTGCTCGTATAGTCAGTCAGGCCCCTACCTTCTCGTACTCGGCTGTCAGGCCCCTACCTGCTCGTATAGTCAGTCAGGCCCCTACCTGCTCGTACTCAGCTGTCAGGCCCCTACCTGCTCGTATAGTCAGTCAGGCCCCTACCTGCTCGTATAGTCAGTCAGGCCCCTACCTTCTCGTACTCGGCTGTCAGGCCCCTACCTGCTCGTATAGTCAGTCAGGCCCCTACCTGCTCGTACTCAGCTGTCAGGCCCCTACCTGCTCGTATAGTCAGTCAGGCCCCTACCTGCTCGTATAGTCAGTCAGGCCCCTACCTGCTCATAATCAGCTGTCAGGCCTACTCGTGCCCCGTGTTGCCTTGGGTTGTCTTTCTCTTTGAACCAGTTGTCTCTTCATGTCTTGAGTGTCTCTACTCCAGAACTGGCTTCAGGAGGGGGGGGGGGGTGGCTAGGGGAAGACCTGGAGCTTAAGCCACCTTCCTCTTATTGGCAGTGGGCTTGTGCTAACGAGCTCACATTTGTTTCGAGAGACTTTGTCATTTGTTTACATTGGGGAATTTGGCAGTTTTGAGGTTACAGTTCTTTTGAACAGAATTAGTCTGCATTGGTTCACTGACTTTATGGATGCCTTCCCAAATGGGGTGGTAGATTGTCACCTGCTCTCTGTGCCTCTGTTGTGAGGAAGCCAGGCTCTGGTTTTGGTCTACATTGGGCATAACAGAACTCCGCTGCTCGTGTGACCTAGTAGTTGGGAGCCATCTCAGCAGGATAGCTTCAGGGAGCCATCGGGGCTCATCCAAAAAGAAGCATTACATTCAATGCTGGTTTATTGTACACACTTTGTAGGAGTAAGCATTTTACTAGAAATCTTATAAAAATAGTTATTGAAAGACTTAATTTTTGGCTTCATGTTTAACTCTTTGTAGGGATAGGACCGAAGAAAGAGCATCGCAACAGCAGCAATATGGCTGAAGGTTGGCGCTGCCACAGCTGATGAGGCTTGTTGGAGATAACAGTAGGACACCACCACTATTGTCTGTGCTTCTGCTCCACCACCAGGAGGTAACAGTAGCACACCACCACCACCATTGTCTGTGCTTCTGCTCCACCACCAGGAGGTAACAGTAGCACACCACCACCACCATTGTCTGCACTTCTACTCTTTAAGACTGGCCTCTGTTGACCCCAGTTACAAAGCATAAGAGACACACTGGCTAGAAGATGACACATGCAGTTATCGGGAGGATATAACCTTCACACAAATTCCATGATCATAAGGAAAATGAAATCTCATGAGTGTACAGTGTGTGGCAAAACATTCAGCCGTCTTGATCACATAAAACGGCACAAGATGGTGCATACAGGTGATAAACCACACGAGTGTCCCGAGTGTGGAAAAAGATTCGGTCTTCTTGGAAATATGAATCAGCACAGGATTTTGCATACGGGTGAAAAACCTCATGAATGTCCAGATTGTGGGAAAACATTTAGTCGTCTTTTACATTTAAAAGGCACGGAACGGTGCATTCAGGTGATAAACCTTTCGAATGTCCAGTGTGTGGGAAAACATTCAGCCGTCTTGAACATATAAAAAGGCATAGGTTGGTGCATACGGGTGAAAAACCACACGAGTGTCCTGAGTGTGGGAAAGCATTCAGCTGCCCTAGTAATTTAAAAACACACACGAAAGTTCATACGGGTGATAGACCTTTAGAGTGTGCCGAGTGTGGAGGACGATTTACGGAACGAAGCAGTTATATTAGTCATATGCTAATGCATACAGGGTATAAGCGTCATGAGTGTTCAGTGTGTGGGAAAACATACATCCGTCCTGAACATTTGAAAAGGCACATGATGGTGCACACTGGTGATAAACCCTTTAAGTGTCCAGAGTGTGGGAAAACATTCACTGGTCTTGAAAATCTGAAAAGGCACAGGATGGTGCATACTGGTGTTAAACCTTTTGAGTGTACCGAGTGTGGAAGAAGCTTTCCTGACCGTAGTAGTATAATAAGTCACATGTTTGTGCATTCGAGTGATAAATTTTATGAGTGTCCAGAGTGTGGGAAAAGATTTGACAAACTCAGATATATGAAAATTCATAGAAAGTTTCATACTGGTGTTAAACCTCTTGAGTGTGCTGACTGCGGGAGAAGATTTACTGAACGTCGGAGGCTTATAAAACACATGTTAGTTCATACTGATTATAAACCTTACGAGTGTCCAGTGTGTGGAAAAAAATTCCGCCGTGTTGACCATGTGAAAACTCATATGATGGTGCATACTGGAGATAAGCCACACGAGTGTCCTGAGTGTGGAAAAAGATTCAGTCTTCTTGGAAATATGAATCAACACAGGATTTTGCATACGGGTGACAAACCTCATGAATGTCCAGAGTGTGGGAAAATGTTCAGCCGTATTTTACATTTAAAAAGGCACAGGATGGTGCATTCAGATGATAAACCTTTCAAATGCACTGTGTGTGGAAAAAAATTTGGCCGTCTTGACCGTATGAAAAAGCATATAATGGTACATATGGGTGATAAGCCCTTGAGTGTGCCAGGTGTCGGAGAAGATTTACAAAATGTAGCAGAATTATTAGTCGACTGATTCATCATTCTGGAGATGAACTCATTAAACCTGATGTCTTATCTTGAGGAAAAGGTCTTAGTACCCATTTTAATTTGAAAAGGCATTCAATGGTGTATGCATTGGTTATATGTTGAGTGCCATTTATTTTCAGATTTTTATATAATAGGCATTACTCCAACACGGAACTTGCAAGCAACATTGTGAAGATGCTGTGCTGTGAATTTGTCAGTTGGACATCTGTAAAGGTACTTTTGTTTATATAGTTTTTCTTACAATTTTTTCTTAAAAGGTTAGATGCTCCTCATAAACCAAGCAGCACCAGGGAAGCTGGCAGTGTAGAAGGTTAGATGCTCCACATAGAACAAGCAGCACCAGGGAAGCTGACAGTGTAGAAGGTTAGATGCTCCTCATAGACCAAGCAAGCACCAGGGAAGCTGACAGTGTAGAAGGTTAGATGCTCCTCATAGACCAAGCAAGCACCAGGGAAGCTGACAGTGTAGAAGGTTAGATGCTCCACATAGAACAAGCAGCACCAGGGAAGCTGACAGTGTAGAAGGTTAGATGCTCCACATAGAACAAGCAGCACCAGGGAAGCTGACAGTGTAGAAGGTTAGATGCTCCTCATAGACCAAGCAAGCACCAGGGAAGCTGACAGTGTAGAAGGTTAGATGCTCCACATAGACTAAGCAGCACCAGGGAAGCTGGCAGTGTAGAAGGTTAGATGCTCTACATAGACCAAGCAGCACCAGGGAAGCTGGCAGTGTAGAAGGTTAGATGCTCCTCATAGACCAAGCAGCACCAGGGAAGCTGACAGTGTAGAAGGTTAGATGCTCCACATAGACTAAGCAGCACCAGGGAAGCTGGCAGTGTAGAAGGCTAGATGCTCCACATAGACCAAGCAGCACCAGGGAAGCTGGCAGTGTAGAAGGTTAGATGCTGCTCATAGACTAAGCAGCACCAGGGAAGCTGGCAGTGTAGAAGGCTAGATGCTCCACATAGACTAAGCAGCACCAGGGAAGCTGGCAGTGTAGAAGGTTAGATGCTCCACATAGACTAAGCAGCACCAGGGAAGCTGCCAGTGTAGAAGGTTAGATGCTCCACATAGACCAAGCAGCAACAGGGAAGCTGGCAGTGTAGAAGGTTAGATGCTCCACATAGACCAAGCAGCACCAGGGAAGCTGACAGTGTAGAAGGTTAGATGCTGCTCATAGACCAAGCAGCACCAGGGAAGCTGGCAGTGTAGAAGGTTAGATGCTCCACATAGACCAAGCAGCACCAGGGAAGCTGGCAGTGTAGAAGGCTAGATGCTGCTCATAGATACAGCAAGCAACAGGGAAGCTGCCAGTGTTAAACTAAGAATCTTCCATCAGTAAATAAATATTTTTATATTTTTATAGTGTATGATATAACAAAGTTTAGAACTTTTCTTTTCCATATTTGTAAACAATACTTTTAAATTAGATCAAAATAAATATTATATAATATATATAATATTACGTTTAATTACCCAAGTATAGTTACAGGATGAGAGCTGCGCTCGTGGTGTCCCGTCTACCCAGCACTGTTTGTCATACAATGCATTGAAACTATTGGCGGTTTTGGCCTCCATCTTCATCTCGCGTAACTTGTTCCAACCGTTTGCAATGTTTGTAAAAGTAACTTACCTAATATTTATTAAGCAGCTTTGTTTTCTTGGCTTAAATCTATGACATTATTAAGATATGGGCACCACACAACCTCTGCATATTCCAACTTTGTTCTTGCAAAGATCGTGAATAATTTCTTTAGTTTTTACCATCCATGTAGTTAATACAATTTTGAAATTGTAAAGCTTAGCATAGGCTCCTCGCACAATGTCCTGTATGTGGTCCTCGGGTGATAGTTTTCTTTCTAGAACCACCCCTAGATCTCTTTCTATGTTCAATGTCTTTAATTCCTTTAGACATAATTTATAGGTTGTGTGTGCGGCTATTTTCTACTATTCCACGTTCCATAACATGACATTTATTCACATAGAATTTCATTTGCCACATGATGCTCTAGTCACTTAATTTGTCTAGATCATTTTTTAGGGTGTAAAAATTGTTAGTCTCTTTTTCTTCCCTAGTACATTAACAACATCAGCAAACATATTTATATAATTCTGTATTACTTCTGGAATATTTATGTAGATGATGAACATTACTGGTGCAAGAACTTAATCCTGTGGTACTCCACTAGAAACACTCCTCCAGTTAGATAAATTGTCTCTGATTACTGCCTTCATCTTTCTGGCAGTTAGAAAATTTTTCATCCATGTCAGAAGTCTCCCTGTCACCCCTCCAGCATGTTCCAGTTTCTAAAACAACCACTTGTGTGGGACTCTGTCAAAAGCTTTTTCTGGGGGGAGCCCCTTCGGCTTCCCGGAACTATCCAAGCTGATATGTATATCCCTAAACTTTGGCATCAGTCTTGAGTGAATAGAGTTCTAGGCCTACCAGGGACCATGGCCTAAACCTGGTCCCCCTCAGAGAGGCACTAGGAGCAATGGCGTTTAGAAATGCACATGGGATTTGGAGCATTCTATATCTGCCATTGACTAGGACAGGCACCCCAGAAAGGTAAGCGCCTCAAAAGAAACCCCTATTCTGGTTAAAACGACTAAAATAGACAAATTAGTGGACAAAACTCCTCAAATGAAAACGAGCAAATGAGCATGATGTCACATGAGCCATGCCGCATATCTGGGTAGCTCCCTCTCCCCAGGAGGGGGAAATGGGAGCCCCAGACCCCCACACACCGGCGATCCACCCATCGGTTCTTCGGCCTGATGTGATTATGGCATGCCTGTGTGACTCTAGTTCCAGTTTCTCTGTTGTGCTGTGCCTTGTGTCCAGTACTGCTCTTACGGTGGCATGCAAGCTGGGAGTATTATTCCAAGGTACTTGGGCTGCATGTGCTTAGGGTTCCCTTACCTGAGTGCCCTGTAAGTTCTGCCCTTAGGACTTGGGGTTATCTTCCACAAGTCACCTTGGAGTCTACCTCTGTTGGTCTTTTGCTGCTCGGTGATTGACCGCCTTGAGTGTGTTGGGGGGGGGGGTTTTCCCTCTTGTTACCTTGGGGTAAGAGGTAGTTTTTGCACTGGTAGGGGTGCAGGGTACTGCGCAGCTAGTTTTCACCTATGACAGCGGCTGGCTCTGTTCCCTCTGGGTACGTTGTCCTCTTGCGGGGTTTTTCTTTTATTTTTGTTTTTGCCTGGTGGGGGTGTCTGCCTTGGTGTTCCTTGCCTACTGTTATATTAGAGTCTTGACCTCTGTTGTTCGGTGGTACCCCCTGCTTGGCCCCCGTGAGTGGACATATCCCGGGGATTCGGCTTTAGCAGTTTGTTTGGTAGTCTTGGACGCCAGTTAGCAGTACCCTGCCTGGGTTTATCCTTAGTGATACCAGTTTAGGGGCCCTGCGAAACCCCATGGGGGGTGCACGGGGTCCAATGGATGCGACCCCTGGGTCCCCTCTCGCCTTGTGCGAGTTTGAGGGTTGCTCTGTTCCCAAGTCTCAGGGCGACGCTCATTGTTTTTGTCTCCGTCATGCTGCCTGTTGGGTCGATGACACCTTTGACCCAGAGTCCTGCGAGCATTGTTGCTTGTTTGTGACTCAATTTACCCAATCTACTGATGACATTATTCGGGTGCAGGTGGTTCAGGCGTTGCATGCCAGGTATAGGTTGCTGCAGCATGCTAGGTTGGTTGCTTCCCCGGATGCCCTGAGGTTGCCCCACTTTGGTTATATGGACCTAGACTTGGGGATGTTGGTCGCTTTGGCCTTGGTTCAGTCTGCACCCCCTCGTTGTCCCCTGCTTTGGTTCATTTTGTTCACCCCCCCCCCCTGCTTCCAGGTCCTAAGCATCTGAGGGCTTTGGGGTTGGGGCAGGATTTAGAGGTTTCTGAGACTTGAGCAGTTTTGGGGCTACTCCTTCAGGGGTGGTGACAGAGGCATTGAAATCGGTTCCTCCAGCTGTAGCACCGGGGTCTGACCAGTGGGCCCCCTCTCTTCCTGCTTTTTCCTGTTGAATTTCCTTACCTAACCTATCGTAGTCATTTAAGTTTAAATATGCTTTAACTTATTTCAAAGCTTTTTTAAGAGATAATTTTCCTCTTCCATATCTTTGCAATTTATTTCCAATTGATTCTTGTCCTTGCATAAGTCTTTCACTAACCCCTCAAGACATAAAACTTTGCTACTCAAGTGGTCATTACATTCTTTCAATTTGCTAATTATTTCTACATGATAGTTCACTATAATATCTAATTTTGCCAATTTGTTGTGTAGACTGCTTATATCAATGCTTTTTTCATTAAAACTCCCCAAATCTAGCTCTGTTTTGTTTTCTTCTTGCCGGTCGGGCCGAGCAGACAGCACGCTGGACTTGTGATCCTGTGGTCCTGGGTTCGATCCCAGGTGCCGGCGAGAAACAATGGGCAGAGTTTCTTTCACCCTATGCCCCTGTTACCTAGCAGTAAAATAGGTACCTGGGTGTTAGTCGGCTGTCACGGGCTGCTTCCTGGGGGAGGAGGCCTGCTCGAGGACCGGGCCGCGGGGACACTAAAAAAAAAAAAGCCCCGAAATCATCTCAAGATAACCTCAAGATGGCCTGCGGCCATCTTGAAAGTTGTTGTCTCTACTGTGAACACTAGGGGCAACTTTTTCTCATCCAATTTTTTACTTCACTTGGCACATTCATGTTATCTCACCTATTTTTCCAAAGCACTACACCTTTATGTTCCTTGGGACACCACTCACTATCATCAACCTGTTCTACAATACTTAGGAATTGTGAAATATCCTGGAGCTCCTCTAATGCAGGTGTTGACACAGGGGGTGTCACTATATTTTTTTTTTGGTGTGTGTGTAATTACCTTAGTGTAATTACCTAAGTGTAGTTACAGGATGAGAGCTACTCTCGTGGTGTCCCGTCTACCCAGCACTCTGTCGTACAACACTTTGAAATTACAGATGGTTTTGGCCTCCACCACCTTCTCACTTAACTTGTTCCAGCCATCTACCACTGTTTGCAAAAGTGAATTTTCTTATATTTCTTCGGCATCTTTGTTTAGTTAGTTTAAATCTATTACCTCTTCTTCTTGTAATTCCAGGTCTCGGGAAATCTTTCCTATTGATTTTATCAATTCCTGTTACTGTTTTGTACGTAGTGAGCATATCACCTCTTTTTCTTCTGTCTTCTAGTTTTGGCATATTTAATGCCTGTAACCTCTCCCCGTAGCTCTTACCCTTCAATTCTGGGAGCCACTTAGTAGCACATCTTTGCACCTTTTCCAGTTTGTTGATGTGCTTCTTAAGATATGGGCACCACACAACGCTGCATATTCTAGCTTTGCCTAACAAAGTCGTGAACGGTTTCTTTAGTATTTCACCTCCTTGTATTTAAAAGCAATTTTGAAGTTAGAAAGCGTGGCATAGGCTCCTCGCACAACATTCTTTGTAATTACCTAAGTGTAATTACCTAAGTGTAGTTACAGGATGAGAGCTACGCTCGTGGTGTCCCGTCTTCCCAGCACTCTTTGTCATATAACGCTTTGAAACTACTGACGGTCTTGGCCTCCACCACCTTCTCACCTAACTTGTTCCAACCGTCTGCCACTCTATTTGCGAAAGTGAATTTTCTTATATTTCTTCGGCATCTGTGTTTAGCTAGTTTAAATCTATGACCTCTTGTTCTTGAAGTTCCAAGGTCTCAGGAAATCTTCCCTATCAATTTTATCAATTGCTGTTGCTATTTTGTATGTAGTGATCATATCACCTCTTTTCCTTCTGTCTTCTAGTTTTGGCATATTTAATGCCTCTAACCTCTCCTTGTAGCGCTTGTCCTTCAGTTCTGGGAGCCACTTAGTAGCATGTCTTTGCACCTTTTCCAGTTTGTTGATGTACTTCTTTAGATATGGACACCATACAACCGTTGCATGTTCCAGCTTTGGTCTAACAAAAGTCATGAACAATTTCTTTAATAGTTTGCCATCCATGTATTTAAAAGCAATTCTGAAGTTAGATAGTGTGGCATAGGCCCCTTTTCTTAATGTGGTACTCAAGTGATAGTTTCCTATCTAGAACCACCCCTAGATCTCTTTCTTTATCAGACTTCTTTAAAGATTTCTCACATAATTTATAGGTTGTGTGGGGTCTATGTTCTCCTATTCCACATAACATATCATGGCATTTATTTACATTAAATTCAATTTGCCATGTGGTGCTCCATACACTTATTCTGTTCAGGTCATCTTTAAGGGTATGACAATCATCAAAGTTACTTATCTTCCCTTTTATCTTAGCATCATCATCAAACATGTTCATATAATTCTGTATTCCATCTGGTAGATCGTTTATGTAGACAATGAACATTACCGGTGCAAGATCTGAACCCTGAGGTACTCTGCTTGTGACATTTCTCCAGTCCGATAGACTTCCTCTTATTACTACCCACATTTTTCAATCGGAAAATTTTTCATCCATGTTAGCAGCTTACCTGTCACCCCTCCAATATTTTCCAGTTTTCAGAACAACCTCCTATCTGAAACTCTGTCTAAAGCCTTATTTAGGTCCAGATAGATGCAGTCAACCCAACCATCTCTTTCCTGTAAAATCTCTGTGGCTCGATCATAAAAACTGAGTAAATTTATTGCACAGATCTTCCAGAACGAAAACCATATTGACGGTCTGATATATCGTTGGTTTCCAGGTGTTTAACCCATTTAGTCCTTTAGGCCTATGTTGGCCTTTTTCCACATGTCTGCTACGACTCCTGTACACAGG
>WNGS01004946.1:38739174-38749294 GCA_020271785.1 Procambarus virginalis
TAAGGTTTTTTATCTTTTCTCTTGTGGCTGTATCAGGACTGTCATCTTATGCCGAATAATGGTGCCTCATATCGTGCGGCGTTGGCAGAACCGATACAGCTTGCTTTCGGTATTGATGTTACTTCTGCTCCGTTTCATTGGCTGTCTCGGGCGTTGTTTCACCTCCTGCCTGCTCTTGCGCCACCTGAGGCATCCTGGTCTTTGGACAGAGTGCTCTCTTATCTATCTTCTCGGTTTGTTGTGGCCCCTTCGGTTCAGGATTGCTTTTCTTAGGCTCTTTTCTTATTGACATTGGCCTCTTGGAGTCAGGTTGGGGAGCTTCATGCTCTCCTCTGGTGCAGGGGTTTCTGCTCTTTTGGTTGAGGTTCTATTAACATTATTTCTTGTGGGAAATTTGCTTCAGTTTACGAATTTTCGGCTTACGAACCGTCTCTGGGAACGGATTAAATTCGTAGCTGAGGTACCACTGTACAGTACTTAATATTATGGCTTTTACAATGTTATAATCAATGTCTTACTTATTTGTTATTTTATTTATATATACAAAGAATTACATTCTTGTAAAGCCACTAGTACGCGTAGCATTTCTAATCTTTTAACACTAACTGTGCACCATAAATTAAGTTGATTTGCTTGTGTACATTAAAATAAAGAATCCTTTCTAAACTAAAAAATATTGTTTTCTGATGTCAGAAAGAATATTTCTTTGGTTATAGTGAAATAAAGAGATGTTAATATCAAATTCCTGGCAATTTATTTTCAAGTTAATTATTGCTAATAATTTCTCCTTATCTCTAATATCCTCCAGGTCATAAATGTCCCTCAGTTTTGCATTGGCATCAATGGTTTCTGCCATGGAAATTGATGAATGGTAATGCACCAGACTTTGTGCCAGTTTTTAAATAAAACACATGAGGAAAGTAAGGCTTAGGATTTTATTCCAGTATGGCAAATGATTTCCTGAGGTCTTGGGTCAAATGATATCCACATAGAATCATTAGAACTTCTGAATGTTACAGTACACACATGTAGTCTTCCACAGGTGATTGGTGTACTGGACCAATGTTTGGTGCTGCCTCGAGTGTGAGAGAGCAAGTTTTTGTTTTTTATTTATATTTACAAGAGTTCTTACATTCTTGCAAAGCCACAAGCACGCATAGCATTTTGGGCAGGTCCTTAATCCTAATTTTCCCTATTTAATTGTTTAACAACCAAGTTATGTTGCTGCCTCAGTGTGGGAGGCAGGTGCGGGTGCCTCAGGTGCACGACATGTTGTCAACAACGTGTGCTTCTTATCTTCCCTAGAAGCTTGGCATCCTCAGTAAATGTGTTCATATAATTCAGATTTCCTTCTGGTAAATTATCTGTATAAATAATGAAAAATTCTGGTGCAAGAACTGAACCTTGCGGTATGCTTGTAACTTACCTTGGTATGCTTGTGGAATGCTTATGCTTGCTTGCTTGCTTGTAAAAATGCTTGTAACATTTTTCCGGTCTGAAACATTGCTTTTGATTACTGCCCTCATTTTTCTGTTAGAAAATTTTTCATCTACAGTGACACCTTGGCTTACGAAACGAGTTTATTGATATGCGTATGGCGACCTAGCTCGTGGTGGCACGGCGATCGCGCCTCAGTTTACCAGTGCCTCCTGCCTAGTGACAATTGTGTCTGAATTCTATATAGAGAATTAGTTTTTTTCGGAGTTTTGGCTATTTGAACATAAAATTTATTATATATCACGCCATGGGTCCCAAGAAAGCCAGTGGTAAGGTTCAAGCCAAGAAAACACATGTGAGAATGACCATAGAGGAAAACAAGAGATCATTCGTAAACATGAAAATGGTACATGAAAGGAAAAACAATCCTCTATGGTTTGTTTTATAGTGAGAAAATCAAGCAGTGAGCTAGAAGCAGGTCCTAGTGGTATGCAGGCAAAACGTGCCAGAGTGTACCCCAGAAAAGTCCTCACTGCCTGATGTTATAATGGAAGGGGACTCCCCTTCCAATCACTTGCATCTCTCCTCCTCCCCCCTTCTTACCGTGTTCCATACGCCAACAAGAGTCATCATTGAAGGTAAGTAATAACTTGTATATACTTTAGTACTGAGGATTTAGGTGAATTAGGTATAAAATTTACTTTGAAGTTAATTTTTTAGGGAGTCTGGAACGGATTAATTCTATTAACATTATTTCTTGTGGGAAAATTTGCTTCAGTTTACGAATTTTCAGCTTATGAACCATTTCTGGGAACGGATTAAATTCGCAAGCTGAGGTACCACTGTATGTAAATATTATCCCTTTCACCTCTCTGGCATATTCCATGTCCTGGGCTGATATTTGGGCACGAGGGGTTTTGGTCATCAAACAGGGGTCTTGGAGGCCCAGTATTATATTAATGTTCCCAGGCCTACTTGTGCCTGTGTTGCCTTGGGTTCTCTCTTTCTCTCTCTGAGCCAGAGTTCTCCCAGACCTACTCGTGCTTGTGTTGCCTTAGGTCATCTCTCTCCTGAGCCAGTTGTCTCCCAGGCCTATATTGAGGTTATCTTGAGATGATTTCGGGGCTTAGCATTCCTATGGCCTGGTCCTCGACCAGGCCTCCTTTTTGTTATACATCCCCAGGAAGCAGCCTGTAACAGCTGTCTAACTCCCAGGTACCTATTTACTGCTAGGTGAACAGTGGCATCAGGGTGAAAGAAACTCTGCCCGTTTGTTTCTGCTTCCACCGGGGATTGAACCTGGAACCTCAGGACTATGAATCCCGAGCACTGTCCACTCAGCTGTCAGGCCCCTACCTACTCGTATAGTCAGTCAGGCCCCTACCTGCTCGTATAGTCAGTCAGGCCCCTACCTGCTCGAACTCAGCTGTCAGGCCCCTACCTGCTCGTATAGTCAGTCAGGCCCCTACCTGCTCGTACTCAGCTGTCAGGCCCCTACCTGCTTGTATAGTCAGTCAGGCCCCTACCTGCTCATACTCAGCTGTCAGGCCCCTACCTGCTCGTATAGTCAGTCAGGCCCCCTACCTGCTCGTATAGTCAGTCAGGCCCCTACCTGCTCGTATAGTCAGTCAGGCCCCTACCTGCTCGTATAGTCAGTCAGGCCCCTACCTGCTCGTACTCAGCTGTCAGGCCTACTCGTACCCCGTGTTGCCTTGGGTTGTCTTTCTCTTTGAACCAGTTGTCTCTTCATGTCTTGAGTGTCTCTACTCCAGAACTGGCTTGAGGAGGGGGGGGGGGTGGCTAGGGGAAGACCTGGAGCTTAAGCCACCTTCCTCTTATTGGCAGTGGGCTTAGTGCTAACGAGCTCACATTTGTTTCGAGAGATTTTGTCATTTGTTTACATTGGGGAATTTGGCAGTTTTGAGGTTACAGTTCTTTTGAACAGAATTAGTCTGCATTGGTTCACTGACTTTATGGATGCTTTCCCAAATGGGGTGGTAGATTGTCACCTGCTCTCTGTGCCTCTGTTGTGAGGAAGCCAGGCTCTGGTTCTGGTCTACATTGGGCATAACAGAACTCCGCTGCTCGTGTGACCTAGTAGTTGGGAGCCATCTCAGCAGGATAGCTTCAGGGAGTCATCGGGGCTCATCCAAAAAGAAGCATTACATTCAATGCTGGTTTATTGTACACACTTTGTAGGAGTAAGCATTTTACTAGAAATCTTATAAAAATAGGAATTGAAAGACTTAATTTTTGGCTTCATGTTTAACTCTTTGTAGGGATAGGACCGAAGAAAGAGCATCGCAACAGCAGCAATATGGCTGAAGGTTGGCGCTGCCACAGCTGATGAGGCTTGTTGGAGATAACAGTAGGACACCACCACTATTGTCTGTGCTTCTGCTCCACCACCAGGAGGTAACAGTAGCACACCACCACCACCATTGTCTGTGCTTCTGCTCCACCACCAGGAGGTAACAGTAGCACACCACCACCACCATTGTCTGCACTTCTGCTCTTTAAGACTGGCCTCTGTTGACCCCAGTTACAAAGCATAAGAGACACACTGGCTAGAAGATGACACATGCAGTTATCGGGAGGATATAACCTTCACACAAATTCCATGATCATAAGGAAAATGAAATCTCATGAGTGTACAGTGTGTGGCAAAACATTCAGCCGTCTTGATCACATAAAACGGCACAAGATGGTGCATACAGGTGATAAACCACACGAGTGTCCCGAGTGTGGAAAAGATTCGGTCTTCTTGGAAATATGAATCAGCACAGGATTTTGCATACGGGTGAAAAACCTCATGAATGTCCAGATTGTGGGAAAACATTTAGTCGTCTTTTACATTTAAAAAGGCACAGAACGGTGCATTCAGGTGATAAACCTTTCGAATGTCCAGTGTGTGGGAAAACATTCAGCCGTCTTGAACATATAAAAAGGCATAGGTTGGTGCATACGGGTGAAAAACCACACGAGTGTCCTGAGTGTGGGAAAGCATTCAGCTGCCCTAGTAATTTAAAAACACACACGAAAGTTCATACGGGTGATAGACCTTTAGAGTGTGCCGAGTGTGGAGGACGATTTACAGAACGAAGCAGTTATATTAGTCATATGCTAATGCATACAGGGTATAAGCGTCATGAGTGTTCAGTGTGTGGGAAAACATACATCCGTCCTGAACATTTGAAAAGGCACATGATGGTGCACACTGGTGATAAACCCTTTAAGTGTCCAGAGTGTGGGAAAACATTCACTGGTCTTGAAAATCTGAAAAGGCACAGGATGGTGCATACTGGTGTTAAACCTTTTGAGTGTACCGAGTGTGGAAGAAGCTTTCCTGACCGTAGTAGCATAATAAGTCACATGTTTGTGCATTCGAGTGATAAATTTTATGAGTGTCCAGAGTGTGGGAAAAGATTTGACAAACTCAGATATATGAAAATTCATAGAAAGTTTCATACTGGTGTTAAACCTCTTGAGTGTGCTGACTGCGGGAGAAGATTTACTGAACGTCGGAGGCTTATAAAACACATGTTAGTTCATACTGATTATAAACCTTACGAGTGTCCAGTGTGTGGAAAAAAATTCCGCCGTGTTGACCATGTGAAAACTCATATGATGGTGCATACTGGAGATAAGCCACACGAGTGTCCTGAGTGTGGAAAAAGATTCAGTCTTCTTGGAAATATGAATCAACACAGGATTTTGCATACGGGTGACAAACCTCATGAATGTCCAGAGTGTGGGAAAATGTTCAGCCGTATTTTACATTTAAAAAGGCACAGGATGGTGCATTCAGATGATAAACCTTTCAAATGCACTGTGTGTGGAAAAAAATTTGGCCGTCTTGACCGTATGAAAAAGCATATAATGGTACATATGGGTGATAAGCCCTTGAGTGTGCCAGGTGTCGGAGAAGATTTACAAAATGTAGCAGAATTATTAGTCGACTGATTCATCATTCTGGAGATGAACTCATTAAACCTGATGTCTTATCTTGAGGAAAAGGTCTTAGTACCCATTTTATTTGAAAAGGCATTCAATGGTGTATGCATTGGTTATATGTTGAGTGCCATTTATTTTCAGATTTTTATATAATAGGCATTACTCCAACACGGAACTTGCAAGCAACATTGTGAAGATGCTGTGCTGTGAACTTGTCAGTTGGACATCTGTAAAGGTACTTTTGTTTATATAGTTTTTCTTACAATTTTTTCTTAAAAGGTTAGATGCTCCTCATAAACCAAGCAAGCAACAGGGAAGCTGCCAGTGTAGAAGGTTAGATGCTCCTCATAAACCAAGCAGCACCAGGGAAGCTGGCAGTGTAGAAGGTTAGATGCTCCACATAGACCAAGCAAGCAACAGGGAAGCTGGCAGTGTAGAAGGTTAGATGCTCCACATAGACCAAGCAAGTAACAGGGAAGCTGCCAGTGTAGAAGGTTAGATGCTCCTCATAGACCAAGCAAGCACCAGGGAAGCTGGCAGTGTAGAAGGTTAGATGCTCCACATAGACCAAGCAAGCACCAGGGAAGCTGGCAGTGTAGAAGGTTAGATGCTCCACATAGACCAAGCAAGCACCAGGGAAGCTGGCAGTGTAGAAGGTAAGATGCTCCACATAGACCAAGCAAGCACCAGGGAAGCTGGCAGTGTAGAAGGTTAGATGCTCCACATAGACCAAGCAAGCACCAGGGAAGCTGGCAGTGTAGAAGGTTAGATGCTCCACATAGACCAAGCAGCAACAGGGAAGCTGCCAGTGTAGAAGGTTAGATGCTCCTCATAGACCAAGCAAGCACCAGGGAAGCTGGCAGTGTAGAAGGTTAGATGCTCCACATAGACCAAGCAAGCACCAGGGAAGCTGGCAGTGTAGAAGGTTAGATGCTCCACATAGACCAAGCAAGCACCAGGGAAGCTGGCAGTGTAGAAGGTAAGATGCTCCACATAGACCAAGCAAGCACCAGGGAAGCTGGCAGTGTAGAAGGTTAGATGCTCCACATAGACCAAGCAGCACCAGGGAAGCTGGCAGTGTAGAAGGTTAGATGCTCCACATAGACCAAGCAAGCACCAGGGAAGCTGGCAGTGTAGAAGGTAAGATGCTCCACATAGACCAAGCAAGCACCAGGGAAGCTGGCAGTGTAGAAGGTTAGATGCTCCACATAGACCAAGCAGCAACAGGGAAGCTGCCAGTGTAGAAGGTTAGATGCTCCTCATAGACCAAGCAGCACCAAGGAAGCTGACAGTGTAAAAAGTTAGATGCTCCTCATAGACCAAGCAAGCAACAGGGAAGCTGGCAGTGTAGAAGGTTAGATGCTCCACATAGAACAAGCAGCACCAGGGAAGTTGCCAGTGTAGAAGGTTAGATGCTCCACATAGACCAAGCAGCACCAGGGAAGCTGCCAGTAATTACCTAAGTGTAATTACCTAAGTGTAGTTGCAGGATGAGAGCTACGCTCGTGGTGTCCCGTCTTCCCAGCACTCTTTGTCATATAACGCTTTGAAACTACTGACGGTCTTGGCCTCCACCACCTTCTCCCCTAACTTGTTCCAACCGTCTACCACTCTGTTTGCGAAAGTGAATTTTCTTATATTTCTTCGGCATCTGTGTTTAGCGTAGTGTAGAAGGTTAGATGCTCCACATAGACCAAGCAGCACCAGGGAAGCTGCCGGTGTAGAAGGTTAGATGCTCCACATAGACCAAGCAGCACCAGGGAAGCTGCCGGTGTAGAAGGTTAGATGCTCCACATAGACTAAGCAGCACCAGGGAAGCTGGCAGTGTAGAAGGTTAGATGCTCCACATAGACTAAGCAGCACCAGGGAAGCTGCCAGTGTAGAAGGCTAGATGCTGCTCATAGATACAGCAAGCAACAGGGAAGCTGCCAGTGTTAAACTGAGAATCTTCCATCAGTAAATAAATATTTTTATATTTTTATAGTGTATGATATAACAAAGTTTAGAACTTTTCTTTTCCATATTTGTGAACAATACTTTTAAATTAGATCAAAATAAATATTATATAATATATATAATATTACGTTTAATTACCCAAGTATAGTTACAGGATGAGAGCTACGCTCGTGGTGTCCCGTCTACCCAGCACTGTTTGTCATACAATGCATTGAAACTATTGGCGGTTTTGGCCTCCATCTTCATCTCGCGTAACTTGTTCCAACCGTTTGCAATGTTTGTAAAAGTAACTTACCTAATATTTATTAAGCAGCTTTGTTTTCTTGGCTTAAATCTATGACATTATTAAGATATGGGCACCACACAACCTCTGCATATTCCAACTTTGTTCTTGCAAAGATCGTGAATAATTTCTTTAGTTTTTACCATCCATGTAGTTAATACAATTTTGAAATTGTAAAGCTTAGCATAGGCTCCTCGCACAATGTCCTGTATGTGGTCCTCAGGTGATAGTTTTCTTTCTAGAACCACCCCTAGATCTTTATTTTATTATTTTTATTTATTTTTATTTATGCATATACAAGAAGGTACATTGGGAATGTGTGGATACATAAAATGGTAATTACAGTCTTGTAAAGCCACTAGTACGCGCAGCGTTTCGGGCAGGTCCTTAATCTAAGAAAATTTTAAGTAGGTAAATACTTGCAAAATTTATAAAAAAATGATAACAGATACATGGCAAGAAAAAAAAATTTAGAGAAAATTGTAGGTACAGTGTATTAAAGCACATAGGCAGCTAAGATTGATTGCAATGACAGCTTGAATGGTAGTTGACAAAAATTGGTAGGCACATAAAAGAAGACAGCAATGAACACAATGAACACAATGAACACAATGAACACAATCTCTTTCTATGTTCAATGTCTTTAATTCCTTTAGACATAATTTGTAGGTTGTGTGTGCGGCTATTTTCTACTATTCCACGTTCCATAACATGACATTTATTCACATAGAATTTCATTTGCCACATGATGCTCTATTCACTTATTTTGTCTAGATCATTTTTAAGGGTGTAAAAATTGTTAGTCTCTTTTTCTTCCCTAGTACATTAACAACATCAGCAAACATATTTATATAATTCTGTATTCCTTCTGGAATATTTATGTAGATGATGAACATTACTGGTGCAAGAACTTAATCCTGTGGTACTCCACTAGAAACACAACTCCAGTTAGATAAATTGTCTCTGATTACTGCCTTCATCTTTCTGGCAGTTAGAAAATTTTTCATCCATGTCAGAAGTCTCCCTGTCACCCCTCCAGCATGTTCCAGTTTCTAAAACAACCACTTGTGTGGGACTCTGTCAAAAGCTTTTTCTGGGGGGAGCCCCTTCGGCTTCCCGGAACTATCCAAGCTGATATGTATATCCCTAAACTTTGGCATCAGTCTTGAGTGAATAGAGTTCTAGGCCTACCAGGGACCATGGCCTAAACCTGGTCCCCCTCAGAGAGGCACTAGGAGCAATGGCGTTTAGAAATGCACATGGGATTTGGAGCATTCTATATCTGCCATTGACTAGGACAGGCACCCCAGAAAGGTAAGCGCCTCAAAAGAAACCCCATTCTGGTTAAAACGACTAAAATAGACAAATTAGTGGACAAAACTCCTCAAATGAAAACGAGCAAATGAGCATGATGTCACATGAGCCATGCCGCATATCTGGGTAGCTCCCTCTCCCCAGGAGGGGGAATGGGAGCCCCAGACCCCCACACACCGGCGATCCACCCATCGGTTCTTCGGCCTGATATGATTATGGCATGCCTGTGTGACTCTAGTTCCAGTTTCTCTGTTGTGCTGTGCCTTGTGTCCAGTACTGCTCTTACGGTGGCATGCAAGCTGGGAGTATTATTCCAAGGTACTTGGGCTGCATGTGCTTAGGGTTCCCTTACCTGAGTGCCCTGTAAGTTCTGCCCTTAGGACTTGGGGTTATCTTCCACAAGTCACCTTGGAGTCTACCTCTGTTGGTCTTTTGCTGCTCGGTGATTGACCGCCTTGAGTGTGTTGGGGGGGTTTTCCCTCTTGTTACCTTGGGGTAAGAGGTAGTTTTTGCACTGGTAGGGGTGCAGGGTACTGCGCAGCTAGTTTTCACCTATGACAGCGGCCGGCTCTGTTCCCTCTGGGTACGTTGTCCTCTTGCGGGGTTTTTCTTTTATTTTTGTTTTTGCCTGGTGGGGGTGTCTGCCTTGGTGTTCCTTGCCTACTGTTATATTAGAGTCTTGACCTCTGTTGTTCGGTGGTACCCCCTGCTTGGCCCCCGTGAGTGGACATATCCCGGGGATTCGGCTTTAGCAGTTTGTTTGGTAGTCTTGGACGCCAGTTAGCAGTACCCTGCCTGGGTTTATCCTTAGTGATACCAGTTTAGGGGCCCTGCGAAACCCCATGGGGGGTGCACGGGGTCCAATGGATGCGACCCCTGGGTCCCCTCTCGCCTTGTGCGAGTTTGAGGGTTGCTCTGTTCCCAAGTCTCAGGGCGACGCTCATTGTTTTTGTCTCCGTCATGCTGCCTGTTGGTCGATGACACCTTTGACCCAGAGTCCTGCGAGCATTGTTGCTTGTTTGTGACTCAATTTACCCAATCTACTGATGACATTATTCGGGTGCAGGTGGTTCAGGCGTTGCATGCCAGGTATAGGTTGCTGCAGCATGCTAGGTTGTTTGCTTCCCCGGATGCCCTGAGGTTGCCCCACTTTGGTTATACCCGTCAAACACACAC
>WNGS01004946.1:38749394-38784363 GCA_020271785.1 Procambarus virginalis
TCAATATATATATATATATATATATATATATATATTTTTTTTTTTTTTTTTTTAACCTAGAAGGGGTACCACCTCTGGTGCAAGTGTAGGGACCCATAGCCTCGGAGAAGAAAATAAAGAGTACTCAGAGAAGACCTTGTGGATCCTCACTGAACACTTTGATATTTTCTTCTCCTACCAACCCTATTCTTTTGGTATGTGTGTATATTTATCTAACTTTATTGAAAATGTCATTACACAAAAAAGTTACAGTATTGATTACATGCAGGGTACAAGCCTGCTTGTCACAAGTTGAAAAGCTCCTCCAGCTCCTCAGATGGCGGGCAGGAACCATGGATGCAGTGAGCATTTCCTCTCTGGATTGCCACACTGAGGCGCTGAAAAAGAAAACTGGCAGCTCTAGGGTCTCTAGTTGTTTCGATTAGCTTAGACCCCAACTCCTTCAAAAAGCTAGCAGCACTTTTACCCCAGGCACCAAGTGTCTCTGAGGCAATGGGGACAAAATTGTAGTGGTGCTCAAGGTCTCTGTATTTACGTGACTTGGCCGCTTCCCGGTGATTGGCAGCTCCTCCTGCTTGAGTAGCACTGAAGTCAACATAGGTATTGGCTAAAGTTGAGACGCAAGTGTAGTCCCACACCAACTGTCTACCATTCTTCCAGGGGTTCACCGTGATTCCATCTGGGCGACCGACAGGCTCATTAGAGTTGTGGGACATTAGGTACCGGGGCTCTCTCTCTGCTGGACAGCCGGCTGTGGTAAGGCTTCTCTTAATAATGTCATTGACCTCGCCGTGTCTTGCATGCCATCCTCCTGTCCTTTGGCAGAGAAGGCCATGCCGTCCGTACCTGTCGGCCTCTGCCTCGCCGCAAATACACCTGTATTCGGTGTGGATTGGGGCAGCGAGACGGAGAGCCACGGCAATTCGGAGGGCCTGCGGTGTGAGACGAGTGCCGGTTGCTGACATTGGGATTGCTAATAGGAAATCACCTGCATGGGGAGCTGCTACTGCTCTAAGTCGGGCAGTGTCATGTGGTGTTGTCGCAGCTTCTAGCAAAGTCGCAGCTTCTTGGTCGGCAATGGGGCGATCCCAGCTGGATTGCTTATGGGCTTCAGAAGGCAGTGGTTGGGGTGCTGGTCCTGCGAGAGAGACCCATTTGGTTGTGCAGTCTGTGAAGCTGGGATCATGTACCCCTGCCTGTTGAACTAGGTGCTCAGGTAGGATTTCCTTCACCAAGTTGTCAGACCCCACTGAAGAGGACAGGAACGCTGGTACAGCAATTTGTGTTGCTGTGCGCACGCCAAGGCCCCCGAGTCTGACAGGAAGGGAGGCCTGTTTCCACTGCGAGTTGCTGAGGGAAAGATTGAGGGCTTTTTCTAGTGTTGATTTCAGCAAGCTGTCGTACTCTTCTAATTTAATATTGTTGAAAGATGGCGAACATCTTAGAAAGTAGGTCAGCCTGGGGAGGGACAAGCATCTGGTGATGAGGTAAAGTGCATCATGAGCATCGATGTCTTCAATCCTCTCGTTCATTCTCTTCAGGTCAGTGATCTTCTTACCAAGGACCTCGTCGATGGCATTCCTTCCAAGAGCACCTAGGAGTGTGCTGTCCTCAGGGTTGGTTGTATGAATGTCAGGCAAAACAACCTTTATTTGCTCTATTATGTGCTGGTTGGTGGAGGTTATTTCGCACTTGGAAGGGTTCAGGGTGAGTCCTAGACTTGCTCCTTGCTCCTGAATTATTCTTATGTCGTCCAAGAGTGCGTCTGGGGAGCCGGCTAGAGTACCATCGTCTAAGAACCAAATGTTGAGCTCACTGGACAGGTTATCGGTGACTTCCTTGATGACTAGGCAGAAAGAAAAGGAGCAAGGGGTCACCCTGTTGGACACCTTCTTGTGATTCGATTTCATGTTCCCCAAAGAGCAGAGTTAGATTCTTGCTGTAGCATGAGTTTACAAACGGGTAGAGGGAAGGAAAAAGGCGATGAACCGCATTGAGTACTGCATCCCTTCTAACCAGATTGAAGGCATTTTTGAAGTCCAGCTTTATCAGAGCTTTTTCATCCGTAATGTTGGCAATGTAGGCTCTAGCTGCATGGCCGCTGCCTCACACCCTTGGGGAATGCCAAACCCAAGCTGTTTTGGCTTCAGCATGTCGCTGCTGCCAGACTAACTGCTTTAGCAGCAGCCTTAGCGACGAGACGCCGGAGTGAATTGCCCACAGCTATCGGTCTGATTCCTCCATCTTTTTTCTCAGGGCACAGAGGGTAGCGCCAAAAAGAGAGGCCGTATGGTCTCTGGTATGTTGCCAGCTAGACATGTGTTGGCGAATCTTGTTAGTTCCACCAGGAGCCCTGTGCAATGTCTCCCAGTGCAGGGTTGAGCATTTGTTTGATGTGGTTGGGTCTTAGTCCTGTGAACCCACCTGCTGATCCTGGTGGGAAGGATAAAGCTGCTTTATGCACCATGGATTCGAGCACACACAGGGGTTCTGCTCTGGTGACACCGACTAGGGAACACCGTCGTCACACCATATATACATATATATATGAACACCATATATATATATATATATATATATATATATATATATATATATATATATATATTCGACCTAGTAGCCAGAACGCACTTCTCAGCCTACTATGCAAGGCCCGATTTGCCTAATAGGCCAAGTTTCATGAATAATTGTTTTTTTCGACTACCTAACCTACCTAACCTAACCTAACCTAACTTTTTCGGCTACTAACCTAACCTAACCTATAAAGATAGGTTAGGTTAGGTTAGGTTCGGTCATATATCTACGTTAATTTTAACTCCAATAAAAAAATTGACCTCATACATAAGGAAATGGGTAGCTTTATCATTTCATAAGAAAAAAATTGGAGAAATAATTAATTCAAGAAAACTTGGCCTATTAGGCAAATCTGGCCTTGCATAGTAGGCCAAAAGTGAGTTCTGGCTACTAGTACGACATATTATATCTATATAATATATATATATATATTATAGAAAAAATAGATATTAATATATATATTATATTTATTTATTTATTTATTTATTTATTTATTTATTCATATACAAGAAGGTACATTGGGAATGTGAGAATATATAATATGGTAATTACAATCTTGTAAAGCCACTAGTACGCGCAGCGTTTCGGGCAGGTCCTTAATCTAAGAAAATTTTTAGTAGGTAAATACTAGCAAAAATTATAAAAAAGAAATGATAACAGTTACATGGCAAGAAAAGAAAAAAAAAAAAAGATGAGAGAAAATTGTAGGTACAGTATAATAAAGCACTTAGGTAGCTAAGATTGATTGCAATGAAAGCTTGAATGGTAGTTGACAAAATTTGGTAGGCACAATACAGCAAATGGCTAGCACATAAAGGAAGACAGCAATGAACACAATGATAAGGTTGTTTGGGTTAAATACATAAGAATTAGGAGATTGGGTAACACTAGATACAGAGCAAAAAATAAAGCTCAGTGTAGGAAACTAAGAAGATGAAATTAAGTACTTTTTGGTTTTGTTTTTAAATAAGGCAAAAGTTTTACAGTTTTTCAATTCACTAGGGAGTGAGTTCCATAGACTAGGTCCCTTAATTTGCATAGAGTGTTTACACAGATTAAGTTTGACCCTGGGGATATCAAAGAGATATTTATTTCTGGTGTGGTGATAATGGGTCCTATTACATCTGTCCAGAGAGAGTTTCAGAGCATGGTTTGCATTTAAGAACAGGGTTTTGTAGATGTAGTTGACACAAGAGAATGTGTGGAGGGAGTTAATATTTAGCAAGTTTAGGGATTTAAACAAGGGAGCTGAGTGTTGTCTGAAAGCAGAGTTAGTTATTATTCTGATAGCAGATTTTTGCTGGGTGATGATGGGCTTAAGGTGGTTTGCAGTGGTAGACCCCCATGCACAGATACCATAATTAAGATAGGGGTAGATTAGAGCATAATAGAGAGAGAGGAGAGCAGAGTTAGGAACATAATATCTGATTTTGGAGAGTATACCAACTGTCTTAGAGACTTTCTTAGTTATGTGTTGAATGTGGGTGCTGAAGTTGAGTCTCTTGTCTAGGAATAGGCCAAGAAACTTGCCATCATTTTTATTACTGATGTTAATGTTGTCTATCTGTAGCTGAATTGCATTTGATGATTTGCTTCCAAATAAGATGTAGTAAGTCTTTTCGATGTTTAATGTTAGTTTGTTAGTTGACATCCATAAGTGGACTTTTTTTAATTCATTATTCACAACATTATTTAGTGTATGTGGGTTGAGGTCTGAATAGATAAGAGTAGTATCGTCAGCAAACAATATAGGTTTGAGAATATTAGAGACATTAGGCAGATCGTTTATATATAAGAAATAGAAGAGGTCCTAAGATACTGCCCTGTGGCACTCCAACGGTAATTGGTAGAGTGGAAGAAGTTGTATCATTGATGGTTACATATTGGTGTCTGTCACTAAGATAGGATCGGATGTAGTCAAGGGCAAGGCCTCGGATTCCATAATGCTGGAGTTTAAGTAAGAGGTAGTTGTGATTAACAGTATCAAAGGCTTTTCTTAGGTCAATGAAGAGTCCAATCGGAAACTCATTTTTGTCAAGTGCTGAGTAGATTACGTCAAGGAGACTAATGATTGCATCGTTGGTGCTCTTTTGGGACCTGAAGCCAAACTGGCAGGGTCTGAGTATGTCGAATTTTACGAGGTAGGAATAGAGCTGTTTGTAAATAATTTTTTCAAATATTTTTGATAGAATGGGTAGATTTGATATTGGTCTATAATTGTTTATGTCCGCCGGATTGCCTCCTTTATGGACTGGCGTTACTCTTGCTTTTTTGAGGATATCAGGGAAGGTGTGACACTATAGATTTGTTGAACAGTAGGGCTATGGGTGGGGCAAGGGCATGGGAGGCTCTCTTGTATACAATGGACGGAATTTCACTGGTGTTCCCTGCCTTTGTTTTTAGAGAGTGTATGATGGACACAACATCTTCCGGGCTGATTGGTGAAAGGAGAAGAGAGTTTGGATAGCTGCCTGAGAGATATGTGTTAATATGTGTCTGAGTCTGTGGGATTTTACTGGCAAGATTAGCACCAACCGATGAAAAGAAACTATTAAATTCATTTGCCATTTCTAAATCAGTTGACGGTATATCCCCATCCTTGTAGAGTTTTATTTGGTTATGTGAGTGTTGTTTAGTTCCTAGGATACTAGAGATGGTTTTCCAAGTGCTTTTCATGTTGCCTTTTGCTTCATTGAATCTATTCACATAATATGCAAGTTTTGCCTTTCTTATGATACTGGTAAGCATTGATGAGTACCTTTTAGCTACTTCCTTTGAAACTAGGCCAATCCTAAGTTTCTTTTCATATTCATGTTTCTTGTTGATTGAATTGAGAATGCCGCTTGTGAGCCATGGATTGTTTAATCTTTTGTCAGTTACTTGCTTGGTAAGAAGGGGACAATGAAGGTTGTAGAGGCTTAGAGTTTTGGAGAGGAAGAGGTTAGCTAATGAATTTATATCCTGGGTATTATTGAATTCAGAATCCCAGTTAATATTGTGAAATGCATCTGTAAGATTGCCCAAAGCTGATTCACTGTGTAGCCTAAATGAAAGTTTCTTGCTTTTTGGTGGTGTTATGTCCATGTTCGCTATGAGAAAGGTAGGATAGTGGTCAGTTGTTCTGTCGTAGATTATACCAGATACAAGGGGAGCTGTTATGTTTGTCCATATGTGGTCCAAGGTAGTGGCTGATGTTTGAGTGACTCGGGTAGGTTTGGTGATTGTGGGGATTAGCATACAGGAGTTCATGCTGTTAAGGAAATAGTCAACTTGAGAGCAATTTTGTTGACCCAGGTCAATATTAAAGTCTCCTCCCAGAATGATGTGGTTTTTGTTGAGATTGTTGTTTATAATAAGATTACTTAGGTTGTCTGAGAAAGAAGCTATGTTAGTATTGGGAAATCTATAGATGGCTCCAATAGTCAATGAGGATTTAAGGGATTTAATTGTAAACTGAGCAAAAGTATATTCACAGTAGTCATCTCTGTCACTAATAATACTGTTGCAGATAAATGTATCTCGGTAATATATAGCTGTGCCACCACCTTTTTTATTTGGCCTACAGTTATGAATGGCTTTATAACCAGCTAAGTTGTAGAGTTGGGTATAGTCTTTTGTTACGACTCTGGGTTCTTTAGAGGGAAACCAGAGGTCAAAATTGAGCTTATTATCGAGAATATGGCAGGGCACGCATAGAGAGAGTTAGTTGTTTGTATCTTCCCTGCCAGTCGTAAGACTATTCTTGTTTCTCAAAGAGTATTTAAAGATTGAGCTTGGGGTTGTTTATTAAATAATAAAATAGGCACCAACTATGTTTACTAATACTGTCTAATCATTTGTAAAGTAAACCTGAGTAAATTTAGTATCGGGCACCAGTATGATTAGTTGAACAGTCTGCTGGCAGCATAGCTTTCGGAGACGGGAGACGCTCTTCTTGGCTGACTGGTTGTGGTGGAAGGAAGTGCCTCTCCCTCCTCTTATTTATTTTTTCTGTATCTTCGTCTGGTTAAGTTTTCTTTGCTATTTTTGTGGTTATATTGTGGCATACCTATCGTTATATGTGTAGAGTAGTATACCTGGGGTGTAGTAAGTATATTTAAGTATTTTGTACCTGTTATGCTAACTGGGGTCCCAGTGTCCCACGTGGTCCCCTACCCTAGGCTGACTCTAGGTGTTATAGTAGAGCTTTACCCTAGCTTGCTTTCAGTGTAAAACCTTGTATCCTGCCTAGGTGGACCAAGGCTTTTAACGTAAGATTGGGTGGTAAAGTTAGTATTAAATTGTTATTGGTGAGATTGTGTATGGGGGTTGTTAAGGGGTTAATAAATAAGTAAGGTGAACAGAGTATCCCTTGTTCCTGTGTGGGAGTACAATAATCATTTCCTAGACTAACCAGGTTTAGTAGCAAGCAATTTTTATTGTGGATATTTTACTTTGGGGGCCGGCCTTTTGTTCTCCCATATCTTGATACCTCTAGTCTTACCCTTACCCTTAATAGTACCAAGTTCCCCATAGCAAGCCCACTATTGTTCATAACATCTTTATTTAGCCAAGTTTAGCCAAGCCAATGCACCGTCATTTTTCTCCATGGAATAATGGAGCACACAACTGTAAAGCTACCGCCCAGTTGGGTGGGTGTGGAGCACACAACTGTAAAGCTGCCGCCCAGTTGGGTGGGTGTGGAGCACACAACTGTAAAGCTGCCGCCCAGTTGGGTGGGTGTGGAGCACATGACTGTAAAGCTGCCGCCCAGTTGGGTGGGTGTGGAGCACACAACTGTAAAGCTGCTGCCCAGTTGGGTGGGTGTGGAGCACATGACTGTAAAGCTGCCGCCCAGTTGGGTGGGTGTGGAGCACACAACTGTATAGCTGCCGCCCAGTTGGGTGGGTGTGGAGCACATGACTGTAAAGCTGCCGCCCAGTTGAGTGGGTGTGGAGCACATGACTGTAAAGCTGCCGCCCAGTTGGGTGGTGTGGAGCACATGACTGTAAAGCTGCCGCCCAGTTGGGTGGGTGTGGAGCACACAACTGTAAAGCTGCCGCCCAGTTGGGTGGGTGTGGAGCACATGACTGTAAAGCTGCCGCCCAGTTGGGTGGGTGTGGAGCACATGACTGTAAAGCTGCCGCCCAGTTGGGTGGGTGTGGAGCACACAACTGTAAAGCTGCCGCCCAGTTGGGTGGGTGTGGAGCACATGACTGTAAAGCTGCCGCCCAGTTGGGTGGGTGTGGAGCACATGACTGTAAAGCTGCCGCCCAGTTGGGTGGGTGTGGAGCACATGACTGTAAAGCTGCCGCCCAGTTGGGTGGGTGTGCAGCAAGACTAGTAACTGTGTGACTATCATAGATCTCTATGATGATCTATGACTATCATAGAACTATCTCTAATATCCTAGGAACAAACAACACTCCCACAACCAGATAACACTCTCTAAGGATGGCCTTACACCGTCATCTGATTTAGAAATGACGAATGAATTTAATAGTTTCTTTTCATCGGTTGGTGCTAACCTTGCCAGTAAAATTCCACAGACTCAGACACATATCAACACATATCTCTCAGGCAGCTATCCAAACTATCTTCTCCTTTCACCAGTCAGCCCGACAGATGTTGTGTCCATCATACACTCACTAAAAACCAAGGCAGGGAACATCAGTGAAATCCCATCCATTGTATACAAGAGCGCCTCCCATGCCCTTGCGCCACCTATAGCTCTGCTGTTCAACAAATCCCTTGAGTGTCATACCTTCCTGATATCCTTAAAAAAAGCAAGAGTAACGCCAGTTCATAAAGGAGGTAATCCGGCAGACATAAACAATTATAGACCAATATCAAACCTACCCATACTATCAAAAATATTTGAAAAAATTATCTACAAACAGCTCTACTCCTATCTCGTAAAATTCGACATTCTTAGCCCCTGTCAGTTTGGCTTCCGCTCCCAAAAGAGTACCAACGATGCAATTATTAGTCTCCTTGATATAATTTACTCAGCCCTTGACAAAAATGAGTTTCCGATTGGACTCTTCATTGACCTGAGAAAGGCCTTTGATACTGTTAATCACAATACCTCTTACGTAAACTCCATCATTATGGAATCCGAGGCCATGCACTGGACTATATCCAATCCTATCTTGTGATAGACACTAATGTGTAGCCATCAATAATATAACCTCTCCCACTCTACCAATAACCGTTGGAGTGCCACAGGGCAACATCTTGGGACTCTTCTATTTCTTATATACATCAATGATCTGCCTAATGTCTCTAACATTCTGAAACCTATTTTGTTTGCTGATGATACTACCCTCATCTACTCTAACCCCAACCCACATACACTAAATAATGTTGTAATAATGAACTAAAAAAAGTCCACTTATGGATGTCAACCAACAAACTAACACTTAACATAGAAAAGACCTACTACATCTTATTTGGAAGCAAATCTACAAATGCAATTCAGCTTCAGATAGACAATGTAAACATTAGCAATAAAAGTGATGGAAAGTTTCTTGGCCTATTCCTAGACAAGAGACTCAACTTCAGCACCCACATACAACACATAACTAAGAAAGTCTCTAAAACAGTTGGGATACTCTCCAAAATCAGATATTATGTACCTAACTCTGCTCTCATCTCTCTATTATGCACTAATCTACCCTATCTTAATATGGTATCTGTGCATGGGGTCAACCACTGCAAACCACCTTAAGTCCATCATCACCCAGCAAAAATCTGCTATCAGAATAATAACAAATTCTGCTTTCAGACAACACTCAGCTCCCTTGTTTAACTCCCTAAACATGCTAAACATAATCTCACTCCACACATTCTCTTGTGTCAACTACATTTACAAAACCCTGTTCTTAAATGCAAATCCTTCTCTGAAACTCTTCCTGGACAGATGTAATAGGACCCATTATCACCACACCAGAAATAAATATCTCTTTGACATCCCCAGAGTTAAACTTAATCTGTGTAAACACTATGCAAATAAAGGGACCCAGTCTATGGAACTCACTCATTATTGAATTGAAAAGCTGGCTAACTTTTGCCTCATTCAAAGACAAAAACAAAAGTATCTAATTTCATCTTCATAGTTTCTTACTCTGTGCTTTAAAATTACACTGTATCTGTTGCTACCCAATCTCCCAATCTTTATTTACCTAATCCGAACACCTTTACCATTGTGATCATTGCTGTCTTCTTATATGTGCTCTCAATATGCTGTATTGTGCCTATTAATCTTTGTTAAATTACCATTAAAGTTGTCAATGTAATCAATCAGAGCTTTAATATACCAACTAATCTCTCTCATCCCATTTTTTTTCTTTCAATGTGTCTGTTATCATTTCATAAATTTTGCTAGAATTTACCGACTTAAAATTATCTTAGTCAAATCAAATCAAATGTTTATTTAGGTAAAAGTACATGCATAGAAGATTAGTTACAAACATAATGTTTGATTTAAAGATAGAGGTAATACATACAATTCCTAAAGCCACTAGTACGTATTTCGGGCAAGATGAGGTGGGGAAAAAACACTTAGACTTAAACTTAATAGTAATGAGCTTAAAGTATAAATTGTGTTGAAAGAAAAAATAAAAGATAAAAAAGAGGGGAACATGGTAGAAAATAGGCAATATACAAGTTGGTCAACAAACAGCATTGTTTAAAAAAAACAGTAAGACATGGGTTGACATTTAGGGGTAAGGAAGGTTACAGGGAGTTAATTAGGCAGTATTTAGTTTTTTATCTTAAACTGGTTGAGAGAGGTACAATCTTTGACATGATTGGGAAGGTCATTCCACATTCTGGGTCCCTTGATTGTAGAGCATTCCAAGTTTGGTTAAGTCGTGCTCTTGGAATGTCAAATAGGTATTTGTTTCTGGTGTGGTGCTCATGGGTTCTGTTACAACCTTCTAGGAAGCTTTTAAGGTCAAGATTGACATTACAGTTCAGAGTTTTAAATATATATACAATACACATGAGAGAATGTGCAGTGACTTAATATCTAACATTCAGAGATTTGAGTAAAGGTACCGAGTGATGTCTGGGGCCAGAGTTAGATATTAATCTGTTAGATTAAGGACCTGCCCGAAACGCTGCGCGTACTAGTGGCTTTACAAAAATGTTAACACCATGCTATGTATCTTCACACACCTTGCATGTAAATAAATAAATAAATAAATAAATTTAACCGATAACTTAGCAAAGGTATATTCACAATAGTCGTCTCTATCACTAATAACACTGTTGCAGGTGAAGGTATCTTGGTAATGTATAGCTGTGCCACCTCCTTTTTTATTAGGCCTACAGTTGTGAATGGCTCTATAACCAGCTAAGTTGAATAGTTGGGTATGGTCTTTACTTAGCCAGGTAACTGTTCAAATAATGAAGGATAGTTGAGTACCTAGCGGTGAGAGTAGTGCATTTATAACCATCATAATGTTCACCAAGTGAGCTGACATTTTGGTTGAAGACTGATAAGTGTTATTACGGAGTTTGTTTTTGTCTGGTGAGCTGTGTAGTGCCTACAGTGGTGATGAGCAGTGTGTTGGTGAGTGTATATTTGTGACAGTAGACTTTGTTCAGGACCAATACCAGCTTGCATGTGGAGGCAACGGAGTCAAGATACAGTAAGGTAAACAATTACAGAACAATAAAATACTAAATCTGTTGTAAATATAAAATAAATATACCAAAAAATAAAAATGCAAATACACATCAAAATCAAATCAAATATTTATTCAGGTAAAGTACATACATACAAGGTGAGATACAAACATTGATGGATTTATAGATAGAGCTAGTACATACAATGCCTAAAGCCACTATTAACCAAAGCGTTTCGGGCAGGAAAAACACTAAAGACTAAAACTTAATACTAATTGAGATTAAATTATAAATTGTGTTGAGAAAATAAAAAATGAAATAAAAAAGAGGTGGAACATGGAAGAAAAATAGCAAATATACAATTTGGTCAACAAACATCATTGTTTAAAATAGCAGACACGGGTTGACAGCACTTTAATGATCAAAATTGCAGGTATTACACAGCACATGATGTAAACAATGTTTTAACATGTAATCACAATGTTTCTGTAATTAACTTGAATGTAAGATCTCTAAGCAAACACTTTGATGGTGTTAATGCTCTGATTCAAACAGTTGACAACAAATTCTCTTTTATTGTGTTTACTGAAGCGTGGTTAAAAAAGGACACTTCTCAACTCTACAACATACCAAACTACTCAGCCATTCACAACTGTCGCCCTATACAAAGAGGTGGTGGTACTTCTCTTTACTACCACCATGAACTGACTTGCTTAAAAGTAATTAAATCTAGAGACCCTTATGGAGAGTATATATTTGCCTCATTCAGAGTCAAGGGTAACGATGCTGTCTTGACTGTGGGAGCAGTCTACAGGGTTCCTAACACTGATGTGACTGAATTTAACTCTAACCTTAGAAATCTTATACTAGAGAACCGACTGAACAAAAACCACTTAATTATTTCTGGTGACTTTAACGTTGACCTCTGCGAGCCTGATAACTCTCCTGCTGCTAGTTTCCTCAACTGTATGAACTCCTGCTTCCTCATACCCTTAATCACTAGACCTACTAGAATCATTGATAGTACTGCCACGACTCTTGATCACATCTGGACCAACATAACCTCTCCGCTTACTTCAGGGATAATCACCGATAACACTACAGACCATTACCCCACATTTCTCCTAACCAACATTAACAAACCACCTCTAGATACAAGGAAGATAAGTTTTAGGCTGCACAATGAAACTGCTATAGGCAATTTTATAACTGCTGCTGATAATGTCAACTGGGAATCCGAGTTAGGTAACATAGGGGACATCAACCTAGCAGTGCAATCTTTTCTTTAAAAAACTCTCAGCCTTTATAACACCCACTGTCCTATGCTTACAAAACAAGTCACTACCAAAAGGCTAAACAATCCTTGGCTTACAAAGGGAATACTTAAATCCATCAATAAAAACATGAACTTGAGAAGAAGTATAGGCTAGGTATCGTCTCCAAGTAACAAAGTCAGTAGACTAACAGATGTTGTCACAGCTCGTATAAGACTTGGCTACAAGTATCTCTGGCAGTTCGGCTTGTATAGGGATCTAGATGAAGTAAAGTGTAAAGTGTGTGGACAAAGACAGGGACACACACTCGAACACTATATCTTGGATTGTAGTAAAATTGAGCCATTTAAAGATAAATCTAAACTCACGCTGTATGATATGGCAACCTATCTTATTACCATGGGAAAATTACCTGAAATCCTTGCACTGTATATATATGACGGGAGACATCTCCTGTCCACGAGACTAACCATAGACCGTGCTTCTTGCCCAGCTCCTGTGCCAGGTAAGTTACGGGCTCACCATAGCCCGTGCTACTTGGAACTTGTTCCGAGTAGCTGAATCTATAACAACAACAACAATTACACTGTATCCTCATTTCGCTTCCAGTAGATGAACGACATATGAGATTCAGAAACAAGTAGTGTATTGTGAGGACTAATAATAAACAGAAGCTCCCCTATGACTCTGTAATGTCCCCATTGGTCAAACTATTATGTATTAGCGATAAGACCTACCATTAATGTTTGATGACTTACTGTAAATATATAGCTCTTGAAATAGCACTTACTCTGGAACTAGCTGACATTGTAACTATAAGGTGTGAAGGATAGATGAAATTGTTTATGTAATAATCTAAGTTGAGGTCTGATAAAGACCTTTTGTGCCCTCTGTAATGCTTTTGCGCTACCGCTCACAGGATGAGTATGGGGTGCACAATAAACTAGCCGCCTTCGGCGGCAACAATCAAATCCAAAGAATTTTCAAAGAATTACTCATCATTGGCATCTAAAATAATTAGAGAGCCAAACTAAATACTACGAAGATAAATTTACCCACACAAAGGGCAACATTAAGAAAACATGGAGCACAATTTCACAAATATTGGGATCAAAGAAGATTATAAATAACAAACCAATACTCCTGTCCAATAACGATGGTCAGCTTACAGCCTCTGACACTGCTCTTGAATTCAATAGGTTCTTCTCTTCCATTGGGTTATCCCTTGCAAATGATATTCCATCTTCCAGTACTGATGTTCAGGACTATCTTACAGGTAACTATCCACAGTCTCTTTACCTAATGCCCGCTAATTCCACTGATGTAAATGAGATAATCCTTTCCCTTAAGGCCAAGTCTAGTGCCCTTGAGGAGATAACAACACTAATCTACAAAAAAGCCTCCAGATCTTTAGCTCCTGCCATTGCATTGCTCTACAACAAGTCACTTGAACTCCAAACCTTTCCAGATATTCTAAAAACAGTGGTGTTTTGCAGTCTCCGTGGTGTAGTGGTAAGACACTCGCCTGGCGTTCCGCGAGCACTATGTCATGGGTTCGTATCCTGGCCGGGGAGGATTTACTGGGCGTAATTCCTTAACTGTAGCCTCTGTTTAACTCAACAGTAAAATGTGTACTTGGATGAAAAAACGATTCTTCGCGGCGGGGATCGTATTCCAGGGACCTGCCCGAAACGATACGCGTACTAGTGGCTGTACAAGAATGTAACAACTCTTGTATATATCTCAAAAAAGAAAAGCGAGAGTAACCCCTGTCCACAAATGTGGTGATCTCACTGATGTCAACAACTACAGACCTATATCAATTCTGCCAAACTTGTCAAAAATATTTGAAAAACTAATCTACAAGCAGCTTTACTCTTATCTAGCCAAACACAATATACTTAGCTCGTGTCAATATGGCTTCAGACCCAAAAAAGCACTAACGATGCACTTATTAGTATGATTAACTTGATTCATGCAGCTCTTGATAAAAATGAGTTCCCTGTTGGGTTATTTGTGGACCTGCGTAAGGCTTTTGACACTGTCAAGCACTAAAACCTTCTTCTTAAATTACATCATTATGGAGTCAGAGGACTCTCCCTGCTCCAGTATATTTCTGTGAACAATTCAATTTCTCCAGTATATTTCTGTGAACAATTCAATTTCTCCCACCCTACCCATCAACATTGGTGTTCCTCAGGGCAGCATACTTGGCCCTCTCCTCTTTCTCATCTACATTAATGACCTTCCAAATGCCTCCCAACACCTCAAACCAATTCTATTTGCTGACGACACAACCTTCATTTACTCCAGTCCTGACCCCCTTGCTCTAAATGCCACAGTAAATACTGAGCTAAATAAAGTCCATCTTTGGCTAACTGCCAACAAACTCACCCTTAACATTGACAAAACTTTCTATATTCTGTTTGGCAATAAATCCTCTAATCAAATGAATCTCAAAATAAACAATACCCAAATTTGTAATAAATTAGATGGCAAATTCCTTGCCGTTGAGTGTAATCTTGGATTGTCAATGAGCAATCTAAGAGCAGCAGTACACCGAGAACTTCAACAAGATCTTGTAGATCTGAGGCAAAGTGAAATTGACACCAGTAATTCCATCTATCATCATACTATCATGCAAGAGGAGCCACACATCTATGGATCATCCAATAAAATCAGCAGACTTCTAGATGTTACTGCTGCTCGGCTTAGACTCGGTTACAAGTATCTCTGGGAATTCTCATTATCTGCCGATGTAGACCTGACCAAATGTAAACTGTGTCAACAAAATTATTCGCACACCCTCCGTCACTATGTGATGGAGTGCGAAAAGATACGTGAATTTAGAGACAATTCTATAACCAATGTTCCAGCGATGTGTAAATATTTCATTCAAAATGATCTGCTACCAGAAATTTTAGCCAAATATCCCCAGTTTGCTAACTGTAGGTAGTAACTGAGTGATTGTAACCTATCCACCGCTGCCCACTGGATGGGGGGCGGTGTGCAGGACAAACATATAAATTTTGACACTAGCTCTCCACATGTCAGTTGCTTAATTTAGAACCTGTACTTGAGGTCGATCTCGAACCCATTGTTGATGTGACGACTTATATTGAATTTTATAACTAGCTCATCAAGATTGTAACTTGTTTAGCTAAATGAATTGTGGGGTTCAGTCCCTGAGCCCATTATGTGCCTCTGTAACCCTTTCCACTACCGCCCACGGGATGAGTATGGGGTGCATAATAAATGAACTAAACTAACTAAATTCCTTGGCGTTCTCATTGACCACAAGCTAAATTTCCAGGGACACATTCTAAATATATCAAAAAAAGTTTCAAAAACTGTTGGCATTCTTTCTAAGATCCGATATTATGTACCTCGCCCTGCCCTGGTGACTCTCTATTACTCCCTCATCTATCCATATCTCAACTATGGTATTTGTGCTTGGGGTTCTACTACCCAAAATCATTTACGTCCTCTAATTACTCAACACAAAGCTGCTATTAGGACAATATCCAACTCTGGCCCCAGACATCACTCGGTACCCCTACTCAAATCTCTCAATATGTTAGATATTAAGTCACTGCACATTCTCTCATGTGTATTATACATATATAAAACGCTGAACTGTAATGCCAATCCTGACCTCAAAAGCTTCATTGAAAGCTGTAACAGAACCCATGAGCACCACACCAGAAATAAATACAGTTTTGATATTCCAAGAGTACGACTTAATCAAACTAGAAATGCTCTACAAATCAAGGGACCCAGAATGTGGAATGACCTTCCCAACCATGTTAAAGACTGTACCTCTCTCAACCAGTTTAAGATAAAAACGAAGCACTACCTAATAAATTCCCCGTAGCCTACCTTACCCCTCTATTGTCAAGCTATGTCTATTATTTTTTTTCCTTTTTTTAATTAACGCTGTTTGTCGACCTATTGTATTTGTGCTGCTTTTTCAGCCATGTTCCCCCCTTTTTTATCTCTATTTTTATTTGTTCTCAACACATTTTATTCTTTATACTCAATTAGTATTAAGCTTTATTCATTTAAGTTTTTCCTGCCCGAACGCTTTGCGTAATAGTGGCTTTAGGCATTGTATGTACTAGCTCTATCTATAAATCCATCATTCATTGTAATATCTCATGTATGTATGTACCTTACCTAAATAAACATTTTATTTTTATTTTATTTTAAATAGCTTACTTACTATAATATTATAAGTATACTATAGTTGAATATTAAAGTTACACTAAAACAAAATGAGGTAGATTAAATAAAGATACACTCAGGTACACTGAATGATAAAGTTTATACTAGAGGACACAGGCAAAGGTGTACAATGGAACAAGGGAGTAAAAAAGAAAAAAGAGACAATAATATAGATGACAATTTTTGACAAATAAAGTTAAAACCTTTTGAAAGGAAAAGCACAGCTATTACACATTGGTTATTAAATGAGAATATAATTTGAATTCTGGTTATTCAGCTGTTATCTCACAGTCATTCAGGAAAGAATTGAGGTGAGCTTCAGTGGTTATTACATAGGTTTTTCCAGAGTCAGTCCTTCTAGCTATAATTTTACCATCTCGCACAAAACAATGTTTAATTACAGGGGATTTTTTGCAGAAACCACGCAGTTTAAGTAAGAGATTTTGTCTGAACCTGGTCAGACATTCATTCACATAACCAGTCGATCTACTAGAGACTGCAGATTTGATAAGGTCTGACTTGCGGGAGCAGCTATCTAGACTATCAACATATAATAAAAACAAGTAAAAGCAAAATAAAGATCACTGTAATTAGACAAGAAGAATACAGAAGACAAGTTAAACAAAATAAAAATAAAAATAAAGAATTAATAATGTTTAAGGAGCGTGTGGGCGTCGCGGCGCAGTTGTCGGGTTATACACCCACCTACAGACACACTAGCCACATAACACATACACAATAGTACACACACACAACAGTAAGACAGAGAAAGAGAGTAAGGTGTATAAGGAGGGTGTATGCGGGCGTCGCGGCGCAGTTGTCAGGTGCGCGAGGCGGGTGCGCGGTGGCCCACCTCCACCTCGGCCGCTCCGCATCACAACACCCAAAATGGCTTCCAGCGAGACCACCACCGACGACTCCCTCTACCCTATCGCCGTGCTCATCGACGAGCTGAGGAACGAGGATGTGCAGGTGGGTGGCGGGGCGGCGCGGGCGGCATGGGCGGCGGCAGGAGGGGCGGCGAGGGCGGTAAATAAGGGTGTTATAAGGGCCGCCCCGACCTTGTCCTCCGCCTCGCCTCCACAACAACAACAACAACATTCACCGTGTGGCTGAAGGAGGCTCCTAGGCCTCCCTGGCTGCCCTAGGCCTCCCGGGCCGCCCTAGGCCTAGTGTATGTGGGGTGGAGGCCCGGGGGGGGGGGCCACCTGTGCCTGACACAATCTCGGGGGGGGGGGGGGGGGGGGTATGACATGTTACCCTAGTGTTAGGGTGAGGGTGTGGGGGGGGGGGGTCCTCGGGTAAGGTGGACCGTCTATACTTTACCTTGAGGGGATTTCAGGGCTTAGGGCTTCAGCTTGATGTCCAAAGGGCTTGGAAAGGATGGGGGGGGCGGGGGTAGAGTCTCCGTGGCCCGGTCCTCGACCAGACCTTTTCTTTTTTTCTTTTTTTTTTTTACCCCCCCCCTCCCCAGGAAGCAGCCTGTAGCAGTTGTCTAACTCCCAGGTACCTATTTACTGCTAGGTGAACAGGAGCATCAGGGTGAAAGAAACGGCCCGTTTGTCTCCGTCTCCGCCGGGAATCGAACCCGGAGCCTGAGGACTATGATTACCGAGTGGTGTCCACTCAGCCGCCAGGCCCCCGTGTAGAGCCATGCAGGTGCAGCCAGTGACTGCAGCAGCTGGTGGTCGTGCGGGTGCGTCGTCCTGGGTGTGTAATTACTCAATTAATTACTAGTGTAGTTACAGGGGTGAGACCTACACTGGTGGTGTGTGTGTGCCCAGCACTGTGTCGTATGACACTTGACTACTGACAGTTTTGGCCTCCTCCACATCGCTTGTTCCAGCCGTCGATGTCGCGCGACAAAGTGAACTTTCCTGTGTGTCTTGGGCACCTTGGCTTCCTGGGCTTGGCTTTATGACGTCTTGTTTGTGATGTTCCACATCTCTGGAGTACTTGCTTATCAATTGTCAATTGCCGTTACTATTTTGTACGTGGTGGTAATATCGGCACTTTTTCTTCTATCTTATAGTTATTGGTATATTTGGCTCGACATCCTAGTAACTCTTGGTTTTCAGTTCGGGAAGTCATTTTGTAGCATGCCGCTGCACCTTTTCCAGTTTCTTTATGTGCTTCTTGAGATTTGGGCACCATAAAACTACTGCATATTCCAGTTTTGGTCTCACAAAAGTCATGAACAGTTTCTTCAGTATTTCACCATCCTTATAATTACAAGCAGTTGGAAAGTGACGCGCACGCTCCTCTCACAATGTTCTTTATGTTCCTCTGGCAACAGCTTAGTATCCAAAACCACCTCCAGGTCTCATTCATTCATTCTGTAATTCCTTTCCACATAATTTGTGTGTGGTCTATTTTCTCCGATTCCACATTCCACAACATGGCATTTATTCCCGTTGAATTCCAGTTGCCACTTGATGCTCCAAGCACTTATCTAGAGCCATTTGAAGGGCCTCACAATCGTGGTGTCTGTCTTCCCCAGTATCTTGGCGTCGTCCACAAACATGTTGATATAATTGTTCCTTGTGGTAGATCGTTTATGTAGACGATGAACATCTACCTTAACGATGTTCATTACCAACAAGTGTGTGTGCTTGTTTCATTATATACAAGCTGTTTGATATATAATTAGTCCTCTCTACAGTGGTCACTAAATTGTTTTTCTGTATTTGACAACACTTGCTCCAGGCCGGACTCGGGGAGAACAACAACTCAAACCCTTTCCAGGTATGCTCCAGGTATACGTCACTGGCACAGCTCTGTGGTTTAAGAACTTCTATCTGGGATAATTGGCAAATTGTACCCAGGATGGTTTGACAGAACCCATTTTCAAATTTTCAAATCTGAAAATATGTACCATTAGGCTAGTCTGTATTTGCCTAGTTTAGGCGTGGTTAGGTAAGGTTGGGATGGTTTAGCTGGCATTAGGATAGGCAGGGTAAGGTTGGCTAACTGTCTTGTGTGTGTAATGACCTTGTTTCCCATACTTTCTTCACTCTTTGGTAGGGTCACCATGTTTGTAGTCTGCATGGCTTCCAAAAGTGCCAAATTTGCTGATGTGGTACTGTACATTCTACTCCGTTAAGTAGCGTATCTGATGCTACATTAAATATCCCCGACAAAGTCTAGTCACCTAATGCGTTGCTTCTCCGACACGACAGAGGCATCTCTATCCTCGGTTACTTCTGTGTCTTCCATATTGTTTTTTTTTTTTTTTTTTACTCGGGTACAGGAGCAGACTCCTGTGGACTCCTGTTACCAGGCTGAAAGCTTTCCCTTCCCATAGCTCATGGTAAGCCTTACCCACTAGTTTCCCTGGAATACGACTTTAATCATTTAACAGCCAGGTAAAAAATCACTGCTGGAAACAAAGGTAAGCAAGTCAAGCCTGGCCTCAGGCCAGGCTTAGGGAGTAGAACTCCCAGAACCCCATTCAGGTACAACCCAGGATTGGCGCAGAGTCAATCTTCCTCGGCCAGGATATAAACCTTTGCCACATCGCTCACAAAGCGTGGGGCGAGTGTGTTACTACTGCCGGTAGCTGTGATATCCTGGGTTACTACTGTGTCGTCCATAATGCTTTGTACCGTTCTCTGATCCCTGCCGGTAGTTGTGCTATCCTGGGTTACTGTCGTCCATAATGCTTTGTACCGTTCTCTGATCCCTGCCAGTAGCTATGATATCCTGGGTTACTGTCGTCCATAATGCTTTGTGCCGTTCTGATCCCTTGCGGCAGCTGTGCTATCCTGGGTTACTGTCGTCCATAATGCTTTGTGCCGTTCTCTGATCCCTGCCGGCAACTGTGATATCCTGGGTTACTGTCGTCCATAATGCTTTGTACCGTTCTGATCCCTTGCGGTAGCTGTGCTATCCTGGGTTACTGTCGTCCATAATGCTTTGTACCGTTCTCTGATCCCTGCCGGCAACTGTGATATCCTGGGTTACTGTCGTCCATAATGCTTTGTACCGTTCTCTGATCCCTGCCGGCAACTGTGATATCCTGGGTTACTACTGTCGTCCATAATGCTTTGTACCATTTTCTGATCCCTGCCGGTAGCTGTGATATCCTGGGTTAGTGTTATCCATAATGCTTTACTGTATACCGTTCTTATACCTGCCGGCAGCTGTGATCCACTTGGACCAATCGATCAACAACTTTATTGATAAGTGGTTGTGCATTTATAAGAGTTTCCACAAAATTACAGTACTGCATATTTAGTCATAATTTCACAGCAAAATTTGTATTCATTAAAATTATAAATTACATAATTTGGCTTTAATTGTAGATTTGTAAGTCATTAGTTGTAGATTTAGAGGTTATTTACTGGTAATGACACTAATTAAAGATCATGGTCTTGCTCACTAGTAGTGTTGGACTGAGAAGTTGACTATTTGTATTCTGATCATTTGTAATTTTAAAGCGTACATGTACATGTTGTTTTTGGAATAGGGCGTCTTTGATGCACACCGGTCAATATTAATTGGCTGTGGGAGACGTGAAACCAACACGCCAATACTATAGTTTTGCAGTAGAGACACGTGTTGTTACAGTTCAATGGTAGCAGTGTTGTACACATTGTTCATTCAAGGAATATATCTGGAGCTGTACAGTATTCGTGCCAATGGTTAATACAGTAATCCAATGTTAAAATGTTGTCATAACTGCATGAGTGTGAGGACAGTGGCTTGGGATATTTGGCTATAAGAAGAAGCTTTTGTCCTCGGAGCAATGTATTTTCCAGCATATAATAGCTTACAAAAGTATTTTGTGAATTGTATACATTTTAGTATGTTTTGTCATGCATTTATTGAAATTGATTTTATAGTAGTTTTGGGGGGGGAGGGGGACTTATGATTTTGTACACAAATCGTGCGTCCTCTCTATCTGCAAATACAGTAGCTTAGATAAGACATTATTTTAAAACGTGGACTTACGTATGTTGCTGATAGTCAATTTTAACTTTATCAGTGGCAGTTGATGTAACTGAATCATCAGACTGATTAGACAGTCATGTTGATATGGGTTTATCATATGTTACAAGCTTGGCTCGTGATGAAACGGTGTAGGATTGTACTGTACTGATGTTCAAAATGGGATGTATTTGTCTTGTAAAAGCAAAAACCCTATGAAAATATTAATAATTATTTTTTATGCTGTTTTATACAATACAGTAATTTTAAAAACTCTTTACTCTGAAACTCAAGCAGAGGCTTAGGTCCTGCGCAGGAATATCCCTGCAAAAAAAAAAAAAGCAAGCTGAAAATCAAGTTATAATATACATGGAGGCTATTGACTGGGGTTATAATATTCAACTAAGGTTGTTTTATTGACCAAGAGGTGTTGTGGTTAGCTTTGGGGCGTGCAGAGTTGTTTAACCACCGTGCTGCGCAGAGTTTGAGAAATTCCCACGGTGCGCATGAAATGAAGTGTTCCCAAAAAATTCTTTTTTCTTCGTAAAATGATAAATTCCCTTCCCTGAACATGTCTATGTAAAAATAAATACCAAATTCCACTTACTTTGGCTGTAGGGACGTGGACAAAGTGCGCTGTGACGTCATCAGGGCCTGGGCGCCTGTGCGTGACTCGCCCAGACACGGTCGCGCGGGCCATTCAAGCACCGGGTGTTGCCACAAATATATTTTCAATTATTTGTTTTATGTATTTCCAATGCGGTTTTATTTGTTTTTTTATCGTATATGATGCATATTTGTCCTTTATAATATGCATACAGTAGAACGTTCATAATGTTCCATGGAACTGTGATACATGTGTCAGCAATGTGTCCACAATAAATGTTTATTGTCGCAATATTACCTGTTAAAAATTCACTAAAATTACAATATGTACAGTTTCACACACTATTTTCACAGTAACACACTGTATTACACTCAGTACTTCGGAATTGAGTAATAATCAACGAAGTAACCCATGGTACACAGTGCGACTTCGCTCAGTGCACCAGGTACAGATAAATTTTCGCTGCTTGTTTCTTCATTCTGTGTGCTTGCAAATAACGCACTCACATACACCCTTGGCTTTAGTACTTGTAGGTTGTATGTAACCAAGCTTGTAAAGCATAAGGTAGCACAGTATTGAAAAGATTATAGGAAAAGATCTATTTGTAAGATAGTCATGAAAAGATCGCTTTGTATGGTCCCACACAGAAAGAGATTCAGCATACGTAAAGGGTGTCCGTCAGTCAGGAAGAGATTCAGCTAGCCTCAAGAGTGTCCATCAGTCAGGAAGAGATTCAACTAGACTCAAGAGTGTCCGTCAGTTGAGAAGAGATTCGGGAATTCTTGAAAATATCTATGGAAAACACCAAAATGGAAGCCGCTAACACTGTTCATCTATGCCATTTGTATCAGATGCATCATCACTGAACGCAAAAAATGATTCATCTAAGTATCATCTAAATAAATAGCATAGAATTGCAAAGATGACGCTCAGAGCTTCAACTGGATACGCTCCCTGTATCGTCCTCATTAGGTGCTGTATCACTTGCATCCGACCTTTGTGTTAGGTCCTTATTGCGCCTGGCTTCCCCAACATTATGACCCTTATGTTCTTCAAACAATAAGGTTTGAATTTCACTGACAGAGCATTATCTTCAACACCGCGTTGGACAGGTGTTTGGGAGCCAGAGGCGCGTCCGCCACCCATGGTTGCTCATTCAGTACTAACCCAGCCAGCAGCCCCAGGGCATTCTGGGATTTTTTTCCAAGATGGCTGCCTCTCACTGGAGGTCCTAAGAGTCCATTTCGTACACAACCAAGCTCGTACACCTTTAGAATTGGTTACGAAAAATCGAAAAGAGTTTTCTCGGTTGGCGCAGTTTCCCGCCGACCGAGAAAACTCGGTTGGCGCAGTTAAGTGGTTAACATACAATGTTGTGATGGACCGGCAGATGCTAGACTTGTATATTGCTGAATTTAGACAAACCAGAAACATATGTTGCTAATAAAGCCTAACCTGCCCATCCTAAGCCTAATGTTGTACATGTACTGTATGTGCTGTACTAGACCTAGGAATATTTAAGTGTTTAGCTTCATATATTCCAGACTATAAAACATAGTGTACAAAAAGTGGCCGACTGGGACACCATTATTACAACAATCAACACTTAGTGGGCCAGCCAGAGGCTTAGGGCCCACACAGGAATTTCCCTGCTTAAAAGAAAAATTTCCATGTTGGTACAATTGACCACTTGGTTACAAAAAACACTCAAGACAGGACAATGGGTTGCATAATTAATATTTAAGACAAGGCAGGTGCATGTTCATCCCAATTAATACAGGTGTTTAAGACAAGGTAGATGTAACCATATTCTGCAGTCCCTGTGGCGCAGTGGTATCCTGGCCGGGGAGGATTGACTGGGTGCCAGTCCTTAACTGTAGACTGTTCACCCAGCAGTGAATGGGTACCTGGTTCTTAAACAATTTGGCGGGTCGTATTCCGGGGAAAATTAGGATTAAGGACTTGCCTGAAATGCTATTCGTGCTATGTACAAGAATGTAAGAACTTTGTGTATACTAAAAAAAAATAATAATTTCATTTTAAAATGGGAATAAATTCAGTGTTAATTGGATGGTTTGTGTAAGAGTTAAAATTATTTCCTAATTGAGACCTACAGTGTCTTAATAATTGTTCAATATTTGTTATTTATTTTTCATTCTGCTTGAGATACCGATCCCATATCAGTCCTCAGGCTGCTACTTGTAATGTTCTGTAGGTTTTCTATGGCATACTTAGGCCAAACTAAACTAGACTTGGCATGTGGTGCATATGTGGAGTGTCAGGTTTATAAGAGTGGTTTTTATTTGAATTCTGACGAGATACTGTTTGGTTTGTTATGCATTTGCTAGTCTTTACTAATGTTTGGAATGTCTCATCCCTGAATACTGTGTGTGTGGTTCTTGAGGAACAGCTATCAGAATATTGTCCATTGGTCACTTGGTTTCAAATTATATATTGTTGTTGTAAATGCATTTGCTTGTGTTTTCTAAGTACAGTACTGAAAGTATTGTAGTTCAGTACCCAGTATGTTGCATGTATATAAACTCCATTGTGGTTTGTACACATTTTGATTTATTAATTTATTTACAGTTGCGTCTCAACTCTATCAAGAAACTTTCCACTATCGCTCTTGCATTGGGGGTGGAGCGTACACGGAGCGAATTGATCCCATTCCTGACAGACACGATATATGATGAGGATGAAGTGTTGCTGGCACTAGCTGAACAGCTGGGTTCATTCACTCCTTTGGTTGGAGGCCCAGAGTCTGTTCACTGTTTACTAGTGAGTTTGAATTGTTCAATTTTCTTTAGTGAGAATTTTTCAACACATTGTCCCATGTATTTGTTTGCAGTTTGTTTATTGTCTTTTATTACACGTTTTCATGTATATATATGATTTTTTATGCAGTCAGTAAGTCACAATAACGTGGCTGAAGAAATGGTGACCAAACCACAACTCTGAATATTGAGAAGCAACGACGTTTTGGTCCATCCTGAACCATATACAACACTCGACTTGATAATGGTCCAGGATGGACCAAAAAGTTGTCACTTCTCCATCTTCTGAGTTGTGGTTTAGTCATCATGAATATTTTATTTTTTAATATAGTGAAGTTTTCTTAAGTTTTCATTCCATATAGAATTTTGTTTACTGGGCATTAGTTAACTATGCCTTAGTAGCCATTAATTCCTTGAGTGTGTCTAGTAACAGTGCTTAAACAAGTGACCATGATCATCACATGAAGGTTTTTAACTACAAATTATTGAGCGAGTGAAATTATCGGCAAACACTGGCTGGGATTGTCGGCTTTCCTGAGTGGCAAGCAAAGCTGCTCAAGAGTTCACAGCACCAGCTGGTACTGTGGACTCGTAAAACCTCTTTGTTTACATCATTCAGGAAGATTGGATAAATTTGGTGCTTAATGTGGATTTTTTCACTAGTTTACATTTGCTTGCCTCACTTTCGTGTACTGTATTTGTGAATTCTTTCCTGCAGCCGCCCCTCGAATCTTTAGCTACAGTTGAAGAGACAGTTGTACGAGATAAAGCAGTCGATTCGTTGAGGAGAATTTGCGAGGAACACAACACAGAAGACCTCGAAACTCATTTTGTACCCTTAGTTAAACGGCTGGCCGTCGGTGACTGGTTTACGTCGCGTACCTCCGCCTGCGGCCTGTTCTCGGTGTGTTACCCAAGATTATCAGTGGCTACCAAGGGTAAGATGTTCGATTGTTGCACCATTTCCTTGTCTGTTTTGCGTGTTATTCAGTCCTGTTGACACAGTTTAGGTTTGGTGCGTGTTATCCAGACCTGTTGACACAGTTTAGGTTTGGTGCGTGTTATCCAGACCCGTTGGCATGGATCAGGTTTTATGATTGTTGATCTAGATTAGATTTTCATTTAAAAATTATACCGAAGATGTGTATAATTTATTATTGGGTACTTTTACATAATTCTGTAAATAAATAGTCTACTGTGTATTGTAAATGTCTGTAAACGAGTATATCTGAGAATCTTGCCATATACCTGTACATTAAAAAAAAATTATTCGGAGTGGTACCGTGCCTGAATTATGTAAATGGGAATAAATTGTTAGTGTAAATTATAAAAAAGCTTCAGTTAAAGTGTTGGCCAGTTTTTTCTATTGCGTAATTATTATTATTTTGACCCCAAATAATACTTATATTTGTGCTTATATGGGAAACTAAATAGTGGTTGGTAACTTCGTTTACAAATTTAATCCGTTCCCAGAGACGGCTCGTAACCAAAACAAATTTTCCCATAAATACAGTAATGTAAATTGAATTAATCCGTTCCACACTCCCAAAAATATTAACTTCAAAATAAATTTCATACATATAAAAAAAATTGCACTGTAGTATGTACAAGTTCTAGCTTTATGGATGACTCTTGTTGGCGTATGGAAGACAGTGAGGAGCAGGGGAGGAGGAGGAGAGGTGTTAGTGTTTGGAAAGGGAGTCCCCTTCCATTATAACATCAGGCAGTGATGACTTCTCTGGGGTACTCTCCTATGTTTTGCCTACATACCACTAGGACCTGGTTGTGGCTCACTGCTTGTTTTTTCTCACTAAAAGCCTTTCCATAGACTTGTTTTTTCCTCTATGGTCATCTTCACATGTTTTCATAGGTTGAACCTTACCACCAACTTTCTTGGGACCCATGGTGTGGTATATAATAATTACTTTCATGTTCAAAAAACTAAAAGCCGAAAAACGATGAAATTCTCTACAAAGAATTTAAGCGCAATCGTCACTATGCGGGAGGCACTATTAAACAGAGACAAACTGTAGGCAAAGCTCATAAGCAGAATCAAATTTTATGAAGAAATAGAGCCCCTAACCCGAAAAATTAATTAATAGGGGCACTCATAAGTCAAGGTTCCACTGTATATAATATGCGTTTTAAAAATACTTGAGGTAAAATAGAAGAAAAAAATTCAATTAAGGATAACCTTGGAAAACTGCTAATTAACCCTTAAGCAGCAGACATTGTCAATTGTTGATTCGCAGGGTAATGCGGTTATATAAAGATTTAAGCAATTATTGTCTGGGTTTTAAATGTATGATGTAAATGTGGATCTAATAGTGTGTGGATGTAATGGAGTTTACCTTGACCCACGATAAAAATTCTGGTACCATTTATGGTACGAATGTGGTTATTGTCATGAATGTTACTAGGAGGATGCGGTCGTCGTCATATGACAATTTAAACAATTATTGTCTGGGTTTTACATATACAGTATAATACAAATATGGATATAATAGCTCTATGAATGTAAATAAAGAAAACCATGAAAATAAGTATTTCTTGTTTCACTGGGTGGAGGCACTTGTCAAAGCCTGGTGCTGCACTTTGCTGACGCGTCCTGTTGTATCCTCGGATGATTCAACAATTGTATTATCACTTGTTTTTCTTATTTACATTCACAAAGTCATTACATCCATATTTACATCATACATGTAAAACCTAGTCAATAATTGTTTAAATCGTCATATGACGACTGCATACCCCAATAACATTCATGACAATAACCACATTCTTGCCATGAAATGATGGCAGGATTGTTTTCATAAGTCAAGGTAAATTCCATTACATCCACATTGACCAACTATATCCATATTTGCATCTGATGTGTAAAACCAGGTGATAATTATTTAATAATACTCGCATTACCCTTTGAATCGACAGTTGACAATGACTGTAGCCTAAGGGTTCACATATATCCCGTTCTTCCTGGTTTAGCAACCCCGGTTTGACATGCATCATTTCAGATAATCTCTGGTTACAAAGTGCACCTTCCAGGCTCGATATACTCACCTGCTTTGCTGAATTAGTGTTTAGAGATTTGGCCAAGTAAGGGATGTGTGAATTTGCTTAGCAAGCATTGTCAGTTTTGGTGGAAATACTGTCGATCGTATAATGGATTAAAATAACATTTTGCCGAGTAAAATTAACCCATAGTGTGGGAAATATTAAGGTATGAATGATAATGCTCCTAATATGGTTCGTCACATTTTCAATAATTTCCCTATATATATGCAACATTGCAAGGAGGAGTTAGGGAAGAAGGAAATGAAACAACTTGATAATGGCCCGGGGATGGACCGAAATGTTGTCGTTGCTTCATTTTCCAACGTGTGGTTTGGTCATCAAAGAATTGGGGCTTGGAGAAAGATTGAGCATATTTAAAACCTAATTTTTTGGTTATTTGTTTATTTAAAAGTTGCCGTGGTTTTCGTGGGTGTAAGTAGGACTTGTCAGGCCACCAACCCTGTGGTGGTCGACTTCCCCTGGCCCCTGCTAATTTTTTTATTTTATTTAAAAAACCCAGGTGTTTTTGCTTTAATATGGGCCAACTTTATTATTTCTATTTAAATTTACATTTTTTCTTTCCCCTGTTGATTAACCCTTAGACCACGCAATACATATATAGATGATGCGAGTAACATTACAGATACCGCGCAATACTTTAATAGCTGTTTTAGTGTCTTAGCGCTTTAATTTAAAAGCCCCGCGTGGGATAAAGGCAGCTATCTTGCAGCTATGACCGATAGTTGGCAGACACCACCTAGAAAAAAATTTGTGGCCAACATTCCTGGGTGAGAGAGCATCGGTATATGTACATGCTATTATTTAGCGATGATAGTACTACAGAAGACCCCTGACTGGGATAAAACTGATAAGGATTCTAATAATAGCAGGATTGTGGTGATATTTAGCGCTGTGCTCCATGGAGGGAGGAGTAATGCTGTAGGAGGGAGGGTGGTAGCGTTGTCTTCTGACTGTGTGGCCACCTTTTATTGACTGCACTCGCCATACCAGCTTAGTGGTTCGCTATGGTGAACACAAATGTACTTATATATAACGTGTGTAGAGTGTAATAACAGCAATAGGAGTAGGTTGGGAGCCGCCATTTTGGCGAGGGAGGTGCGTAGTCTGCACGACTTGTCATCTTGTTTACTGGTGGCTACTATGGTCTTTGGGCACCATACCAGCTTATTTGTACAGGTATGGTGAATAAAACATGTAGATACTTATATATAATGTGTGTGTATAGTGTAATACCACACAGTATTGTTGGAGGAGAAATATTAGTGCGTCTGGCCTTGAACCAGTGTCGGCAGCAACCACCAGCTGACTGTGTGTGTGGATATCTCTCTTATTGCCTGAACTCACCATACAAGCTTAGATGTACAGTTATGGTGAACAAAACATGTAGATACTTATTTATCGTCTGTGTATAGTGAATAAAAGCAAAAACAATATGGTTGGAGGAGTATGTTGGTGAGTGAGGAGGTGAGTGAGGGAGAGGTGGCGAGTGGCTGACTGGTTGGTGAGTGACGGCCACTCTTCATTTCTTTTTGACTCACAAGACCAACTTAGTGGTTCATTATGGTGAGCAAAACATGCAGATGCTTATATATAACCTGTGTATATATACTGTAATAACAGCAAAACTATTTATTGTTTTAGGGACATAATAATTGAATCGCTAATATGAACACAATAATTTTGAGTACAGCAATGGTTCACACATTTTATTATATAAATATATCACAATACACACTAATGAATAATATTACTGAAAAAATAAAGAAAAAATCATTGAAATAATTAGGTAATATCTTTGTGGCAATCCATGCCTGACAGCTCGGGCGCAGCAAACCTCGTCTGGCAACTCCTCTGTCAACGCCTCCTTTTTGCCACACTTCCCCGCCCTATTCTGGCCAAAATATGCCACCGACTTTTTTTTTTTTTTTCTGTGATCAGGAATACAAATGAACACTTTTATAAGATGAAAGACTTTTTTTTTTTTGCGTGCGTGCCTGTGGGTGTTGAAGGCAAAAAGGCCTTTAGCGGTTTGAGGGTTAAATGGGCGAAAATTTGGGCTTTTACCAATAATAAAATAGAACATGAAATATGGATACAAATCAAATATGTTTAGATTAAGACCTGAGTAAATACTGATTTAGGAATATACATTTCTATAGTAATTTTTGGGTATTTAACAGCATTGAATTAGTAGATTGTTTTAAGGACAGGTTAGACAAATGTACAAGAGAGTTTGGTAGAGTTTAAATAGGAGGCGATTTGCTAGGGTCAATAGGCCTTTAGTAATGCAATTTGACTTGTATGTTGTTACATTACTGTGTGTAATATACTGTACTGTTAGTGTTGACAATGTTACACCTTTGTTTCGTACCTGCTCTTTTGTAGCCGAGCTGCGCTCCCACTTCCGCTCGCTGTGCCAGGACGACACCCCAATGGTACGACGAGCGGCAGCAGGGAAGCTGGGAGAGTTTGCCAAAGTGGTTGAAGTGGAGTACCTGAAGACTGATCTCATTCCTATGTTTGTTGCATTGGCACAGGATGAACAGGTGAGCTCAATATGAAAAGGATTTGCTCAAGTAATTGATTAATGTTGACAAAATATCACAATGTTATTAAAACTTTTACTTATATATATATATATATATATATATATATATATATATATATATATATATATATATTAAAAAAATATACACACAACAAATCACTGTTTGTGAAATTTACTGAAACCCTTGCAATGTTTTGTGCATAATCTACTAGGCAAATGCTTCAACTTTGTCTAAATGACCAACCAACGTAACTTGAAAAACAAAATTAAAAATGTTAAAATTGGATGTTGAAAATTTCAAATTTTCAAATAGGCTGCAAAAATCTTAAATATCACAACTGTTCATTTGGTGTTGTTATGCTCTCAGAATAGCATATGATCTTCATTTTCATATATTTAGAATATAAGTTTTCAGTATTGTTTACTGTAAAAAAAATATCTTCAATATGGCATTTAAAATATGCCTAAATTTAGACAACAAAAATTTATAACTCCAAACATTTGGGGTTTATGAAAAATCAGTTCTTTAAGGATTGTAGACACAGACAGCTGTGAACACTATATGTAAAAATGGTGAGAATCGGTCAGAAACTAGATTTTTGGATACTGAAGTAAGTTGAAATTCTAGTTATAGATATAATTGAAGTTGAAGTTATTGACAATGAATAAGGCTGTTCTAATTCATGAATTTATTTGTATGTTTCAATAAACATTGTTTGGCATTCGTACTCGAATGTGTAAAATTTGTAGGTCAATGTGTGTTGAAATGGAATAAAGAAAAAATACCCCCCCCACCCCACCCCTCCAAAAATAGGGATAATTATAATAATTATAATGATTTTGGGCATACATTTAGGGTGTACGTTATATAAGTGGAAAACCCCCTAAAACTGCTCCCTAAACATCAAAACAGCCTAAAGGGACAAAGAAAATAAAGTTTGGAGTCTGAAAATAATCAGCCCCCCAAAAATTCTAAGTTCCAAGTTCAGCGAGTTGACTAACTTATTTATTGACTAATTTCATTTTCTCTTCACATAGTTAGGTACTGGTATGTATTTTCCAGGATGTGAAGGTTACACCAAAATCAGATAATAAAGAAGAAAAAACTAAGAACTTAAAAAAATATCCCCTAAAAAAAATTTGACATTGATGAAAGTAAGAGATAATAACATTGGTCAATGTATTTATGATATATAACAAAATAAAGCATAATAACATACTTACTCATTATTATTTTTGTTATATATTGCTCACTAATGGTATAAAGGCATTAGCTGTATATCCACCTTGTGGACACTTGTAACTACTATTCTTCATCCTTTGTGCATGGGACAGGTGCTTGCATCTCTTTATTATTGCATCATCCCGCACTTCCAGTTATTAGCTGTTCTCCTTAACAAAATGTTCTTTAAAAAAAAAATTATAAAATCCTTTTCTGAAAATATTAGGATGAAAGTTTCACGACGCTGAAGCCAAAAAGTTGGAGATATTTTATATAATTTGAATATTTTTGCTTCCCTGCCCCTTTTGCTAAGCAGTTTAAGGATTAACGAGTTAGAAATCCAACAAGTTAATGTGCATTATGAACCCACTGAATGGCAAGATACTTGCAACAATAATTATGGTAATAAAACCATTAACTAGCTCGACCAGTAATAGATTTTTCACTCTTTAATCATAATTGTGTATAATTCTTTCCCCATTTACCTCCAGATGTCTGGTAATAGAAAAGTGTGCTGTGGAGGTGGCAGGGTAGTGCAAGTGTGGGGTAACGATATGGTGTTTTTGTGCGTTTGTTTAGCTCAAGAGGGTCTGATATTTTCCCGTGTGAAAGTATTTGTATCCATCTTCATTTAGTGGCCGATATATATATATTTCGTAGCTAAGCACACCCATTGGATGACAATGTATCTGTGACCTTGTTTCCCTCACAAGAACTTGAGTCATGCATACACACCCTAAAGAGCACGCCTCAACTCTGGCAGGATTCGGTGCGGTTGTTGGCAGTGGAGGCGTGCGTGAGTATGGCCGGCCTGCTCCAGCAGGAGGATACAGAGATGCTGGTGATGCCCACGCTTCGTCAGGCTGCCGAAGATAAGTCTTGGAGGGTGCGGTACATGGTGGCAGACCGCTTCATAGATCTCCAGAAGGCCGTGGGCCCGGAAATCACCAAGACGGATCTTGTTCCCGCTTTCCAGAGTTTGCTAAAGGATGTTGAAGCAGAGGTAAGGCACTTGATAATTGTTGTTCCAAATTAAAGTTTTTGTTTTCTTTAACAGGTATTTATCTCCTGTCCTTTGTCTCTTGCATTTTCTTCAAAGATAATATAGCTTTTCATTGTAGCATTATTGCCATTAAAATGTAGTTTGAGCATTGCGCATTCATCTATAGTTTTTGTTGTGAATTATAGGTACAGCGTACAAGTTGTCTCGAGTTTTATCTCAACACACACATAGCTCATTCCTGTTTTATTTAAATTGGTTTTCAAATGCAGGTTGAAACTTTCCATGCGGTGTAATTTCTATGCCATTTTTGTTTATAGTACCAAGTAACATTTGAGAATGTTCCTGCAACACTTACAAACTTGTAACGTTCTTGTCTAGTATTGTTGCTTTTTTAATTGAGGCTGTCCAGCTGTGAGTGTGTGGGAAGTTGAGAGGTAGCTTTATAGTCGCGTCTCCTGGCTGCCTTATATGCATGAATTTGTCTGGCAACATTCCAGCACTTGGTATGCTTTTGAAAGTGGAAATGTTGCTGGCTTGTTCTACCTCCAGGTAAAACTCCTGCCACTTGTTTACCACTCGCTGCTTGTATAATTTTTTTTTTTTTTTTTTTTTTTCCAATAGTTTCACTTAACCGTAAAGAGACAAGGTGCAAAATTTTTATTACTGTATTCTTTACAACCACTCTATTTCATTTCTGTAAGAGTAAAGTGGGATCTTGTATTTCTCAACCCCTTTGTTATGATGGTCAATTTGTCTCGCAATTCCTCGTACTCCTTTAGTCAACTAGGAGGTCAAGGTAACTAGGAATCATTGCACGGTAACTACTATGACGTTCAACTGTAGTATCACGACTTTGAACATTTAGTGGCTGTAAACAATACAGTAATCTTAACAATTGTACACCCTGTCTCTATAAGGTGCCCTACCACTTGGGCTGGACGGTAGAGTCACGGTCTCGCTTCATGCAGGTCGGCGTTCAATTCCTGACTGTCTCTCCAAGTGGTTGGGCACCATTCCATTGGTTGGGCTCCCATCCCATCCTACCTGGTTGATACCTGGTTGATGGGGTTCTGGGAGTTCTTCTACTCCCCAAGCCCGGCCCGAGGCCAGGCTCGATTTGTGAGAGTTTGATCCACCAGGCTGTTGCTTGGAGCGGCCCGCAGAGCCACATACCCACCACAGCCCGGCATCCCAAATTCTTATCCTGATCCCTTCCCAGTGCTATGTAGTCATTAATGGCTTGGTGCTTAGTTCTCTTCCCAGTGTGTGTGTCCGTGTAGTGGCGATGGCGCACAACATCTCTCTCGAGGCTTCTTCTCACTCGGCTACATAATGGATGTAGTTTTCTCGGCTCGCTCTCGGTTGTTTGCTTCCTATAGCAAGCTTCTAATAACCTTTAGTTTAGAATTTCAGTTGGCACTTGCTCAAATGCCAATAGAATTTTTACCAATTTCTTGAGCTTAGTTATAAATAACCCAACCTGCACTCAGTGTTGATGTTACAGTCCCTCCTGGACCATAATCAAGTCACAAGTTGATTAGGGCGCAGGACGGCCTGAAATATTGTCACGTTCATTTAATTTCGGGTGTTTGAAGTGTGTAATTATGATGTGTTCTGTGGTCAATGTTAATGTGGCCTTGCATGTTTACAGGTGCGCGCAGCAGCAGCTGGGAAAGTGAAGGACTTTTGTCAGAACGTGGATGCCAGTGTCCAGGAAAATGTTATCATGAACAACATTCTTCCATGTGTTAAGGTTGGTCCTGATTCACTGAATGTTTTTGCTCTGTTGAGATAGTTGTTAGGTGACCTGGTGAGGTGAAGGATTAGTGTGTTGTTAAGGGTTGTTAGGTGACAGGTGAGGTGAAGGATTAGTGTGTTGTTAAGGGTTTGTTAGGTGACAGGTGAGGTGAAGGATTAGTGTGTTTGTTAAGGGTTGTTAGGTGACCTGGTGAGGTGAGGATTAGTGTGTTGTTAAGGGTTGTTAGGTGACAGGTGAGGTGCAGGATTAGTGTGTTGTTAAGGGTTGTTAGGTGACAGGTGAGGTGAGGATTAGTGTGTTGTTTCAGGGTTGTTAGGTGACCTGGTGAGGTGAAGGATTAGTGTGTTGTTAAGGGTTGTTAGGT
>WNGS01004946.1:38784463-38807321 GCA_020271785.1 Procambarus virginalis
TGATAACATGACGCATGATCGGAAAACAGTTCATTGGAAGCCTACCAGCCATCCAGAGGAGTGGGAAAGAACAACAATTGTATATACCAGGGCGGAGGCTATAGTCAGGGATGAAACTGAGGCTGAAACTCAGGAAGTTGTAAACTCTGACTCAGTAGGCCCGGATGTGGATGACAGTAAACTAGAAAGTGTAACAGACAGCACTGACAGCTCGGTAGGTACAGACACTACAACGGTTCCCGATAGAGAAAGTCAGAACAGAAGGACAGACTTATGCAAATTTTATGCAAAGGGCATATGCAGACATAGATATGCTGGTAATAAGAAAGGATTAGAATGCAGTTATCAACATCCCAAAAAATGTTTAATATGCTTAGGAAAGGTGAGTGTCGATTTGGATCAATATGTAGGTTTTTCCATCCTGAGATGTGCCAAACCTCACTGGAGGACAGAAAATGCTATGACCTCAGCTGCCCATACTTTCACGTGAAAGGCACGGAACGCTACATAAAGAGTGGCAAGCAGGATAATGAATTTGGAGGAAATTCGATAAATTTTTTATACCAGACCGAAAGAGAATTCAAAAGGAGGAGCATGGAGAATGTATGGAACTGGATGCCAGACCCACTTGCATACCAGAATTACAGATACAACTACACACCGAAAGGGAACCACAACTACAACAGGCAACTGCCCTACAACAATCAGCACTGGTCAGAACAAACTCAATATGTCCACGCATAATGGGCTTGCCGAAAAGTCTCCCAGTCAAACTATCACTAATAGAGTAACCTCATTCATCTTTGCCAACATACAAGGACTGAAAACAAGAACAAACAATAAAGTACAGTTCATAAATGGCCTCCTCACGGAGTCAAATGCAGTATTTGGAGCTTTCACAGAAACCCATGCAGGGGAATTCTTGGACAGTGAGATCTGGATTCCAGGATATAACCTATACAGGTGTGATAGGAAAATTAGGTCACATGGAGGAGTGGGTCTGTATATTAGGGAAGACCTTGTGTGCTCGGAGCTCCTAAACGTTACAATGAGTGTGAGGTAGAGGTACTGGGATTAAAAATAGAGAAAATAAATTTAGTGATTATTCTAATATACAAACCGCCAGATGCAACGGCTGAGGAATTCACAGAACAGATAAACAAAATAGAGAATAGCCTTGATAATTTGGAGAACCCAATACCTGATATTATCTTCTTAGGTGACTTCAACTTGCCTAGTCTCAGGTGGAGAATAGCAAACAATAATATTATACCAGGGAATCTATCAGGACCTAACCAACCACAGATTAGAGAACTACTTAGATTCTGTGACAAATTTTCACTCACTCAGCAGATATCGGAGCCAACGAGAAATGAAATATTCTAGATCTGGTCTTTACGAACAATGAAGACATTATCAGAGACATTACGATATCAGATACCACATATTCAGATCACAAGCTCATTGAAGTGCAAACTACCATCAATACTCAGAATAGACCTAAAACGTTGATAAAGCGAGAGGGGCTATTCAGTAAATTCAATTTTAATAATAAAAGGATAGACTGGGAGATAATAAACAGGGAACTTAAAAACATTCCATGGGAAACTGTTTTAAGTAATAAAAGTCCTACAGAAGGAATAGAAAAACTGACTTCGGAAGCGTATCAAGTCTGTCTGAAACATGTTCCTTGAGGAAAGCCAGAAAGAGATCCAACGTAGAAAGAGAACGCAGAAGACACTATAAACGCAGGAAAAGAATAACGGAACTGCTTATGCAGACACGAATTTCCCGTCAAAGAAGGAATAATTTAAATAGGGAGATTGAAGAAATCGAGCGGAAATTGAAACACTCATATGAAACTGAAGAAAGGCAGTTAGAACAGAAAGCAATTCAGGAAATAAAGAAAAATCCAAAATACTTCTTCACATATGCGAAATCAAAAGCAAAAACTACTGCCAGTATTGGACCTATTCGTACAAGTGAAGGTTCATACACGGAGGATGACAAAGAAATTAGTGAAATCCTAAAAAAGCAGTATGAGGACATGTTTAGCACTCCAATAAACAACATGAAAGTAGAAGATCCAGACAATTTCTTTATGCGGGATATCCAAACCCCTGTAAATATAACTGATATCAACACGAGCGCACTAAATTTTGAAAGAGAAATTGAAAACATGCCCATGCACTCGGCCCCAGGTCCAGACTCATGGAATTCAATATTTATAAAGAAATGCAAAGTGCCGGTAGCACAGGCACTCAGTATAGTGTGGAGGAAGAGCTTGGACACGGGGGAGATACCAGATGCACTTAAAGTAGCAGACATAGCCCCTCTACACAAGGGAGGGAGCAAAGCATTGGCAAAGAATTATAGACCAGTTGCACTAACATCGCACATAATAAAAGTATTTGAGAGAGTGATTAGGAGTCAGGTCACCAATTTCATGGAGACCAATGACCTTCACAACCCAGGCCAACATGGATTTCGAGCGGGAAGATCGTGCCTCTCACAGCTACTTGAGCACTACGATAAAGTCACTGAGGCATTAGAAGAAAAACAGAATGCTGATGTGATATACACGGACTTCGCAAAGGCTTTCGATAAATGTGACCATGGCGTGATAGCACACAAAATGAAGTCAATGGGAATAACCGGTAAAGTAGGACGCTGGATACTCAGTTTTCTGTCAAACAGGACTCAGCGAGTAACGGTCAACCATATAAAATCTAGTCCAAGTGCAGTTAAAAGCTCTGTACCTCAGGGTACAGTCCTTGCACCGCTGCTTTTCCTTATTCTCATATCAGATATAGACAAAAAATACAAGTCACAGCTTCGTATCATCCTTTGCAGACGACACAAAAATCAGTATGAAAATTACCTCGGCTGAAGACATTGAAAAACTTCAAGCTGATATTAATAAAGTTTTCGACTGGGCATCAGAAAATAATATGATGTTTAACAGTGACAAATTCCAGGTACTCAGGTACGGTAAAAATGAGGACCTTAAACATAATACAGGGTACAAAACACAATCAAATGTGCCCATAGTAGGAAAACAACATGTAAAGGATTTGGGAATAATGATGTCTGACGACCTAACGTTTAGGGAGCATAACCAAGCAAATATTGCGACAGCCAGAAAAATGATAGGATGGATTACGAGAACTTTCAAATCCAGGGATCCCATCACAATGCTTGTACTCTTCAAGTCACTTGTGCTGTCCCGTCTTGAGTACTGTTCAGTACTCACTTCCCCCTTCAGAGCAGGAGAGATTGCTGAAATAGAGGGAATACAGAGAACATATACGGCACGCATAGACGCGATAAAGCACCTAAATTATTGGGATCGTCTCAAAGCTCTCCAAATGTACTCACTAGAAAGAAGACGAGAGAGATATCAAATAATATACACCTGGAAGATACTGGAGGGCCAGGTCCCAAATCTACACAGTAAAATAACAACGTACTGGAGTGAACGATATGGAAGAAAATGCAGAATAGAACCAGTGAAGAGCAGGGGTGCCATAGGCACAATCAGAGAACACTGTATAAACATCAGAGGTCCGCGGTTGTTCAACGTCCTCCCAGCAAGCATAAGAAATATTGCCGGAACAACCGTGGACATCTTCAAGAGGAAACTAGATTTATTCCTCCAAGGAGTTCCGGACCAGCCGGGCTGTGGTGGGTATGTGGGCCTGCGGGCCGCTCCAAGCAACAGCCTAGTGGACCAAACTCTCACAAGTCAAGCCTGGCCTCGGGCCGGGCTTGGGGAGTAGAAGAACTCCCAGAACCCCATCAACCAGGTATCAACCAGGTGTTGAAACAAGGTATGTGCCAGAATCTGCCTGTTTGCCAATACATTCTAAGTCTTGGCAACGGGCAAATACCCATCAAGATCGCCAGTCCCAAATATCTGGCAATTTCTTTCACTGTCACTGGTTCCCATCTGTTCTTTGTCATTTGGCCATTACGTGCCTTACTTTAGGAAGCATACAAATTAGTTTCATAGGCAATATATTTCAACAATTTTTGAGTCGGAAAGAGTTGAATAAAACCAAGAACAGTGGTAGGTACAGAAACAGTCAAGCCTGGTGTACCTGTAAAATTGTCCACAAAGGGTGCAGTATTGTCACTACACCATCCTTCATCAGAATCTGTTGGTACTGGGGTACGTCTGGCTCCGGCACGAGCTCCAGTACCGCGCCGTGCACGAGTGGCAGTCTCAACCTCAGACTCCTCACTTTCATCACTACCAAAATCCTCATCGGCCGTCTCTGTTTCTAAATGTTCTCTACTTTCATCAGTATCGACATCAGTTTCCTCACTAGATGACCCAGACAAATCGTCAAATACAGCCTGAAACTTGGAGGGAGTTAGTCTTACTCGCTTGTACTTCTCCTTCACACTACTTAGCTTCTCCTTTTCATGCTTTTCTTTCGCAATTTTCTTCCTGGAAGGGCCTTGTTCATGATCACTATCCATCGTGGAGTAAGCGTAGATAGTTTCTAAAGCTGCAGTAAGAAATATAGCCACGAAAAATAGCCGAAATGTTCACACGTTTGAAACACGAGGGGAGGCGACACTGGTCACAACAGTGGAGCGAAAACAATGGGCCTACGGAGTGTGCCGCGCCGCCTGCGGGCCACGAGGCACAACAAAGAAAATGGGAAGACATTGGTGCACATTTTAAAACCAGTCCCCCCAAAATTGGATAAAAACATGATTTTTGGCAATTATTTTAGTAAACGACGCAACATTGCGTCGTCACCGAGATTACCGACAGTAAACTTATGAATTGCGTCGTTACCCGACGAAAGTGTTAAGTACTAATTGTAATTAGGAAGCAATAAATGCTGCTTTCATTCTTGTCCTCCTACACTCCCAAGGTTAGGTTAGGTCGTGGTTTTCTATACAGCTTTTCAAGTAAATTCTAATATTCACAGTATTTTGGTGCGATGCTGGCGATAAAGTGTGTTGATGTACTATGCCGATAGTCACAATTGTACTTGTTACATTTAGTATTAAAACGTACTGTCTATTCAGAGAAAGGGTTGGGCAGTGACAGCCCCATGCACCCCCGGGACTTTTAAATCTTACACTAGACCTAAGAGAGTCCGTGGACACCGAGCACCGCCGATGAAGCCATATGAAGTGACCCTAGGCACTATGCGCAGTTGAAGGATTAAATAAATTGTTTATAATCCAGTTTGAAGTGATATTTAACATTAAACATTCTATATGCAGTTCCCAGATATTACCCTTTACTTTTAACTTTGTGTGTATTGCAGGAGTTGGTTACGGATGGAAATCAGCACGTAAAGTCAGCTCTGGCTGGAGTCATCATGGGCTTGTCACCAATCCTTGGGAAAGAGAACACGGTCAACCACCTCCTGCCTCTCTTCCTCTCCCAACTGAAAGATGAATGTCCAGAAGTTAGACTGAACATCATCTCCAACCTAGATTGTGTTAATGAAGTTATTGGCATTCAACAGGTTGGTGGATGTGCAGAGTGTGTCACGATGACTATTAAGGTTTTGTTATCCTATAAGGTAGTGTTCATAAAGATTTGACATTGCACAATGAGGTTGCCAGAATATGGTGTGAAAATATTGAAGTGTTCGATGGGAGGGGGGGGGTGGAGGTGTTGAGCCAGCATCTACAAACTCGGAGGGACACTTGTGGTTGAGGTGCTGCACTGTTAAGGCCCACCCTCGGAGGGACACTTGTGGTTGAGGTGCTGCACTGTTAAGGCCCACCCTCCGAGGGACACTTGTGGTTGAGGTGCTGCACTGTTAAGGCCCACCCTCCGAGGGACACTTGTGGTTGAGGTGCTGCACTGTTAAGGCCCACCCTCGGAGGGACACTTGTGGTTGAGGTGCTGCACTGTTAAGGCCCACCCTCCGAGTACTGCCCCTGAACCACTTTTATTGCCATTTTGAAGCCTAGAGTATTGGCTACAATTTGATCTTTGTTTGATAGTAAAGTAATTGATCACCTTGAAGTATTTTACTTTTTTAGCCTCAAAAGTCTGGTGGCTAGTTTATTTTTTATGAAAATGTGAAACATAATCAGTTTTGTCACTTGAAAGTATATATATATATACACAGAGTAAGTAAAATGGATATTGTTGAAGATTTGTGATGCATTTTTTGCAGGCAAATTCAAATCTTAACCAGTTTATTTTCTTCAAATTTTCAGTTTGATACAATTTTCATGTAATTTTTCACAGTAAACAAATCGGTAAGCTTTATAATTCGGCTGGAGGAAATTGATTTATTTTACCAAGATATTAGAAAAATGATTAGGAAACAAACATTAGAAATTGGCCTAAATGCATTTATAGAAGAAACCACATTTCAGTAATTTTCAAAACTGTACATCTTTTTTCAGACGACAAGGCACAATAATGTGGCCGAAGATAGGATGACCAAACCACACAGCAGGAGATGAAGAGACGACAATGTTTCGTCTCTTCATCTTGTGCACCGTTATCAAGTCGAGGACAATAGTTGATAATGGTCCCAGACGCACCTTGTGGTGTGTGGTTTGGTCATCACTGTACTAGTTTTAGAAGTCATGCTTATGTTTCAAGGGTAAATATCCAACCCGTCCTCGCAAATTTAATAAGTCAATATTGACTTATTAAATATGTGCATAGGTGACATACTTAACATAATAGTTTCCCTTGAAAATCTTCATAGAAAACACCGACCTTACCTAACCTTGTTAGTATGTTAAAATAAGCATCTTATAGCTTTGTAATTACAATTGTTACTTAACCTATTATAGGTATAGGTTAGGTAATAATTGTAATTACGAAGCAATAAGATGCTTGTCTTAACATACTAACAAGGTTAGGTAAGGTCGGTGTTTTCTATAAAGATTTTCAAGGGAAACTATTATGTTAAGTATGTCACCTATGCACATATTTAATAAGTCAATATTGACTTATTAAATTTGCGAGGACGGGTTGAAATATCACAAATCTAAATCTAAAAATGTCATTCTAGAGTAAATATGACTACCCTCTAAGCACATGATGGTTGAGCCAGTAGTGTGTGCGTGCCTGCCTGGGAGTTCAGGGATGTGGGTGTAATCCCGTCGTTAGGCCTCGGTGTTTTCTCATTTGTCGTTGATTTCTCAGTGTGTACGAATGGCTGCAGTTTAGCTCGCATCCAAGACGTGCCACCATGTCTTGTAATGAGCCACTTTGGTGTGTACGAATGGCTGCATTTTCCTTGCAAATGTATTGATATTTTGATTGCATGTATTGTACAGTATTTAGTTATATTTAATTGTCAGGAGTTTGTCAATATCTGAATGTTTCATCAAGTTTAGTAACTTTGTTATTGAGTGTTATTGGTGAATGCCTTGGTGTTGTAACAGGTATTTTTTTATTTCAGTTATCGCAGTCATTACTGCCGGCCATTGTAGAGTTAGCAGAGGATACAAAGTGGCGCGTGCGCCTAGCAATTATTGAATACATGCCCCTACTTGCTGGTCAATTAGGGGTGGATTTCTTCAACCAATCCCTCTCCAAACTCTGCATGACATGGCTTGTGGACCATGGTATGTATGTGCAATGATGTACAGTGTACTTTAACATGTGATTGAATAGCATGTAGACCTTTGAGCACTGTTACAGTGCAGTACATTTAATGCTGTATTGCCTCTGACCTCTCCTTTTGGGGGGCTCCTTGAGGTTATCTCAATGATTTCGGGGCTTAGCGTCCCCGCTGAGCCCCAGTTCTCGACCAGGCCTCCTTTTTTGTTAAACACCCCCAGGAAGCAGTCTGTAGGAGCTGTCTAACTTCCAGGTACCTATTTACTGCTAGATGAATGAGAAACTGCCCATTTGTTTCTGCCTCCACCGGGGTTCAAACCCAGAACCTTGGGACTAAGAATCCCGAGTGTTGTCCACTCGGCCGTAAGTTCCACACCAATGAGCAAGGAGGATTTCTGTACAAGCTCTTTTTAAAATTGCTATGTGAAATGCCCCAGACAATATATAGGAAACACCACTTCTGGTAAGTCAATGGTACAAACATCAAATTGAGGAAAAAATATCAATGGTGGTTTAGCTGTTGCAACACTCTTTGCTTATAATTTGACTTGCACAGTTATTTGATATAAGCAAGAGCAGCTAGCTTATCTAAAGGTTTAGGCATATGGGAAATGTAGCACTTGTGTTAATGTTGGAATTTTTTTTTTAATAGAAAACAATTAGTAAATATCCATGGCGGATGTGTTAAGTCTAGGGACAGGTTGACGCATGCTAAAATATGTTTGGTTCTGGGCTAAGAGATTCATAGCTGTGACATGGGGTACTGAGCTAAGAGATTCATAGCTGTGACATAGGGTACTGAGCTAAGAGATTCATAGCTGTGACATGGGGTACTGAGCTAAGAGATTCATAGCTGTGACATGGGGTACTGAGCTAAGAGATTCATAGCTGTGACATGGGGTACTGAGCTAAGAGATTCATAGCTGTGACATGGGGTACTGAGCTAAGAGATTCATAGCTGTGACATGGGGTACTGAGCTAAGAGATTCATAGCTGTGACATGGGGTACTGAGCTAAGAGATTCATAGCTGTGACATGGGGTACTGAGCTAAGAGATTCATAGCTGTGACATGGGGTGCTGAGCTAAGAGATTCATAGCTGTGACATGCTGAAGTAGGTTGTGATGGGAGGGAGAAGTGGGGTACCTGGGATGTTGACAGCTACACACTGTGGGAGAGAAGGGTGTTGTTGTAACATGCTAAGCTTCTTTTTGAAATTTAGAGGTCTCGGATCATATAGGTTAAATTGTACCATACGAACACAAGTTTAGAGTGAGAGAGCAGTTTCACCTGACGAGCAGAGAAAAGGTCACTTGCCAGAGATTAAGGGATTAGCGAGGATAGAAAACAATGTCTGTTCCCCTTGTATTAATTCAACAGTGATGAATAACTCAATAAATTGTGTTTAGTAATTACCAATCTAATTTAACTATGCATGTTAGGCTAACACGAATGTAGAATGAAGATCAAGGCTCGTTTGCCATCAAAGAGACGGTGACATCAGTTAGAGAGGGAACTAGTTCATTGGGCGGCGTCTCTGACCTACCGTGGGTCAAGGTCATGCTTCCGGCGTACCACAACCTCTCGTATTGTTAATTCATAAATTATAAATTCAGGTTACTAGTCAATATTATAATTGGAAATAGTCTGGTCTAAGATGCCTATAGAATTACCATCAATTTCAATTAAGGACTCGACCATCTGGGTGGCCAGTAAATTAAGATTAGCTTGTTCCATTAACCCTGCTTAATAATCGGGTAGCCAGAGAAGCTGGCGGAGTAATATTAGCCAGCATCAGTCTGGAAGACAGAGAAGATGGACAGTGTGGAGTGGGCAGCTGGGATATGAACATCTACCCCCAGTAGGCCGGCAAACATCAGGCTGGTCTTAGATTACGGTAACGTGCTTAAGAGTTGGTACAGAAGACTTCAACCCATTTAATTCATTTGCCTCAGTAGAAGTATATTCAGTCTAGGAAGTGTTAAGATAGGGAGTATCTTTTTTTATATTCACTTGATAGTCTTGATTTAATAAATCCTGAGTAATTCTAATTCTGTGTTTTGAGTTTTCCCATAAGAACATACGATTGTCTTTGCCGCGGAATCCACGAGTCTGGTTTATTGGACCGAGTCGGTATACATATTCCAAGCAAGACTAGTACATTTTATATCGAATATATTCCCTTGTTTTTTATTTAATTCCACACTTATTGTAAATCCATACCTTCCTTTTCAATTAATTGGGGATCCACGTTTGGAGAATTATATATAATTGACGGTTTCCCGTTTCACTGTCAATTAGGGGACTAATGAAGTAAGCGGATTCAGGTGGTGGCAGCTGAGAAGATCCTAGAGTTTGCTTGGGGCCCAGTACAGAGTGCTCGTGTTTGTAGTATCTAAGGCGATCAACGTCTTAAGATCACAAGGAGTGGACTGAAGGCGAATAGTAGAGCTCTGGGGCCTTTGTGATTAGTTAACTAAGGGCTGGGTAGTGGAGGAAGTAGTCATTACCCCGTCCCCGTGACATTGTGGCAGTGACATGGTGATGAAACGTGAAGGGGAGAAGCCCTGTCAATATTCCTGGAATACGTCTGCCACAGTAGTGGGAGTGTGCCACCTGGGATACGTCTGCCACAGTAGTGGGAGTGTGCCACCTGGGATACGTCTGCCACAGTAGTGGGAGTGTGCCACCTGGGATACGTCTGCCACAGTAGTGGGAGTGTGCCACCTGGGATACGTCTGCCACAGTAGTGGGAGTGTGCCACCAGGTTGTCACAATTGCCTCCACACTGTTGAGAAGCCAAGCTGTGATGTGTTAAAACTAGTTACTGATATTCGGATTTTTTGATTAAGGGAATTGTACACAAATTTTATGTACAATTTAGTTATGTAAATAAATGATATATATCTGGGCAGGATTATACAAACAATATATTTGTTGTTGCAAGAGGTGAGAAGCAGCAGCATCCTGTTGATGAAAGATTGTTAATGTGGTGATGTGGGATATTGTCTTGCAGCAATATGAAAGTTATTTATATGCATGTGGGTATTTCTTCCCTGTGTGACTAGCTTGAGGGAGGCGGGAGGAGTCGTGTGCACCTGGTGTAAATGTAAATGCTGTGTAAATATTCAGTAGTCATTTCCCAAGTCTTGTATTTTGTTGGTTGTACGTAAACCCAATTTTGTTGTTGTTTAGTGTACGCCATCCGAGAAGCGGCCACCAACAACCTTCGGAAGCTGGTAGAGAAATTTGGGCCAGACTGGGCATCCCAAAATGTTCTGCCCAAGATTAATGCCATGTCTCGCGATGGAAACTACCTGCACCGCATGACCTGTCTTGCCTGTATAAATGTAAGTATGCATGCAGGGTTTTCAGGTATTAGTGTCTTTTTGTGATGTATCATGATATGAGTTGCCTTGTCTCTTACTTTGAATAATTGGTGAGCTACAATAATAAATGAATTGTATGATGCAGGTTGTAGGAGAGGTGTGCGGTAAGGACGTGACGACAAAGATCCTCCTCCCCACAGTTCTAGCAATGGCCAATGATAATGTGCCGAATGTGAGGTTTAACGTAGCCAAAACTCTTCAGATTATTGGACCACACATTGAAAAAGAGTAAGTTGATATAGCATGTTTGACTTTGATCTTTAGATTAAGAGTATGATATGGTTATATTTCCAGCTGGTTTAACCCCCCGGGTTGTCGGCTAATAATAGCACACAACACCGCTGTGTGCTAGGAAAAAAATAAATTCATTTTAAGATTGTTCAAATGTGTTCCCTGATGATGGGAAAAGTAATACAAAAAGTCCTAGGCGACATTTTGGCTGTAGTAGGGCGAGGAAGTGTGGCAAGATTGAGGTGCCGAGAGAGTACACCTCCGAGGCCGGTCTCTTCCAGCCGGGCTCTAGTGTGCCACTTCCCACAAAAATATTGCTCAATTAATTTTTTTTAGCAATATTCAATATTGTTTAGTGATATATTTATATCATAAAATGTGTGAACCATTGCTATACTCAAAAGGATGGTGTGCATATTAGTGATTTAATTATGTTCATAAAACAATAAAAAAATATTTTTGCTATTATACTATACACACGTTATATGTAAGCATCTACATTTGTGTTGACCATAATGAACCACTAAGCTGGAATGATGCAAGGAAACAGCATAGTGGCCACCAACACACCAAGTCAACTGACAACACTACCTCACTGTTAAGATTCCTCCTCCCACCATAATGTTTGTGCTGTTATTACACTATACAGTACAACCTCGATTCAATGTACTACTGTATATGGGACCAACCCCAGTTCGTTAGATTCGTTGCAAGAGGTGACCTTCAGGAGGCGGTTGTGTCAGTGTCTCTCTTTTTTCTTGTACACAATAAAAATGCATTATCATATTACATACTGTACCTATATATTACTTCTCTACTAAAAAATACTGTAATTCATAAATTTACCTAATTGTTGAAGTTATGTCCATCTTGAAGTTTCATGAAGTTGTGAATGCTCTGCAGTAAATACGTACTGCAGTGCATTATGCCGTTAGCACTGTGTTGATTAAAAGTAGTTCTGCTGTATGTTGAGTACTACAATACTGTTTATGAAAACCATTGTACACTAAAATTACTACAACTTTAATTTTAACACTGTGTACACACTTAAATTTAACACTTGTTCTAACTGTTCACGCCGCACACAATGATTTTAGATGTGTGCATCAGCTTTGCTGGTGCTCGCTGCTGCTGTTGGTTCAGCTGCTTCTGAGCTGGTGCTGGCTGCTGTTGTACCAGTGCTGGGTACAACTGTGCTTGTGCTGGGTACGGCTGTTGTACCAGTGCTGGGTACGGCTGTTGTACCAGTGCTGGGTACAACTGTGCTTGTGCTGGGTACAGCTTGTGTGATCCAACTTGTCAAATGAAGGAATTATTAATTGTAATCTGTGATTGTATGGTAAAGTTTTCCACCACTCTGTGAACTCTGTCCCAACATCGTAAGCTTGTGGACCACTTGTGCGGTCCACTTGTGTGGTCCACTTGTGTGATCGAACTTGTCATATGAAAGAATTAATAATTGTAATCTGTGATAGAATGGGAAAGTTTTTCACCAGTTTGTGAACTCTGTCTTGATGTCGTAAGCAAATCCGAACATCCCCTGCTTCGGCGAACCATTGTTCTTCGAACCGGCCGAGTAAATCCGGCCTGAAAAGTATGCAAACTAACTGGAGATTCGTTGAATCGAGGTTGTACTGTATACACGTTATATATAATTATCTACATTTGTGTTGAGCACAGTGAAGCACTAAGCTGGTATGGTGAGTGCAGACAGTAAGAGTGGCAGCCACAGTCAGAGCAGACAACTCCACCTCTCCTTCACCCCTCACCAAGCAGTGAAGCACTAAGCTGGTATGGTGAGTGCAGACAGTAAGAGTGGCAGCCACAGTCAGAGCAGACAACTCCACCTCTCCTTCACCCCTCACCAAGCAGTGAACCACTAAGCTGGTATGGTGAGTGCAGACAGTAAGAGTGGCAGCCACAGTCAGAGCAGACAACTCCACCTCTCCTTCACCCCTCACCAAGCAGTGAACCACTAAGCTGGTATGGTGAGTGCAGACAGTAAGAGTGGCAGCCACAGTCAGAGCAGACAACTCCACCTCTCCTTCACCCCTCACCAAGATTCCTCCTCCCATCATAATACTGTATGCACATCGCTAATTCTCACCGCAATGCTGATGGCATTGTGCAGATGTATTGTATATATTAAAATATGTATATATATATATATACAATGTGTGCCGCCATAAAGGCAGTTAGACCAAAATTGTATACAGTGGCACCTCGACATACGATTGCCCCTACTTACGATAATTTCGAGTTACGATGTAAATTTCATCGAAAAATGCGACTCTACATCCGATGGTGTCGTCGACTTCCGATATTTGTTGGTACACGTTCGGGTCGACCGAGCGCGTGGTTCCCAGTCACGCGGCCGACCTGCCTCAGTTTACTACAGCTGCCCGCTTAGTAACGATCGCGCCTATAAGAAATTCCGCTTTTTTGGTGATTTTTTGCATTTTGAACATTAAAGTAATTATTATATATCACGCCATGAGACCCAGGAAAGTCAGTGGTAGGGCTCAACATATGAAAACCCATGTAAGGATGACCATAGAGCAGAAACAAGAGTACAGAATGTCTCTTCCTCAACAATTAAATGTGTGTATCATGGGAAGAATTGCAAACCTTTGCTGAAATGACTCGCCCAAATCAAGCTGCAGTAGGCCGTTGCCTTAACCTATTCAATGACACTGTGATGCATCATTACAGACAAATGTTAAAATGAAGGAAAAACAAATGTCTCTTGACAAATTTGTGGTGAGACAAACAAGCACTGAACCACAACCAGGTCCTAGTGGTATTGAGGCAAAACATAGAGAGAGTACCCCAGAGAAAACATCACTGCCTGATGGGATAATGGAAGGGGACTCCCCTTTCAAACAGTAACAACTCTCCTCCTCCCAACTCATCACCATCTTCCATATGCCATCAGGAGCCCTCCATAAAGGTAAGTGAAACTTAGGTACTGTATTGTAGTTAGAAAAAACATTGTATTCAGTATAAAATGTATTTGTATGTTAATATTTTGGAGGGTGGGAACGGATTAATTAAATTCCCTTTATTTCTTATGGGAAAAATCACTTCGACTTACGATCCGTCTCTGGGAACGTATTAGCATCGTAAGTCGAGGCCTCATTGTATTATATAATTGCTAATTGTACAATTAGCCCCGTTAAAGGGTTAACCACTGTACTGTTCCGTACTATAATATACACCTCCGTGGTGTGCCTGATTGTCATTTCACAAATTTTAAATCTTCTCCCCGACCATATATATGTTGAAATTAATGTAAATACCGTACTTTAGCCACAATGGCGTCCAGAAAATGGGGCATAATAAGACGGGTCGGTGGTCGCCCATGGCAGAGACTCCCGGAGGTGGTCGCCCATGGCAGAGACTCCCGGAGGTGGTCGCCCATGGCAGAGACTCCCGGAGGTGGTCACCCATGGCAGAGACTCCCGGAGGTGGTCACCCATGGCAGAGACTCCCGGAGGTGGTCACCCATGGCAGAGACTCCCGGAGGTGGTCACCCATGGCAGAGACTCCCGGAGGTGGTCACCCATGGCAGAGACTCCGGAGGTGGTCACCCATGGCAGAGACTCCCGGAGGTGGTCACCCATGGCAGAGACTCCCGGAGGTGGTCGCCCATGGCAGAGACTCCCGGAGGTGGTCGCCCATGGCAGAGACTCCCGGAGGTGGTCGCCCATGGCAGAGACTCCCGGAGGTGGTCGCCCATGGCAGAGACTCCCGGAGGTGGTCGCCCATGGCAGAGACTCCCGGAGGTGGTCGCCCATGGCAGAGACTCCCGGAGGTGGTCACCCATGGCAGAGACTCCCGGAGGTGGTCACCCATGGCAGAGACTCTCGGAGGTGGTCACCCATGGCAGAGACTCCCGGAGGTGGTCACCCATGGCAGAGACTCCCGGAGGTGGTCACATGCCACATTCAAAAAGTGCGAGTTACCACATATGTTTATGTTGAATATTTCTGCATCAGTTCTATTGCAGTCTAATTTTTTCTGGCTTTTGCTATGTATATTGAAGTTATTTACAATATTCATGCTGTATAACAGCCGTATAAACAGTTCAAGGGAACTGTTACACATGTAACAAATGTGTCCACAAACAATGTTCATTTTTGTAATAAAATGTTCAATTATTTACATGTATGTGTGGGGTAATCACTGAAATAGTCAACAGCACACAAGGCAACTTTGCACTCAACTCAACACGTACAAACAGATTTGCACTTTGCTCTCTCTATTGTGTGGTGCTTGCAAGAACGCAAGCACATTTACCCTTGTCCTGTGTCCATGTACTTGGCATGTCCTAGTTTGTGTGAAGCAAACCTGTCTTTGTACCTCGGTCTGTCTGGAGTTGCTCGAGGCATTGTCAGTGTACATGCACAAATCCACAACACTACCTTCTACCTCATATTTCACCAGCAGTTGCACCACCAGAGCAAGATTGAATGTATGGATTGCTGGTCTCTTGCCCGATTTCACCAGATAACTTTAACTGTTCAATACTGTAACATCCACAAGGTGGAAAAACAATTTTTTTGTCCACTTCACAGATTTTCTCACGCACTCGATTACACCAACTATCATGTCACATTTATCTGCTAAGCGCATACTGTATTTACGTTGCAGTCCTGGTCCAGGACTAGGACCCAGGAGGTCCAACAATGCACCTGTGTAAATAGTTGTCAACATATTTATCTCGCATCTTCACTTCTCCTTGCTCTTCACCTCAGAGCAAGGAGGAGTCCCAGAGATAAGAGAGGGAACATCAAACCAGACACCACTAGAGGAGTTTGATTACCAGTGGGGAGGTGAGGAAGTATCTGGTAGATTTGGACAGGACAAAGGTTATAGGCCCAGATGGAATCTCGCCATGGATTCTAAAGGAAGGAGCAGAAGCTCTGTGCCTATCACTCGCCAACAAATCACTGGTAACAGGTGAACTGGCAAAAATTTGGAAGACAGCCAATGTAGTCCCAATATACAAAAAGGGTGATAGGCAGGAGGCACTGAACTACAGGCCAGTGTCCCTAACTTGCATTCCATGCAAGATGATGGAGAAGATTGTGCGAAAAAAACTAGTGGAACATTTGGACCGGAAGAACTTTGTAACACAACATCAGCATGGGTTCAGAGATGGCAAATCATGCCTAACAGGTTTAATCGAGTTCTATGACCAGGCAACAAAAATCAGGCAAGAGAGAGGGCTGGGCAGACTGCATATTTCTGGACTGCCAGAAAACTTTTGACCCAGTACCACATAAGAGACTAGTGCACAAACTGGAGATGCAGGCAGGAGTGAATGGGAAGGTACTCCACTGGATAAGGGAGTACCTAAGCAACAGGACACAGCGAATCACCGTGAGAGGGTGAGGTCTCGGAGTGGCAGGGAGTGACCAGTGGAGTCCCACAGGGATCAGTCCTTGGACCTATACTGTTTCAGATATACGTAAATGATCTCCCAGAAGGCATTGACTCATTCCTCCCGATGTTTGCTGATGCAAAAAATTATGAGGAGGATAGTATGAAGCTATAAGATGGACCTAGACAAACTGAAGGAATGGTCCAACGAATTACTTCTAAAGTTCAACCCAGTAAATGTAAGGTAATGAAACTAGGAGGCCAGTCACTGGATACCGAATGGGAGATGAAGTCCTTTACAAGACGGACAGAGAGAAAGATCTTCGAGTTATTACGCCAAATCTGTCTCCTGAAGCCCACATCAAAAGAATAACATCAGCGGCCTATGCCGCTGATGTCCCAGATAAGAGAAGTCCCGGATCAGCCGGGCTGTGGTGGGTATGTGGCTCTGCGGGCCGCTCCAAGCAACAGCCTGGTAGATCAAACTCTCACAAGTCGAGCCTGGCCTCGGGCCGGGCTTGGGGAGTAGAAGAACTCCCAGAACCCCATCAACCAGGTATCAACCAGGTATGCGAGGCTGGTTAACGTCAGAACTGCTTTCAGAAACCTGTGTAAGGAATCCTTCAAAACCTTGTATACTATATATGTAAGGCCAATCCTGGAGTATGTGGCCCCAGCATGGAGCCCGTATCTAGTCAAGCACAAAAAGAAGCTGGAAAAAGTCCAGAGGTATGCCACTAGGCTAGTCCCAGAACTAAGAGGCATGAGTTATGAGGACAGACTACAGGAACTGCACACCTCATGTTGCTGGAAGACAGAAGAGCTAGGAGGAGACATGATCACCACATACAAAATTCTCTGGGGAATTGACAGGGTGGACAAGAATGGATTATTTAACACAGGTGGTACATGAACAAGGGGACATAGGTGGAAGCCGAGTACCCAAATGAGCCACAGAGAAATTAGAAAGAACTTTTTCAGTGTTAGAGTAGTTAATAAATGGAATGCACTGGGAAGTGATGTGGTGGAGGCTGACTCCATACACAGTTTCAAATGAAGATATGACAGAGCCCAGTAGGCTTGGGAATCTGTACATCAGTTGATTGACGGTTGAGAGGCGGGACCAAAGAACCAAATCTCAATCCCCGCAACCACGACTATGTGAGTACGTCTGTCCTTCCAACACACGGATAACATTGTCACTCTTTCGCAGCTGGCAATAGCCCACTGCAATACCAGTACCAAACACTGGCATGTCCCTCCTGTGTGGCTTGACAGTGCCACAGACTCCAGTGTTGTGTTATAGGAAGAACGTGGTCAGCAAGGGGCGTGGTATAGTATGTCTGTGTACAGGATCTGCTCCTTGTTCACCATTGGTTGCACCAGTGTTTTCACCACACTGCCTGACAACTTGCGTGGCTCATGAGCCTGTACGTCAACGTCTATACTGGAATATGATCTGTCGACGAGTATTCTGTTTTTACAATCGCATTACACGACAAACTTTAGTCCAAACCAATGTCGTTGTTATGGGATGTTCAGCTCGTCGTCCTTTGAAAGAGAGTTAGCAATTCGTCCATCACAATATTTTGTCCTGGTATAAAAGCCGCAGAACTTTTCCCCTCACTTCACTAAACATTTTTCGCACCTTCCACTGTCTGTCATGTGTGTACATCGTCATTGTTCTCAGTGCAGGCACCTGATAGGTAGAATGAACCTGTCACGTGACATGTACCTGCTGAACAAGGGGGTCTGTCTGTCTGTCTCTCTCTCTTCTTCCCTTCCCTTACCTTCCTTCCTTCCCTTCCTTCCTTCCTTCCATGTGAATAAATGAAAGTTGGAGAGTTATATTATGGTATTCTATACTCATTTTAAGATGTATAATGCTAGTTGGTATATGGTTTTTTATCAAAGGTATAATTCTACGTACAGATATAATTGCACATTGAATAACTTATACATTTTTATATTTTATAGTTGTATCTGAATATTAACACTATCGGTCACTGGACAGGCGCGCGGTCAACTTAGGGGTCATGCACCCGACGTGCGGGCGAGCGTGCGGGTAAGGTGACACCTAAATGTGTATACTCGTTTCAGCTTTCTCACCTTAATTCTCGTGCTACGTCGCTCGTTTTGGTATCATTGTGTTCGCAATTAAATTCCCTACAGGTGTATATAAATATAATGTCCAAAAGCCTGGCGTGACTCCCAACAGCAAAGCCTAGTCAGCAAAAGTTACCCGTGAGTGCACAAAATCAGTAAAATGTGCATACTCGTTCCATTTTTCTCGCCTTAATTCTCGTGCTACGTCGCTCGTTTTGGTATCAGTGTTCGCAATTAAATTCCATACAGATGTGTACGAATATAATGTACAAAGTTTGGAGTGCCTCCCTGCAGAAAAACCTAAAGTTACCCGTGAACGAGCACCAATTTGTACACTGCAACCTAATGTGTATACTCATACAGTTTGATAACATCAATTTTTGTGTTACGTCTTTCATTTTGGTATCAAATTGTTTGCAATAAAAAGGTGCGTATTTTAAAACTAGTTCCATAATAATAGAGCAATAACTGGAATTTTAACAAATATTTTAATTCTGGAAGCTCATTATCACAATTATTTATATCTTTCCAGTGTTCTGACATAAATTTTTGTGTTACATCTTTCATTTTGGTATCAAATTGTTCGCGACGTAAAGGCGCGCATTTTAAAACTAGTCCCAACATAATAGCACAATAAATAGAATTTTAATAAATATTTTAAAATTTTGACCAAAAACCTATTTATAATTATATAAGTGTTCGGACATCAAGTTTCATGTTACATCTTTTATTTTGGTATCAAATTGTGCGCATTCTAAAGGCACTTATTTTGATACTATCCCGAGGTCGATTGGATAAAAAATGAATTTTATACAAATATTTTTGTAGTGGACGCAAGTCCGGTCCAAAGTTAGGACTCGGGGGGGGGGGGGGGGGGGATAATGGACGCGAGTCCGGTCCAAAGTGACCGATAGTGTTAATAGTAACTAAATATTTATGTATTTTGAAAATTCAAAAATATTTTTGTCGCCAGGTCCCTCCATTCGCAAGTAAAGTGTGTTCTAGATAGACTGAATGATGATCCCGACACCGACGTTAAATATTTTGCCTCGGAAGCACTAACAGGTAGGTGGTGCGGTGCATGAGTGGCTCTCCAAGAGTTGTGCTTGATTACATTTGATGTTCTGCCAGTCTGTTTTATGTTGAAAAATAAGACAGCTGCTGATTGAAATTTTCATGAAATAATTTACTAATTAAGGTGCCACAATTACTATTTAAGGTGTTGTCTAAATTGCTGTTAACGGGGTTGTGTACAGATTACGTGTTCCAAACTACTATTTTTTTTCTCCCTCTGGCAGTATGTCTTCTGGTTTTTACGCATAGTTTTTCCCGCTTTTTTTTTTTTTTTTCCTCCTGGAGACTGAGTGAGACGCAAGATTCCCAGTTTGTGTGCTTGTTCTTCCGCACCAGGATACACTTGTGTCGGGCGAGGCAGGTCACAGTAGCAATTGGTCTCATTGCTTTATAAGTTTGCCAGTGTGTTGGAGGTATATATAGTACCTTTGAAGACATGTGAAAGTGCTCTTGTAGTAGACGCTGTTGAGTGAGACTCCATATGTATTGATAAGCACTCACCAAGAAAACTTCACTTAATCTGGACACTCTCTGCGGGGACCTGCACAATGCAGGGACACTCGACCTTCAGTATTTGTGTAGATGTATTTAGTTGATGTTTTTGCATGGTAGAAACGACAAAACCCCAAAATTTATAATCCAAGATTCTCTCTTTGCCTTTTCAGAAAATGGTCTAATATAAATGGCCTTATTTTTTCTAGCCTTTGGCTGAGAAAAGAAAAGGTGCTGCCGTAGTTTGCTTCTGGTAAGTAAGATGAGAGTGAACTTCACCAGAAGTGGAGTCTCATTCACTCAGTTTTCTTGAGAAGAGATCACCTCTGCGCGCTGAAATAGGGGCGATCCGATCTAATAAATTTAATGTAATTCTGAAATCTCTTGAGGAAATGCTTTGACCTGTGTCCCACGGAGTATTCTGTTGCTGGTTTTCTCAAGTGTAAGCGTTGAAGAGGCTTGCAAGATTTTCACAGCAGCAGTCCAGTGTGTGAATGAATGTAAATATTTGGTTGACGTGCCTCTTGTATGTACAGATACGTTACCCATTTGCAGTTTTTGAGCATGAAGGGGAGGGAGGGGATGAAGAAGGTACGAGATGCAAGTGGGGAAGGCTGATGTACCGTGTTCCATTATACACGGGTGGTGACGTGCTCTGCACTAGGGCTTCAGAGTCTTGCATGCTTTGCATATTAATCCCGCATACGTCTTGTCTTTATTCTCGTTTACCTTTGCTTCATTGACGTGTCTTCTCAAAAATTTGCATTATTGTTATCTTATTTCCATGGCTGTTTCTCCTGCTTTATTGCCCTGTTGCATATCTTATCATTATCAATTGTTTATGGGTTTTCTGCCTGTGTGCACTTTTGCGGATCTTTGCTGCTTGTGCTTATAATGGATGGCCCCTCCGTCTATCATGTTGCTTCTGCTGCGGCTCACTGACTGCATTACAAGTTGTTGGCCGAGTATTATGGCAATGGTAGAGATCTTGGGCTAGGTTACGGCCATGGTAGAGATCTTGGGCTAGTGTTATGGCCATGGTAGAGATCTTGGGCTAGTGTTATGGCCATGGTAGAGATCTTGGGCTAGTGTTATGGCCGTGGTAGAGATCTTGGGCTAGTGTTATGGCCGTGGTAGAGATCTTGGGCTAGTGTTATGGCCGTGGTAGAGATCTTGGGCTAGTGTTATGGCCGTGGTAGAGATCTTGGGCTAGTGTTATGGCCGTGGTAGAGATCTTGGGCTAGTGTTATGGCCGTGGTAGAGATCTTGGGCTAGTGTTACGGCGATGGTAGAGATCTTGGGCTAGTGTTATGGCCGTGGTAGAGATCTTGGGCTAGTGTTATGGCCGTGGTAGAGATCTTGGGCTAGTGTTATGGCCGTGGTAGAGATCTTGGGCTAGTGTTATGGCCGTGGTAGAGATCTTGGGCTAGTGTTATGGCCATGGTAGAGATCTTGGGCTAGTGTTATGGCCGTGGTAGAGATCTTGGGCTAGTGTTACGGCCGTGGTAGAGATCTTGGGCTAGTGTTATGGCCGTGGTAGAGATCTTGGGCTAGTGTTATGGCCATGGTAGAGATCTTGGGCTAGTGTTACGGCCGTGGTAGAGATCTTGGGCTAGTGTTATGGCCGTGGTAGAGATCTTGGGCTAGTATTCACCCAGCTGCTACTAATAGGGCTGAACTGCCATGCAAGTGAACAGAATGCTTACGTCTACTTCTGGGGAGCAATCACTAATTAGATTTTCATGGAAAGTTTACAGCAGACTGAGAAAATTGGAACAAGAGGGAGATGCAATGCTTAGGAAACAAATGTATTAGAAGCTTAGGAGAGTGATATAAGGAGAGAGAGAGAGAGAGAGAGATGGAGATGTACTTGATAAAAAATTGGATCGACACTTATTTCCTCGTTTACAAATGCCATGTCGTTGAGAGAGACAGTGGTGCCTCTCGCCACTAGTGAGAGGGGGGGGGGCTGTGGTGCCTCTCGCCACTAGTGAGAGGGGGGGGGCTGTGGTGCCTCTCACCACTAGTGAGAGGGGGGGGGACAGTGGTGCCTCTCGCCACTAGTGAGAGGGGGGGGACAGTGGTGCCTTTCGCCACTAGTGAGAGGGGGGGGACAGTGGTGCCTCTTGCCACTAGTGAGAGAGGGGGGGACAGTGGTGCCTCTCGCCACTAGTGAGAGGGGGGGACAGTGGTGCCTCTCGCCACTAGTGAGAGGGGGGGACAGTGGTGCCTCTCGCCACTAGTGAGAGGGGGGGGGGACAGTGGAAACAAATTAATACATGTATGCCATGTTTTAGTACTCAGTCTATTAGTGTCCTCTTGTTTATGTTCTGTCTATCTGCCCCCGTCAATTCTCTAGAAATTTTGTTGTATTCTGCCCTGTCTATTCTCCAGAAAATTTTGTTGTAATGTATTGTAGTGTGGTGTAATTTGTTGTAATGTCTTCCGATATCACTTTGTTTGATATAGTCCTTGGGAAAAGATAGTGTGATATCAACCCACATGTTAGTTTTGTTTCCTATTTGGTACTGTGTTTTGCTTCATGTTGCCAGCTCCCAGCTTCATTACTTTATACTTGCCTGAGTTAAACTCTAGTAGCCACATTTTGGACCATG
>WNGS01004946.1:38868240-38882794 GCA_020271785.1 Procambarus virginalis
CTAGATAAAGTTTACTAATTTTTCTTGTCGACCTCTTGCGTACTCTAGACTGTCCTTTGTGTACAGTAGTTACCATGGACAAGAGGCTCGTCATGCCAGCTAAATACTGTAACAAGTTACCACATCTTCCGAAAGTTGCAATTGCCACACTTGCTATGCAGTCATATTGGACATGCCCGCCCACTCTTCAGTCGTATTGTGCCCCACATTCCAGGTTCATGATAAAGCGGATGCATTACCAGTTTTGGGCTCGGATACCATTTTGTATAACGTTCATAAACATGGCTCGATCATTACATGTATCCTCAAAAAAAGCATCGTTTGTCCAACTTGGTAGTTCAGATTTCTACTCCGGTGTGCTACTTGTATGTTTTGTACCCACCAAATACTGGGCAAATTTTTTTAATAGTATATAAATTGCAGTAAGTGTAATTGGCAAGATCTAATGTTGTGCCTGTACAGTATCTCATAAAATGAATTTTGTCTTTTTTTTTTTAAAAGTTTGCAATGTTTGGAAGATGTGTACTACTTGAATAAAAGGCGTCCCTTTCAATAATAAAAGGCGTCCCTTTCAATAATAAAAGGCGTCCCTTTCAATAATAAAAGGCGTCCCTTTCAATAATAAATGGGATTCATCAGTAAAACTTCAGAATGGACAGAATTAATTGGCAAATGTTTCAATGTCGTGGAAAAAATGCCTAGTCCCACGCTATAACATTATTCAATTGAACTTGTTCTGTAAAGTGAAGGTATTGCTCCAGCGAGATAAATGTGTCCCCTGGTCGTGTACTTGGCAAATACTGGCACATCTTAAAGATTCTTAAAGTAATCCTGAATTACATGCTCATTCACATGGCATTAACGTGAGCACAAAGTATGAATAGAGGTGACAGTCTAGACACATCAACATTGTCCCCCATGCACGTGAAGATATCAGAACATAAGAATCAAGGTAACCAGAGAAGGCATATTGGCCCATACGAGGCAGCTCCTATTTATATCCACCCAAACTCATTCATATGTCTAACCTATGCTTGAAACAATAGAGGGATCCTACTTCTGTTCCGCAGTAATTGGTTCCACAAATCGATAACCAATGTTAACAAACTAGTATTTACCCAGGTCTTTCCTAAATTTAAACTTTTCCAATTTATACCCATTGTTTAGTGTTCCATTTTGTTAACTTTTAATACCCCATTAACATTCCCTTGATGCCCATCCATCCACTTGTGAACCTCCATGTCACTCCCTAACTCCCGGCCCCTCCAGAGTATGTAAATATAGCTGTCACTGTCTTGCCTCGAATAACTGGAGAAAATGAAACGCTTCTCCATAAGGCAACAACTGAACAGATCGGGCATAGTAAAATGCCCCAGTAGCTGGATGTTACGGCCTGCTTCAGCCAGTAACTGGGTTCTTTGTGTGATGTACCTCATAGCCTCGTCTTCCATGATACCACCCAAAGTCAGTGGCAAGTTCTCAAAAATTTTCAGTACAGTAGCAAGTAATTGTGCAAGGCATAAAGGGGGGTAAAAAAATGCAATAACACCTTCACCAGTATATTATCTATCGAAGTATAACTACGCTTGTTTATATAGGACACAAATACATATGCAGTGTTCAAATCCCGGCGAGTCGATTACCTTAGTAAAAGTTGTCTGTGCTCGGTAGTGAGTTTGCCTTCCTCAGCATAGGCTAGTCTACACACTGTATTGTCAAGATGTCCAAATGCCCCACATTTGCTCTCCAGAAACAGAGGGCATCAGCATCATGCTGAAAGGGTCATTAACACCCCAGCAAAATCTCTAGCAACACACTAGCAGCATCTCGACAGACTGCCACTACTGTCGTCTTTTGACTTCTCTTGGCTAAATCCCGTGTACGTTGGTCCACACAACATGGCACAAGTAAAATGGCTAACGCACTTCCTATTACTGACGGCAGCCACTTGTCCTCTCACGGGAACAAGTCAGGAGTTTGGGACTGCTGAGGTGAACTGCCTTCCACAGCACAATACTCTCAATGTCACCTCTGTGGACAAAAGTCATTAGTCAGTGAAGGTATACAAGGAGAACACAGGATGTCAACTTTTACTGAGGAACGGGGAAATGTAATTGGATGCATAATCTACATGGCATATCATTATTTCACTCGCCAGAGAGCATTATCAACCTCGCCTCCTGACATTTGAAATGGGAGCCTTTCACAGATGGCACGTCTCTGCCAACAGATGGCATTGTCTTAATGCATTGGCATTGAAGTGCAGATCCATAGATGGCATATCACCATGCCTCGCTCCATAGAAAGTGTTGATATTGTCACACCTCTCCACCAAAGAGAATTTGGTTTGGTATTTAAAGACGTTAAGCCAAATTAGGAATTTAGAAGAGAAGGCATCTGCTACCACATTGTCTGCCCCCTTTTTAATATGCTTGATATAAAGGGGAGTACTGCTGGAAATGTAGACTCCATCGGGTTAGTTGGAGATTTTTCTGCTGGAATTGTGAAAAATTTAATATGGTCAAACCTGACCAAAATTGGGTAACCATTGCTTGTTAGACATTGAAATGTTGGACCACGCTGACTAGAGCCAATATTTCCTCCTCGCAGAACAATTCTGTTGGCAATCGCTGGACTACTTGGAACACCCCGTTGCATATTATTCTGTTCCTTTAGCATCACTGATAGCACAGTGATTGCTTCAGGGTACCTACTAACTTGATCCATAAGGGTGAGTAGATACTGCACCCCCCAACAGAAGGTGGAAGCGGGCCCACTACGTCCAGGATGAGGTGCTCGCCAATAGAGGGTATAGGACAGGGACTTTTGGGACGGGTAAGATTAACTTTCCCGGTTATGATATTTATAGCAGGACTTGCAGGATCATCGTACGTAGTGTTTCATCCTAGGCCAGAAGAAATTTCTAGCCAGGAAATGGAAAGCCTTGGATATCCCCCCCTCATTGTCTGGCAAATCATCCGTCATGGGCCATTTCCAACAGCTTGATCCGGAACACTGAGGAAACAATAAAATATGTGCCTACTGCTGGAGGATGGGAAGATTTTTGTGGATGCCTCCAGCACAGGAGTACTTCTGGAAGGACAAGGTAGTTGCCTGTCTTTGTGCTAGATTCTATGGTATCAGTGAGTGCTTGCACTCTTGGGGGGGGGGGGGGGCCTCTTGCTTCTTTATCAAGGTTGTTTGGAAGTACAGTTCAGAGAGTTTGATGGAGTGCTGTCAGCAACCTGTGGGCTAGGTCTAGGGTAAAAAAAAAATAATTTAACCAGTGTTGCATGGCCTTAAGACAATTCCCATAGTGCACTGAAAATCTTTGCAATTTTTTCTTGTTAAAATTCTCATCACAGGAAACTTGGTTAAAAAATTAAATGCAACATGCAACAGATGGTGCTGTTTTTCAAGAAAAGCATAGTTTTACCCGTCACAAGTGTGGCATCTATATTTATACTTACGAAATGAACGGTATGGTAAACAACACGGCTCAATTCCAACAGTCACAAAATAATTTGATAAAAAATAAATCAATATGAATTAAAATTTATAATTGCAATCGGAAACATTTAAATGGAATTGGTGACATTTAGTATAGTGTGCATGTTGCTATTATGTGCAACAGATGGCGCTGTTTTTCAAAAATGCATGTTTTTACCTGCCACAGGGGTGGTATCCATATAGTAGGTATATAAAGACGTGCATATTCGAATGGAACGTTGTCAGAATTTTAAAGCAATTGAAGAACTTTGAGGCATTACAGCGTGTGTTGGTCTTGCATCCAACAGATGGCGTTGTTTTTAAAAAATCCAGCGTTGAATATAATGAAACGCCATTTTCTGGGCGAGTCCCGGAGGCTCCCTGGAGCTATCCAGGCTGAATGGATATGTATAACTTTCTGGCATCAGTCAATGCATGGAGTTCTTGCCTACCGGGGACCACGAGCCAGAACCTGGCCCCCTCTAGAGAGGCACGAGGAGCAATGGCCTATAGAGACCTCCCTTATTATTGGGAGCATTCTCTGCCATCGACCGGGAAAGGCACCCAGAAAGGTAAGCGCCCCAAAACAAACCCCTATTCTGGTAAACTATTGCAACCGAAGACCGAACAGGCGAACAGAACTCTCCAAACGAAAATTAATCCTCATGACGTCATCATGTCGCCGCGCCTCCGTCTGCGCAACCCCCCCCCCTCCCTGGGAAGGGGAAGGGGGGAGCCCCAGACCCCACTGCCGGCGACCCAACCTTCAGTTCTTAGGCTGGATGTCAAAAAACCCGAAAAAACACCGCCGACTGGTAGGGAGGGAGGGATGCCGGGGAGCCTCCGGGACTCGCCCAGAAAATGGCGTTTCATTACATTCAACGCTGGATTTCTGGGGGGAGCCCCGTCGGCTCCCCGGAGCTAACTACCCAAAGATAAGGAACAGGGACTTACCCGGGAGGCGGGCCGTCCTCACTCCTCAATGCGAAGGCGAGACAACTGGCTGCAACCGCCGACCCAAGGCAACGCAGGCCCTACTAGGCCCAGGGACATTCACCAGGTAGCGAGCGGCCAGGACCCTGTTTGATCTCCAAAAACCCCGGGCCCGAATGTCCACCCAAGACATGTTGCCAAAAACAGCCGCCAAGGCCGCAAACTTACGAACGTCGTGGGCCCGGGGAAAAACCGCAGGCTGGCTAAACTTTATAACCCTGCGGACAACCTGAGACCCGAGCCCGAGAACAGGGAAGAAGGGAAACCGGATCAACCCAGAGCGCAACCCCGGCCACAGAAGCCGTGGCTCGCAAATAACGGCGAAGAGCCGCAACAGGACACAACACATGATGCACCCCCGGCCTGACCAACCAAGCGTCAACAACCCAAGGCCCCCTCCGAAATGCAGCCGTCTCATTCTTCGCCAGAAAAGAGCGAGACGGCTGCAAACGAACAAAACGACCACCACGAAAGACACAGCGAACCCAGAAACAGACGAAAGAGCAGAAACCCGGCGCCGGAGGAGAGCATGAAGCTCGCCCACCTAACCCCCCCGAGGCCAAAGCCAACAGGAAAAGAGCCTTGGAAAAACAATCCCGAACGGAAGGGGCCACCACAAACCTGGGCAGAGAGAGAAACGAAAGCACGCGGTCCAAAGACCAAGACGGCTCCGGAGGAGCGTGAGCAGGCCGGAGGTGAAACAACGCCCTAGATAACTTGCGAAACGGGGCGGAAGTAACATCCACCCCGAAAGCAAGCTGAAGCGGCTCCGCCAACGCCGCACGATACGAAGCAACAGTATTCGGCATAAGATGACGGTCCTGAAACAACCAAGAGAGAAAGGACAGAACAACCCTATCAGAGACCGAAGAACACCTACGCAGTGATAGGAAAAACCGGAAGGACCGCCAGGAAACCTCATACTGCCGCTGAGACGAAGCACGCAGGTGGGAGACCAACAACGAAGCCACCTGCGCACCATACAACGAATGATAAACCCGAGTCAAAAACACCAGACGCGAAGACTCACGGAGAAGATGGAACCAGCCTCGTACAGGGCCGGACCGATCTGCTGAAAGAGGCGGAGCCGCGGGAAGACCCTCGGGCACGGACACCGAGCAAGCAGCGCCTGAAACCAAGGCTGGGCCGGCCACCAAGGGGCCAGAAGGACAACACGACCCTGGTAAGTCTCCAAGCGAGTCAGGACCTGGAGCAACAGCGGAACCGGGGGAAAGAGGTACAGGTAACCCCACCTCGCCCAGTCCAGCCGGAAGGCGTCGACCCCGACGGCTTCGCAGTCGGGAAAGGGCGCCACATAAACCGGGAGACGCCTCGACCACGCCGACGCAAGAGATCCACGTCCGGAGTCCCGAACGTCTGGCACAGCCAATGGAAGGAGTCGGCATCGACCGTCCACTCCGAAGACAGGGGACGGAACCGAGAGAGGCCGTCCGCCAGGACGTTGGACACCCCCCGGACATGAACCGCCAGGAGAGCCAAACCCCGAGAACTCAGCAGACGAGTCACCCGAAGCGACCAGCCCCAAAGAGCCAAGGACCGCATCGAACCCCCCCGGTTCAAACAATGAACCACCGGGGAGCAGTCCGAATGGAGCCGGATCGTCGATCCGCGAGCGACTCGAATCCTCCGGAGCGACATCCAAACAGCCGCGAACTCCCGCACCGTGCTGTGAGCCCAACGGAAGGACGGAACCCACCGCCCCTGGCCGGCCTGGTGAGCACTGGTCACAAAACCCCAGCCAAGAGACGACGCGTCCGTGTACACATCGAGCGAGGGCTCGGGAAGGCGCCAAGGCACCGAACCCCGAAAAACCCGAAGAGGAAGCCGGCGACGCAGCAACCGACGCAAGGCACCCGGGGGTCGAACCCAACGATCGCGAGAGAGGCGGAAGGGCCGGCTCCGAAGGAACCAAAACAGCCGACGAAGCCACACCCGACCCGGCGGGTAGACCATCATGGCAAAGTTCAGGCTTCCGCACAAACTCTCGAGCAACCGCCTCGTGACCCGGGAACCCCTCAGAAACAGGCGAAGGCGGGACCGCAGGCGCAAGAGAGCCGCCGGAGGAAGAGACAAGGAAGCAGTCCGAGCGTCCCAAACCAGACCCAGCCAAGACCGAACCTGAGAGGGAGCCAGATGGGACTTCCTCCAGTTCACCAAGAACCCGAACCTGGCGAGCTGGGAAAGAACCAAGTCCCTGACGAGCAGACACTCGGACCGGCTGGGAGCCCAAACCAGCCAGTCGTCGAGATAGGCCAGCACCCGAACACCTAGCAGACGCAGGCGGGCCACCACGACCCGAGTAAGGCGTGTGAAAACGCGCGGTGCCAGATTCAACCCGAAGGGAAGACAACGAAAGCGGTAACCCTGACGCCCCACCACAAAACCTAGCCAGTCCCTGAATACCGGATGAACCGGGACGTGCCAATACGCGTCCTTGAGATCCAGGGACACCATCCAAGCGCCCCTCTCCAAGAGAAGACGGACCTGGGACAGAGTAGTCATCCGAAAGGAGGGGCACAAAACCCACGGGTTCAGACGGGACAAGTCCAGAATGAACCGGCGGTCCGCACAGTCCCGTTTCGGAACTGAAAACAGGCGGGAAACCCACCTGAGGGACGCTGTCGTTTCGACCACGCCCAAGCGAACCCACTCCGAGATGACCCGACGGAGCGCAGAAGAGGCCTGCCCCGCCAGGCCCGAACCCCCCGAGGGAGGAAGAGCCACCCAACGCCACCACAGGCCGCGCGACACGACCCGAAAAGCCCACGAATCGTGGGACCAGGCGTGGGCAAACCGGGCGAGCCGCCCCCCCATCGCCCCGTCAACGGGGCGAACCGCGAAAGGGCCGACGTGCCTTAAAAGAACCAAGGCGACGAACAGAACGGGTCCCACCCCGTCCAGCAACAGCCAGAACCGAAGGTGCCGCCAGCCCCGAATCTGGCACCAATGGCCTACCCCGACGAAAAGACCCCCGAGCCCTGGCACGACCCTTCCGGGAAGGCCCCCACGAGCCCCCGGAGCAACAACTCCGACATAGGCCGACAACTGACCGAGGCGCCTGCAGATACTGCCCTACAGCAGACTCTGCAAACAGCAACGGGCAAAAGGGCGAGGACAAACGAAGAGCCAGGGCCCAGGCGGACTCCAAGGAGGAAGCCAGCACCGCCTGACGACACGCGAGGCGAGAAGCATAGAACCGCGAGACCGCATCACGCAGGACAGGCGCGAAGAGCTTCAACAAAGCAGACGACGCCCGCACAGCCGAGGGCAGCGCACTAGACCCAGCAGCAGCCCCAAGCGCACCCACATCCAACTCGAGCCAATCCGAGGAGAGCTCAAGGAGGGAAAAGAAACGCAGAGCTGAAGCAAGCAGGCCACGAGTCCGCAAATCCTCCGCAATCAGGGCAGCCGAAAGGGAAGGAACCTGCACGTGAAGCTGCATGACACCAACATCCCGCGGAAGGGCAGGGGCGAACAAACAAGCATTCAAATGCTCGAAAGCGCCCCCCAGGAAAACCTGCAACGCCAAGGAAACCTCTCGCCACTCAAGCGCACGGGACCGACAGAACGTGTGCCAAGACTCCAACGTAAAGAGAGGGCAGTCTGCCAACCATGACGACTCTGGAACCTCATAACGAAACCAGCACGAACCTGGGGATCCGTACACAAAGGAACTAGGATCCATCAGGAAGGCATAATCCGGGTCACGCAAGAGGTAAGCCGCCAAGGCCTCCCGCACCTCCGAAGCAGAAACACGGTGAGCAGGAAACCTCTGGAAAGATGAAACCGAAGAACCCTCGGGATCACGGAACCGAACCCGGGGAGGGGTGGACACTAAATCCAATTCGTACGTGGAGGGAGCGAAAGAGAACCCCTCTCCTTGTAACACTAAGCCCCGCTCGGAGGGCAAAAAAAACCCAGGCGGGGTCCAACGGGCCCCAAGCCAACCCCAGGAACCTCACCTTGAGGGTCCGGGGCCGAGCCGTCCTCCTGAGCCCCCACCCCCAAAGAAAAGGTGGGGGCAGCCGAGAAAGCAGGAACAAAGGGGGTCCACTGGCCAGACCCAGAAGCTTTGGCAGAAAGACCAGGCTCGAATGCCTCCGCCCTGCCCCAGAAGGGGACACCCCCGAGACCGCCCGAGTCTCACAACCGACTAAACCCAGCCCCGGCTCAGAAACCCTCAGACGTTTAGGAGCCGGCAGCAAGGGGGGGGGGGGGACCGAACGAGCAGGAGAAGGGGAAGGACTTGGAGGGGTAGACGGAACCAGTGTCGAAGCGACACCACCCCCAAGTCGGGTCCCTATAACCAAAACGGGGCAGTCTCGGAGCATCGGGGCAGTGACCAACCTAGCACGTTGCAGCAACCTAAAGCGAGCATGCAACGCCTCAGCTGCCGTCACCCGCATATCAGGCGCAGTAGCCTGGGTGAACTGGAGAACGTACAGACAACACACGTCGCACGACTCGGGTCAAAACAATCGCCGACCCAACAGGCAGCATGGCGGAGGCAAAACCGGTGTGTCCCCCGGAGACAGGGGGACAGAGCAACCGACAAACTCGCAGGACGCGAGAGGGGGACTCGGATCACATCGCCCCCGTGGGGTTTTCCAGGGCCCTTAGCCTTGATAACACGCTAAGGGAAGCCCAGGCAGGGTACTGCTAACCGGCACCCAAACTACCAACAAACTGCTATAAGCTGACCCCCGAGACGTGTACACTCACGGGGGCCAAGCGGGGAGAATACCCCAAAACAGCGAAGTGGACCCAACAGGCAGACCCCCCCACCTGGCAAAACAAAAACAAAAGAAAAAACCCCGCAAGAGGACAACGTACCCAGGTGGAACGGAGCTGGCCACTGTAATTGGTGGAAAACTAGCGCGCAGTACCCCGCGCCCCTGCCAGTGTCGAAAACTACCCCCTACCCAGAGACAAACAAGGGCAAGAAAAAACCCCAGCTGACCCAAGGGTGGCCAAGTACCGAGCAATACACGGCACAGCGGAGGTAGACCCAAGGAGACCCAGGGAAGGTAGTTGTGACGGTAAAGTAGTGGAGTTGGTGTTCGCAGTCTTCCACTGGCAGATGTCAAAGCCAGGCCACATATAACAAAAGAAAAAATAAAAAGAAGAAAAAAAANTTAAACGAAAAGTTCCAAAGTGTGTTTGTACAAATGAAATCTTCAGGGAAACCAGATACAATAAGAATTCCAGAGAACAACATAGAGCACATAGAGGTGTCTAGGACGAAGTGGAAAAAAATGCTCAAAGAGCTAAATAAGAACAAAGCAGTTGGTCCAGATGGAGTTTCACCATGGGTTCTGAGAGAATGTGCACCTGAGCTCAGCATCCCTCTTCAACTGATCTTTCAGGCATCCCTGTTTACAGGAGTTGTAGCTGATGTGTGAAAAAGGCTAACATAGTTCCAATTTACAAGAGTGGAAGCAGGGAAGACCCCTTAATTATAGACCGGTATCATTAAGTGTAATAGTCAAAATATTGGAAAAAATAATTAAAACTAAATGGGTAGCACACCTAGAGAGAAATGATATAATATCAGACAGACAGTATGGTTTTCGATCTGGTAGATCCTGTGTATCGAATTTACTCAGTTTTTATGATCGAGCAACAGAGATATTACAGGAAAGAGATGGTTGGGCTGACTGCATCTATCTGGACCTAAAAAAGGCTTTTGACAGAGTTCCACATAAGAGGTTGTTCTGGAAACTGGAAAATATTGGAGGAGTGACAGGTACGCTTCTAACATGGATGAAAAACTTTCTGACTGATAGAAAAATGAGGGCTGTGATCAGAGGCAATGTATCGGACTGGAGAAATGTCACAAGTGGAGTACCACAGGGTTCAGTTCTTGCACCAGTGATGTTTATTGTCTACATAAATGATCTACCAGTTGGTATACAGAATTATATGAACATGTTTGCTGATGATGCTAAGATAATAGGAAGGATAAGAAATTTAGATGATTGTCATGCCCTTCAAGAAGACCTGGATAAAATAAGTATATGGAGCACCACTTGGCAAATGGAATTTAATGTTAATAAATGTCATGTTATGGAATGTGGAATAGGAGAACAGAGACCCCACACAACCTATATATTATGTGAGAAATCTTTAAAGAACTCTGATAAAGAAAGAGATCTAGGGGTGGTTCTAGATAGAAAACTATCACCTGAAGACCACATAAAGAATATTGTGCAAGGAGCCTATGCTATGCTTTCTAACTTCAGAATTGCTTTTAAATACATGGATGGGGATATACTAAAGAAATTGTTCATGACTTTTGTTAGGCCAAAGCTAGAATATGCAGCTGTTGTTTGGTGCCCATATCTTAAGAAGCACATCAACAAACTGGAAAAGGTGCAAAGACATGCTACTAAGTGGCTCCCAGAACTGAAGGGTAAGAGCTACGAGGAAAGGTTAGAAGCATTAAATATGCCAAAACTAGAAGACAGAAGAAAAAGAGGTGATATGATCACTACATACAAAATAGTAACAGGAATTGATAAAATCGACAGGAAAGATTTCCTGAGACCTGGAGCTTTAAGAACAAGAGGTCATAGATATAAACTGGCTAAACACAGATGCCGAAGAAATATAAGAAAATTCACTTTCGCAAACAGTGGTAGACGGTTGGAACAAGTTGGGGGAGAAGGTGGTGGAGGCCAAGACCGTCAGTAGTTTCAAAGCGTTATGACAGAGTGCTGGGAAGACGGGACACCACGAGCGTAGCTCTCATCCTGTAACTACACTTAGGTAATTACACTTAGGTAATTACACATTTTAGTGTGGGTTTGTGCTCCCGGGAAATGCCAGGCCCACCTTGGGGTGGGTAGGGGCGTGCTCACCGGGCCATGCAGTGTTAATCTAACGATTGTACATTAATGAAGCATAATCTGTACAATACTTTTTCTGCAGGATAGTGTTAATCTTGAGACTGTCATCTGTATAGGAAAGGTGTTGTAGTACAATACTGGTTGTGTAATAATTTCCATACTGTGCTGGTACTTCCTGAGAATTGCACAAAAACTGTAACTACAATAGCTTGAAATTGTTGATAGTGTTGGCCTACCTGATGTTGTGACAGTTTTGTGTAGCAATGCTTAGTGTAGTTAACCAGAGATTATACTCTGGTCTATCAGACAGGAAGATGATTGGGCACAGTGAATTATATCAGTGCTATTGTGGCTCGAGGTGCATTTGTATTGTTTGGAATTAAATTTTCTGTATACCTTCCTATTATAATACATGCTTCAGCTGGCTTTGAAGTATGTTCCATTTATAGGGTGACTGGCCTGGTTATAATGTAGATATTGTCTTGCAGGTTACTGGCCCTGGAGTCGGCTTTGCACGAAGGTGTCGATGACCACGAGCTCATTGGCATCACCAGGGCAGAGTTCTTCCCGAAGAGCATCGAGCACAGGTTAGGCATTTGTGTACATGTGTGAACTCTCTAGTGTCCTGCATTCAGGGGATGACTAGTTCAGGCACTTTGAGAGCAGAGAATTGAATTGTTTGGGCATAAAATATTGTCTGTAATACTGTAGTCTTATGTTGTATAGATAACTAGAGCTCACTACCTGGGTAGTGAGCTTGAATATTGTTGTACCAAAAGTTGTAATGCAGCTAGTTAATTGAACAGTCCTGTGCAAGAGGGATGATTGACTTAACAAGCATAAAGTCACAGTACAGGTAAGGCTTCACCTGGAGGTGTAACTTGGGGTTCCTTCATATGTTTTATACAAAAATACATTACTAAAAGTTTTCTAGTAACTAGTTTTTACTATAAATGAAAATGGCTTGCAGATTTAAAGGCAAAAAAGTGTGAAGTTAATGGCTTATTGTAGCCAGTTCTGGTCAAAATGTCTTTCTTGCAGCAAGTTTAAATTTTGATCAGCGACTCCATTAACTTAAAAATTGGATAATTCTAGATTTGACCTAGTGTTGGTTGTGTTATTGGATATAATGTCCACGGTGTGTAGGTAAAATAAGGACGTTTCGACCTAAAGTTGATTACCTCCTGGTTAATTACCGAAGTATTTTAAGATTTGGGATCCCTTGGTTCCCTCACAAGAGTAGCTCAACCTCTGAAGATTCTTTTCATCCAAATTAAATATTTGATATCAAGCTTGGGAGGCTGGAAGTGTGGGGGGGGGGGGGGGGTATAACTCTAGGATCAAAAGGGGAACCATATACTATTATGTACATCATCCTGGTAGTTTGCTGCCAAGTGTTATGGTGCTGTGTGTTGAGGCACAAATGTACACCTTAAGGTAGATTATGCATAACATTTTGGTGAAATGTGGTAGTCATTTTAGCTTTTGTTGGAGAAATTGTGAAGTATAAAACTAGGAAGTGGACTAATATTGAGAAATGTAGTTGTAGCAGCTTAGCTCTGTATAATTCTAGCGAATTTTTTTTTCTAACCTAGATGTTACCCCCCTGAACGTGTGCAGTATAACTTGTGAACTTTATTTACTCGAGGCTAACTGGTGGAATGTGCCAGCTGGACACTCCAGACGTCGTCGGTTGCCTTTCGTTGTCTAGGCCTTGGATGCATATTCAGTTTTCCCTTCCTGTCCCTGTACTCGCCCCTGGCCCGATCATCTCACAGGTGCCTCCGTGGGCAGAGGAGCTCATTCGGGTTTCTGTGAACTTTTCCAAGCCTCCTCGTCGGAAGAGATTTAGAGGCTCTGGCTCCTTTGATTTTTGCAGACCTAGGAGCCTCCTTATACTCTGGATACTTGGAGGTTTACACGGATGGGTCCTGCAAAGATCAGCCTCCATCCACATCTGCGGCAGCGTACTTTGCTCCTTTTTCCTTCTGTCAGACATGGAAACTCTCCCTTGCTCATTCGTGTCTGACTGGGGAACTGTTTGCAATCTTGCTAGCCTTAAGACTCCTTTGACAAGTTTCAGGGCCCTCTGCGGTAGTTTTCTTCGTGGACTCTATTACAGCCCTACATCTGATATCATCTCGGCATCCACGAGTCCATCATCATACTGTAAGATCCGTGGAGAACTGCTGTCATACTCTGGTACTCTGGGTTGGTTGATCTCTAATGGGGTTCCATCACATGTCTGTATTAACGGCAATGAGGTGGCCGACGCAGCAGCAGGGATGGCGCATGCTCTCCATGACTACAAATGGGCCTCTAGACCTTTCCGAAATTCTCTCGCAACTCCGGGCAGTTTGCCTCGCAAGTTGGGACGCAATGATGGAACCAGCACTCGGGCCCTCCTCTCTGGCGGGTCTCCGGGAGGACTCCTCCCTGCGTCCGTGGACTTATCATTCTCGACTTTCGACACTGCCATCACTCTTCTCCGGATTGGGCACACTTGCCTGGCTGCAAATCTCAATTATCTACGGCTGGTAGATTCCCCATACTGCCAGTGGTGTCCGATCCAGGAGGATACAGGGGAACACCTTCACTGCCCTCGATTTCATAGCACTCACGTCAGGCTACAGAGTGCCATTCGTAGGTCGAATATTCCCCGCTTCACAGTTCCCGTTCTCCTTGACGGGGCAGGTGCCAGAGACGAAGATGTCTGTCATCACATCCTTCGCCATACCTTCCGCTTCATCCGTCATGTCCGTGGCCTGAAGACTGTAAAATGTGGCCTGAGGAGTTTGTAGGGTCTATGGCCTGAAGAGACTATAGGGACCACATCCCTCTGCTATTTCCTAGTATTGGGCAGCCGGGGTGCATCAGATCCCATGATCGTTGTCGCCCCTAAATCAACACAACTTTGTGGTGGTCTCATTTAATTTTTTCTTGAAAGTGGTAATATATATTGTAGTTGGTTTAATACGTACTGAGATCTGCAAGTTCCCCCCCACCCTCAAGGCTGCGAAATAATTGTAAAAACACTGGTAATATATATTTGATACAAAAGTTTAAGATACGGTGGGCTATGAGATGGCTATAGTGTGCAAGTGATACTAATGTTGGGTTATGGCAGGTTCTGTAAAGTGTGGCCATACACACCATAGTCCCCCCCCCCCTCTCTATAGGAATGATCTTGTTAACCCTAATAC
>WNGS01004946.1:38891980-38928733 GCA_020271785.1 Procambarus virginalis
CCCCCCTCCCTTCCTGCAGCACTTGTCCTTGTGTGACCCCCTCCCCCCTCCCCTTCCTGCAGCACTTGTCCTTGTGACCCCCTCCCCCCTCCCCTTCCTGCCGCACTTGTCCTTGTGTGACCCCCTCCCCCCTCCCCTTGCTGCAACTTGTCCTTGTGTGACCCCCCTCCCCTCCCCCCCTCCCCTTCCTGCAGCACTTGTCCTTGTGTGACCCCCTTCCCCCCTCCCTTCCTGCAGCACTTGTCCTTGTGTGACCCCCCTCCCCCCCCTCCCCTTCCTGCAGCACTTGTCCTTGTGACCCCCCTCCCCTCCTGCAGCACTTGTCCTTGTGTGACCCCCTCCCCCCTCCCCTTCTACAGCATTGTCCTTGTGTGACCCCCTCCCCCCCCTCCCCTCCTGCAGCACTTCCTTGTGTGACCCCTCCCCCCCCCTCCCTTCCTGCAGCACTTGTCCTTGTGTGACCCCCTCCCCTCCCCCCCTCCCCTTCCTGCAGCACTTGTCCTTGTGTGACCCCCCCCCCCCCTCCCTTCCTGCAGCACTTGTCTTGTGTGACCCCCCTCCCCTCCCCCCCTCCCCTTCCTGCAGCACTTGTCCTTGTGTGACCCCCTCCCCCCTCCCCTTCTGCAGCACTTGTCCTTGTGTGACCCCCCTCCCTCCCCTCCCCTTCCTGCAGCACTTGTCCTTGTGTGACCCCCTCCCCCCCTCCCCTTCCTACAGCACTTGTCCTTGTGTGACCCCCTCCCCCCTCCCTTCCTGCAGCACTTGTCCTTGTGTGACCCCCTCCCCTTCCTGCAGCACTTGTCCTTGTGTGACCCCCTCCCCCCCCTCCCTTCCTGCAGCACTTGTCCTTGTGTGACCCCCTCCCCCCTCCCCTTCCTGCAGCACTTGTCCTTGTGTGACCCCCTCCCCCTCCCCTTCCTGCAGCACTTGTCCTTGTGTGACCCCCTCCCCTTCCTGCAGCACTTGTCCTTGTGTGACCCCCTCCCCCCCTCCCCTTCCTGCAGCACTTGTCCTTGTGTGACCCCCTCCCCTCCCCCCCTCCCCTTCCTGCAGCACTTGTCCTTGTGTGACCCCCTCCCCCCCTCCCCTTCCTGCAGCACTTGTCCTTGTGTGACCCCCCTCCCCCCCTCCCCTTCCTGCAGCACTTGTCCTTGTGTGACCCCCTCCCCCCCTCCCCTTCCTGCAGCACTTGTCCTTGTGACCCCCTCCCCCTCCCTTCCTACAGCACTTGTCCTTGTGTGACCCCCTCCCCCCCTCCCCTTCCTGCAGCACTTTCCTTGTGTGACCCCCCCTCCCCCCTTCCCCTTCCTACAGCACTTGTCCTTGTGTGATACCCCCCTCCCCTTCCTGTACCCTTGGTCCATTGTCAGAGCTTCCCCTGTATCGTTGTGGGCTCTTCAGGCATTCCCCATTTTTCCTTAATAGTGTAACATTTGTTTAGTTCCAGTAATACTAGCACTTCCATTATATTGACATGCATCTAAAAATTATATTTTTTAAATGAGCAAAATCCATTATTCACAATGCCCATTCATTTCAGGTTCGGTTTTTCCTTGTGGACTGTCGACCGTCCGATCAGTATAATGCTGGTCATCTTCCAAATGCCTTTCATCTAGACTCTAGCTTGGTAAGTCGGAGTATTAGTGTTATGGGATTGCTCTTAGAAATGCTTTAACTTTTGGTGATAATTTTGCTGGAAATTTTCACATAAAAAACCGAGCTGAGCATTCCACTCCAAATAATATTCCCGTCATTTTTGTGTACTGGAATCTTAGCAGATATATGGAGAAAGGCAAACAAAGCGGCAACATGGGGTTCACATCGGCTTCCTCAGGGCTCTGTTTACAAGACTCAATTTAAAAAAAAAAGTGGTCAACATTCCCGGGTGTGAGCCTCATTACTGAGCGAGTCACCAAGGCTGGCACATGCAGCATGAGCTCACAGCACTGCTCTTCAGCTTGTGAGCACAGCATCGCCTAAAAAATGTAAAATGAGTAACCGGTATTATTTAGCAATGATAGTATTATAGAAGACTTCTGACTATGATGAAAATGGCCAGGATTCTGATAATAGCAGGGTTGTTGTGATAATTAGCACTGTGCTGTATGGTGGGAACAGTAATGCTGAGGGAGGGAGGTTCGTCTGCTGACTGTGTGGCTACCTGTTATTGTCTGAACTCACCATACCAGCTTAGTTGTACAGTAATGGTGAACGTCATGTAGATACTTGTATATATATTTGACGTCTGATATGAATGAAAGCAAAACCAGTATGGTGGGAGGAGGAATGTTGGCGAGTGAGCTGTTGAAGGAAGGTGGCATTGGCTGCTGGTGTACAACGGTCACTCGTCGTTGGTATGACTCACCATACCAACATAGTGGTTTGTTATGGTGAACAAAACATGCAGATACTTGCATATAACCTGTGTGTATAGTGTAATAACTGCAAAACTGTTTAAGAACTTGATAATTGAATTGCTAATATGCACACCATAATTTTGAATATAGCTATGATTCACACTATTAAATATTACTGCAAAAAAAAAGACATTGAAATAATTAGATATCTTTGTGACAACTCCCACCTGATAGGTCTAGCGAAGCTGACCGCCTCAGATTGCTCTCAATGGTTTTTTTGTGGGGAGCCCCTACGGCTCCCTGGAGCTTATCGGGCTAATGTATGTTATATTAGACCGGGACATTAGCTAAGGAGTTCAGACCTACCAGGGACCAGCGCCAGAACCTGGCCCCTTCAGAGAGGTTTCAGGGAGCAATGGCACTGGAAACCCTCTTGTGGTTGGGGTTTTCCTTATGTCATTGACCGGGTCAGGCACCCAGAAAGGTAGGCATGACAAAAAAAACCCACATGGTAAAAACTAAAACAAAAAACCGAACAGAGGGGTAGAAACTCCTACAATCCCAAGGAAACAAGCAAACATCACACTTTACTGCCGTGCTGATCATCCACACAGTCCTCCCTGCCCTGAGAGGGGGAGGGGGGAGCCCCGGACCTACCGCGCCAGCTGCCAAGCTCCAGTTCGTAAGCTAATGTCAGCCGGGATAGACGCTTCTCTGGCCTCGGTTTCCTATACGGTGTTTGCCTTGTGTGGCGTTCACTGCCGTGTTGTGCAGTGGCCAGGCGTACCTCATCAGTGCCGGGGCTGCATGTGCTTAGTGGCCGACTTCCCTAAGCACCCTGTGAGTACTGCCCTTGCATAACAGGGTTATCTTCCCTGGGGCGTTCGGGAACCATTCCCATAGAGGTTCTTGCTGCTCGGCATTTGCTTCGCCCTTGGGGCCAGGTGGGGCTTGGGGTCCTTGTTTGGCCCTGGGTAGGGATTGGTATTGTGCTGGTTAGGGCATCAAGGTGTTGCATAGCCTGCCACCTAAGCGGCGACCGGTTCCTGTTGCCTCTGGAGACGGTGTACTTTTGCGGGGTTTTTCTTTTTTTATTTTCAATTGCCTGGTGGGGGTCTGCCTAGTGTGGCTATAGTTCCACTGGTAGTGTTTGGCGGCCCTCTGCTAGGCCCCCGTGATTGTACACGTCTCGGAGGTTCTGTGCTATCCCCAACCGGTTTAGCAACACCTTGCCCGGGCTTCTCGTAGCAGTCAGCCTACAGGCCCTGGAAACCCGTCTGGGCTCGGTGGACCATTGAATGTGTCTTCCGGGTTCCAACCCGTCTTGTACGGGATCATTGGTTGCTGCGCCCTTGTCTCTGGGTGACAGTAGCCACTTTTACCTCAGTCATGTTGCCTGTTGGGTCACTGACACCTTGACCCGGAGTTTTGCGAGAGAATGTTCTCTGTTCTCCAGTACTCTCCTGATGTTATTACTGTTCAGAGTACAGGCGGCATCCATGTTGCAAGCTAGGTTAGGTTGCTGCAACATGCTAGGTTGGTTTCCCACTCGGATGCCCTGAGGCCGCCCCATTTTGGTAAGTTGCTGTTCGCCCCTTTCCCTCCCTGTTCCCGGGTCCAGACCGTCTGCGGGTTTCGGGGTCGGGGCGAGGTTTAGTTGGAGCCGAGACTTGGGCGGTTTTCGGGGGCTGCCCTGTTCGGGTTGGGGGACGGAGGTTTTAAAGCTAGTTCCTCCTGCCAAGGCTTCTGGGTCTTACCAGCGGCCCTTTCTTGCTGCCTTTCCCACGGACTTTTTTTTTCTCTTTAAGGGCAGAGGGCTTGGAGGACGGCTCTGCCCCGGGGCCTCTGTTGCTGGTTCCCGGGGCTGTGGGGGATGCCTGCTAGCAGTTCTGGGGCAGTTTGCCCCTGCCTGGGTTTTCTGCTTTTGGGCGGCGTTTTTCGCCCATCCAGTCTGCTTGCTTCCCACTTTTGCTGGCGTTTTTGTTTCTTTAGCGTCAGTCACAGCCCCTGCTGGCGGCCATTTTCGTCTGCCGGTTTCCCAGCAGGGTGGCGTTGCGGTTCGTTTACATGCGACTAGGTGTGCGAATGAGCTTCTTGGGCGAGTTTTCACTTTTTTTCAGGGGTTTTCTTCTCCTGTTGTTTCTTTGCTTTTCTGGTGTTTTCTGCCCGTTTGCTGTTCCTCTGGGAACATTTGAGTGTTGATTTTACACCGGGTTTCCATTTTTGTCTGTTTTGGGTCGAACCTTTGGGTTTGGGCTCAGTGTCCTTGGCTGTTATGCTTGCTCCCACACCTTGTCCCTCGGTTTTTGGTCTGTTACGACTGTTTTCCCAGGGGGTTCTGTCTGGGGCTGTGCTTTGCTTTTCTGTGGTGTTCGCCGGCAAAAGTGGTGGTTTGGCCTCCTCCTGGTTCGATTGTGGGTTCCTTTGGGTTCTTTTGTTTCGTTCCGGAGGTTTCTTCCTCTTGGGGCCCCCTTTGTGGGTTCTGGGGGCTTTGTTTCCTTGTGTGTGCCCCAGTTTCTGCCTTCTGGAGTTTTCCTTGCTTGCAGACTGAACTTTGAGGTTTTGTCGAGGTGGGCTTTTAGATGCATTTTTGTGCCTGGCCGGCGTGTGCTCTGCTCACTCGTCGGCGGCTTGTAATTTTCTTTTCAAGTGTTTGTGTGTGTGTGTGTGCACGTGTATGTGCATACGCACGTGTCGCATACCTTGTGTGTGTGTGTACATGTATGTGTATATACATATGTATATATTGAAACTTGAAACCGGCCATATACTGCAGGTATGTTGACGACATTTTTACACAGGTACCTGATGTCAGACATCTGCAGGAGCTGAAGGAGGCATTTGAGCGGAATTCTGTGTTGCGTTTCACTTAAGAGATGGAGAAGGATGGGAAGCTGCACTTTCTAGATGTAACAGTCATGGAAAGGAGTGGAGGTTTCCACACTGCAGTCTACACTAAGGAAACAAACATAGGAATGTGCCTCAAAGCCAACAGTGACTGCCCAGACAGATACAAGAGGAGTGTTGTTAACGCTTATGTCGACCGTGCTCTCAGCCACAGCTCAGGATGGAAGCAAGTCGATGAAGAACTCTGTAGGGTAAGACAGGTCCTAGTCAACAACGGCTTCTCGAATGGTTTCATTGAAGACATCATAAGAAGGAAGGTGAAATGCCATGCAACATCTGAAGAGTCAACTAACACAACACCTGTACCCCCTATTAGACTATTTTACAGGAACTTCTTTTCCACAGCTCATAAAACGGAGGAAAGGGTCCTGAAAGATATTGTTAATAGAAACGTTATCCCTACAGACAAAAATCGGAAGATACAATTGACATTTTACTATAAAACCAAAAAAACGGCCAACCTACTCATGAGAAACTCTCCAGACACAAAGCAGAAAGCTTTAAAAGAGACCAATGTTGTCTATGCCTTCAAATGCCCACTTGGGGACTGTAAGCCTCAAAGAACTCGGTATATAGGCATGACAACATCTCTTTCCAGGCGATTAACAATGCATAAGCAACAGGGCTCCATTAAGGAACATATCTCTTCCCACAACCAGACCATCAGCAGAGAAGTCTTAACAAAAACAGAAATCATCGATAGATACAGCGATAGCAGNAACGTCTAGGACGAACAGGCTGGGCTACACCAGCCAGACAAACGTCTAGGACGAACAGGCTGGGCTACACCAGCCAGACAAACGTCTAGGACGAACAGGCTGGGCTACACCAGCCAGACAAACGTCTAGGACGAACAGGCTGGGCTACACCAGCCAGACAAACGTCTAGGACGAACAGGCTGGGCTACACCAGCCAGACAAACGTCTAGGACGAACAGGCTGGGCTACACCAGCCAGACAAACGTCTAGGTACGAACAGGCTGGGCTACACCAGCCAGCCAACGTTCTAGGGATAACAAGCTGGCTACAACACCACCAGACAAACGTCTAGGACGAACAGGCTGGGCTACACCAGCCGACAAACGTCTAGGACGAACAGGCTGGGCTACACCAGCCAGCAAACGTCTAGGGACGAACAGGCTGGGCTACACCGCCAACCTTGGCATGGGCCCCTAGGGTCGGTCCCTAGGGACAAAGACGACTAATAACCCGGCCAGGAGGCGTCGCCACCAAGGTGACGCCAGGACGCTCGCAGGGAGCCTGGCCGGACACGCACGACTAGGAACGCGTCACGAACCCTGGCCCCTAGGGACAAGCTAGGAGACGCAACAGACCGGGTCCCAGGGAAGACGCCTGGAGGGGGGGGGGGAGGAAACGAAAAGCATCCCTGGGGCGAGTGCTCTATAGAGCTCCAAGCCACGTGGGCGCCGCCTACCGGGCTTGGGCCCCAGGGCTCAGGTCCACAGAACCAGCCACGTGACGTCGCCACAGAGGGCGATGCCAGACCACAGAGGGAGCCTGGCCGTGCACGCACGACCAGGCGCGGGCGAAACGTGGCCCCTAGGGCAAGCCTAGGGGCACAGCAAATCGGGCTCCCGATAAACGCCTGGGAGGGCACACCTGGGACGAATGCTCCACCGAGCGTACATTAGGGCCCGGGCCCCAGGGGCACAGGACCACCGGAACCTGGCCACGTGAGACGCCGCAGACAAGCAACACACCATTCCCGACCTGGAGGCGCACCTGCAACCCCAGGCAGGCAAACAGGTGGGATGCCCAGGGAACTAGCTAAGGCGGTACGAACGGGCCGCGAGGGACGGCGCAACCACACGCCAGCACTGGAGAAAGTCCTGACTAACTTGAACAGGAAACTCTTTTACCTTAAGGTTTGCTGAGTACGACAGGGAACCCCTGCCGGATCAGGGAAAGTCAGAGCTGGGACCATGGTAGCGGGGAAGGGGTCCATTTGCTTGAGATGCAGTATAGAGAAATAGCCCACGTGTCGATGAGGCGCGGCGCTGAGCGTGGACGCTTCTTGAGTCGCGGACCGTGACGGGAGCGGAGTGAGAGAGAAACCTCCCATTCCGCGCTATTTATGCCACCCAGACTGTCCGCACCGCGCCTTGCGGAACGCGGTGCGCAATTGTCTTCCTTCCCCATCAGAAATTCCACCGCCTTTCGTTCAAAAGGCAGTGGCCATTTCCTGCTTAATATTCCTGAATGCATTTTCCTCTCTTGCTGCCCACTTAAATCTAGCCCCTTTTTTCAACAATTCATACAAGGGTGCTAATTTTGTTGAAAAGTTCTTCACAAACTTACAAAAATATGTAACCATCCCAACAAAAGACTGTACTTCCCCAACTGATGTTGGGGCTGGGCCATCTATTATAGCCGCTACATTTTTGTGAGAAGGAGTAAAGCCCTTACCTGAAATATGGTACCCCAGGTATTCAATGGCCTTGGTCTTCAACGTTGTTTTTCCCTTATTAATCTTCACATTGTGCTTTTGCAAAAGATTCAAAACTTCTTCTAATCTAGCATCATGCACTTCCTCATTCTCTCCACATACAATAATGTCATCTAAAAAACTAGCCACACCTTCAATGTTAACTAACAACTGGGACATGAATCTGAAAAATTGCTGGAGACGAGGAGAGTCCAAAAGGAAGTCTTTTATACTTAAATAACCCCTTGTGGGTATTAATCACTAACAATTTCTGGCTCTCCTCCTCTACAGGAATTTGCAAGTAAGCATCCTTCAGGTCAATCTTAGAAAAAATTGCTCCTTTGCAGACCACTGACAATAACTCATCTATCTTAGGTAAAGGACACTTCTCACAGTGTATGCAGTTGTTCAGTTCCTTGAAGTCTGCACAGATTCTCAAAGATTTCCTATCTGCCTTCAACACTGGTACAATTGGGGCTGCCCACTCACTATGTGTAATTGGCTCTAAGATGCCTTCTGCCACATGCTTTTCCAGGGCTGATTCTACCAATTGCTTGTAATGAAACGGCACTGTTCTTGCCTTAAAAAATTTAGGTGAAGCCCCACTTTTCAGGTGAATTTTTGCAACCATGCTATTAATTGGCTTATCTGCCTCCACTGAATATTTATCTAACATTTGTTCGGCACTTTTAATTGTTTTAACTATCGACAATTCATCTAGGCCCGCCAAGAAAATTCCCACTTTTTCCATGAGATCCTTACCACATAGGCTAGGATTATGTGAATCTACTACATAAAAATCCTGGACAATTTCTTTTCCATTATAACCTACTTTTGCCGACACCTTGCCATATACCTTAATCGGTACATTATCATAAGCACTTAAAGATTTTTTTCCTGGTTTTACATTCAATTGCAAGGTATCTGCCCAATCTCTAGACAATGTTGACACTGCTGCACCAGTGTCCAGTTCCAAGACATGTTTAACTTCCCATTAATTACAAAATTCACCACTTGTGACTTCACTGAACATACCTTTTCTTTCACCGAATATAGTCGGTTTTCCTCACCTGCAGCTTCTTCAGACGGTTTACCTTCCTCTACCGCCTTGACTACAGTACCACTACCTCTTATTCCTGCATTACCTGGTCGTCTCCTCTCCCAGGCCTTGTTGTTCCTGTTCAGAAATTCCCTACACACTCTCTGCAAGTGTCCCTCCTTGTTACAAAAGTTGCATATATATGCACGAAACTTGCACTTGCTACTTATGTGCCTGTATCCACAGTGTTTGCATCTGGTCTGGCCCTGTACGACCATAATTTCCTGAGTAGAAGTCTTACTTCCAAAAGCCCTTTCCAGGTTCAATATCTTCTCGAGCACTGTCCATGAAGTCATCGATTGTAGATCCAAATTTTCTGCCACCAGGTTAGGGAAATAATCCTCCTTTTCCACTGCCATGAACAACTGGTCCCTAACCCTACCGTCCAACTGTGCTCCGAAGTTGCAGAGGTTAGCCAAAGCCTTCAACTCCGCAAATAAATCCTGTACGGATTCGTGCTGCTTTTTCATCCTCTTCTGGAAATCCATCAAACTCCTGTGATATGATGGTTTCACCACATACTGACGTTTAAGCAGAGCAATCAGGTCTACATAGGTCTTCGTGTGCGGTAACTAAGGTGCACACAAATTTCCGAGAACACTATATGCTTCAGAGCCCAGTGAAACTAAGAGTACCGCTTTCTTGTTAGCGTCCTCCTTAATCTCCCGGCACTGAAAGTGTGCTTCCAGCAGGCTGAGCCACAGGTCCAACGAGATCTTGGCAGTGTTTAACGGCTCCATTGACATGAGCGGCGTAGTCATTGTCACGGTGGTAGCACACTGTACTGTTGTATGCGAAACATCCACTCGTCCACACGACGTACCCTGCTCTCTCTTGATCCTCACACCACGTCTCGTACCCAAGCTCTCTGCCGGAGATGTTTAATCCTCGTCGCCACTGTTATGGTTGTGGTCAGAGAAACAATCTTCGTCCTCATGGTTTTATTCTCCGCCAGTAACAACAACAAAAAAATAATCAGGTACATGAAATATTGTTAACAAGATCATAAACAAAAGAGCATCTGCTCCAAACATGCTACCTCCAACATCTGTAGTACTCAATCCCAACAAGAAGGAATACAAAAACTGAGTTCGGAAGCGTATCAAGACTGTCTGAAACATGTTCCTTTGAGGAAAGCCAGAAAGAGATCCAATGTAGAAAGAGAACGCAGACGACACTATAAAAAAAAGGAAAAAGATAACGGAAATGCTTACGCAGACACGACTTTCCCGTCAAAGAAGAAATAATTTAAATAGGGAGATTGAAGAAATCGAGCGGAAATTGAAACACTCATATGAAACTGAAGAAAGGCAGTTAGAACAGAAAGCAATTCAGGAAATAAAGAAAAATTCAAAATACTTCTTCACATATGCGAAATCAAAAGCAAAAACCACTGCCAGTATTGGACCTATTCGTACAAGTGAAGGTTCATACACGGAGGATGACAAAGAAATTAGTGAAATCCTAAAAAAGCAGTATGAGGACATGTTTAGCACTCCAATAAACAACATGAAAGTGGAAGATCCAGACAATTTCTTTATGCGGGATATCCAAACCCTTGTAAATATAACTGATATCAACACGAGCATACTAGACTTTGAAAGAGAAATTGAAAACATGCCCATGCACTCGGCCCCAGGTCCAGATTCATGGAATTCAATATTTATAAAGAAACGCAAAGTGCCGGTAGCACAGGCACTCAGTATAGTGTGGAGGAAGAGCGGGGGAGATACCAGATGCACTTAAAGTGCTTTCAATAGCGTCTCCCATCCGGCCATCCATTGGGCCATGAAACGTAAAGGCATTTCGAAGCCTTTAAGGACATTCATAATGTCGGGCTATGATCGGTCCTCAACCGTAATAACCATCCAAGGGGAGAAGTCGAAGGACATCCTGATCACTAGGGGGGTGAAACAGGGTGACCCCCTGTCTCCATTTCTCTTTAACCTAATAATTGATGAGGCAATTACTAGGGCTAAGGACTTAGGGCAAGGGGTTGGACTGGGGGGCGAAAAGATATCATCATTGGCATTCGCTGACGATCTGGTTGTGGCAGCAGAAACGGCTGCTGGACTACAGACACTCATAACAAATATTTGCCACACACTGCGTGGCTCTGGTCTTAAAGTAAATGCTCCGAAATGCCAAACGCTAAGCATAGCGATCGATGCTCATCGCAAGACGTGGCACGTCCCCACCAGGAAGGCATACTACGTCGGGGACGATGAAATCGGTAATATGAGTGTGGCGGACGAGTATAAGTACTTAAGAATACTTATCGGGGCCGGGGGCAGACGCTAATTATCCTATGGTTCCCTGTTTGAGGACGGCCTCACGAACATCACTAAGGCGCCACTCAACCCCCTACAGAGGCTATACCTACTAAAACACCACCTAATCCCCAAGATGAACCATCGGCTTGTTCTCGGACGCATGTTTAAGACGGAATTAGCGAGGCTTGACCGGCGGCTGCGGCATGCCATCCGTGGCTTTCAAGTTCAAGTTCAAGTATTTATTATTTTATTTATTTATGCATATACAAGAAGGTACATTGGGAATGTGTGGATACATAAAATGGTAATTACAGTCTTGTAAAGCCACTAGTACGCGCAGCGTTTCGGGCAGGTCCTTAATCTAAGAAAATTTTAAGTAGGTAAATACTTGCAAGATTTATAAAAAAAATGATAACAGATACATGGCAAGAAAAAAAAATAGAGAAAATTGTAGGTACAGTGGATTAAAGCACATAGGCAGCTAAGATTGATTGCAATGACAGCTTGAATGGTAGTTGACAAAAATTGGTAGGCACAAAACAGCAAATGGCTAGCACATAAAAGAAGACAGCAATGAACACAATGATAAGGTTGGTAGGGTTAAATACATAAAAATTAGGAGATTGGGTAACACTAGGTACAGAGCAAATTTAAAGCTCAGTGTAGGAAACTAAGAAGATGAAATCAGGTACTTTTTGGTTTTGTTTTTAAATAAGGCAAAACTTTTACAGTTTTTCAATTCACTAGGGAGTGAGTTCCATAGACTAGGTCCCTTAATTTGCATAGAGTGTTTACACAGATTAAGTTTGACCCTGGGGATATCAAAGAGATATTTATTTCTGGTGTGGTGAAAATGGGTCCTATTACATCCATCCAGGGAGAGTTTCAGAGCATGGTTTGCATTTAAAAACAGGGTTTTGTAAATGTAGTTGACACAAGAGAATGTGTGGAGGGAGTTAATATTTAGCAAGTTTAGAGATTTAAACAAGGGAGCTGAATGTTGTCTAAAAGCTGAGTTAGTTATTATTCTGTATGTTTATAGTATGAGATGTTTATTGTATAAGTATGTTTATTGAGATAAGAAAGAAATACATCTCAAAGGGATAGAGTAGCTTAGGCTATTTCTACCCCCCCCCCCTCTACTTCAAGTCCCTCAAGGGGCGCACAGATTCAGTGAGTACAAATAGACAAATAACATTACAAGAATCCCATTTAACATTGCAGGTTAATATAGTAAGCACAGCATATAACTGTTACACTCTTGGGGCAAAATTCTTGTAGCTCCTAAGTATACTGTCTATCATACCATTATCACACATCCAAACAATTTGATGTGGTACACTACTTATTTCCTTATTTCTATAGTTATCAATAAGTTGACACTGTAATACATAATGTTCTAAGGTGTGGGCGTGCGCCATACTACATAATTTACACTCCTTATCTTTTTCACTGACATCAACACCGTATTGCCAGATATATTTGTATCCTAATCTTAATCTCATGTAAATTGAATCCTTCCAAGTAGATTTTCCTTTACCATAAGTGAAGGACGAATTTGTATTTATTATTGAATAATTCTTAAGTGTGAAATTACTATTGTCCACCATTGCCATTATCTTTATCATTTCTTCTCCCTCTTGGATCATCTTCATTATTGTTTTTATTTGTTTCAAGGTTAACTGACATTCAACATCAACAAGAGTTTTTTCAGTGGCTCTCTTCGCTGTCATCAACTCCCTCATTCAACAGTATTCCCGCATGTGATCCATCCGTGGCTGGCTGCGGCTGCCTCATGATACTCCTAATGCCTATTTTCATGCCGACGTGAAGGACGGTGGACTAGGAATACCCGACTTTCCCACATCAATCCGCCTACAGAAGAACAAGCGGCTCGGCGCGTTAGTAGAGTCGGAGGATCCAGTGGTAGTGGCAGTGGCTTTCCTACCCGCGTTCCAAGCACGAATGCGTCGATGGGTAGACCCGACCACGGCTGCCGGAACCCCTTCTAACAGAACGAACCTGGCGTTCCGCGAGCGCTATGTCATGGGTTCGTATCCTGGCCGGGGAGGATTTACTGGGCGCAATTCCTTAACTGTAGCCTCTGTTTAACGCAACAGTAAAATGTGTACTTGGATGAAAAAACGATTCTTCGCGGCAGGGGATCGTATTCCAGGGACCTGCCCGAAACGCTACGCGTACTAGTGGCTGTACAAGAATGTAACAACTCTTGTATATATCTCAAAAACGACTGAGCGCTCTAGAAAGTGGAAAGCAAAACTGTATAGCATGGTCGAAGGTGCCGGCCTCGCGTCCTCTTGTGAGGTTCTATCTTGCCACAAGTGAGTGGCATCCGGTACCCGTCTACTAAGCGGAGGAGATTTTGCTCATGCCATTCAGATTAGGGCAAACGCTGTAGCCACACCGTCTAGAGCAGCTAGGGGTAGACCCGAGGCTTCTGGTCTCTGCGATGCTTGCCAGAAACCAGGGACCCTGGACCACGTATCCCAAACATGTTATTAAAACATCTTCAAGAGGAAACTAGCTTGTTTCCTCCAAGGAGTGCCGGACCAACCGGGCTGTGGTGGATATGTGGGCCTGCAGACCGTGCCAAGCCTAGTGGACCAAACTCTCACAAGTCAAGCCTGGCCTCGGGCCGGGTTTGGGGAGTAGAAGAACTCCCAGAACCCCGTCAACCAGGTATCAACCAGGTCCCTCGATAGAATTCTTGGTGAATCGGATACTTTTGATATCGTTCGCCTTGTGCGTTTCTGTTCTCGTATTGGCATCCTTAGTGATATTTAGCGCCCTCTGATTACTCCGCACATTTGATGGTGTTGTTGTTGAGTTAGGGGCGACGACGATCGTGGGATCGGATGCGCCCCGGCGTACCTGGTAAGGGTGGAACGCGAAGCCAGGAAAGGCGAAACGCCAAACCAAAACGCAAAACGAGAGACGCCAAGCACTAGAAACTAAGACGCCACACGGCAAGGAAACGCACAAAGGGAGAGGCACAAGCACAAAATAAAACAGGGAAAACAAGCAGCCAGAGGGGCACACAGCATTTCACAGAGCAAATACACAGGAAATCAGAGTACATACTTGCCCGGGAACTGGGTCCGCGGGAACCGTACATCGAATGCTTCCCAGAGCACCCACCGCCAAGGGTCCCGTCCACCCACCAGGGACTCCATAACATCCGGAACCGGGTCAACAAACACCCGCAAGCAGGGGACCCAAATGGAAGTACCCACGAGGGGAGTAGTCGCCACACGGCTCGACAGGAAGGGAACCTGCCCACCACCAAAGTTCTCTGGCCCATCAGACAGCTGTAACTCGGTAATCTCCGTCCAGTGACCCGGCGGCATCACAGACGCCGGCAACACGTCCTCCAGGACCTCAACTCGCATCCTCACAGGAGCGAACGGGCCACAGGGCACCACCACAGGGGCACCCGTGGCCCCGGGCACACCACCAGACGACAGCAGGGAATCCGGACGGCGCGCATCCCTCCGTAACGTCACTACTAGGCCACGCCCAGCACCAGAGTCCACACCATCCCTGGCAGCGGAAGCCACCACCCCCCACTGCGGAGAGTCCCCTGGCGGAGAAAGAACCGAAGGCACGTCCGAGACACAGACACCAGCACCGGCAGGCACATGGACCTCCGCCACCACTAGCTGTGGAGACATGGGCGTATCTGTATCGACACCGGCAACACCCGAAGACTCACAGTCACTGAAGTCACCAACATCGACCCAGACAGAAGACGAACGCCGGGAACGTTTGGGAACTGGCCGGATATCGTCAGGACCGGAAGCGGACCCAGAAACACGGGCACCACGAGCCGGATGAACCGACGCTCGAGACAGAACGGCAGCAGCCTCCACCACAGGGGGAACCAGGACACACCGCAGGAGGCTCCACAGCCACCCCAGCACCCAGCACATCCGGGACCCGAGGCACGGACACAGGGCCAGGCGCAGCATCCGAAGACGAGGGAGAAGACGGCAACGCCACACAGGGAGCACCAGGAAGGCCCACGGGAGCAGCGAGGACAGGGACAGGATCAGGCAGACCAACCGACGGTACCGCAATACCCGGAGGGCCAGCAACAACCGGAGGAACGTCAGGCGTCGCTGGGGGAGCTGCAGTAGTGAACGGGACGCGCACCTCCACCACATCTCCAGAGGCAGCCTCCAGCGAGAGCGGCGGGAAATCCTCTTCTCGGAACAAGTTGACAGGAGCAGCTGGGGTAGCAGAGCACCCTGCAGCCTGATGCCCCAACAGGCCACACCGGAAACAGGTACGAGGCTGCCGGGCATAATACACCCGGACGTAGTATCCCATAAGCCGGACAGAAGAAGGTATATCCGACCGCAGGCGCATTCCCAACGTGTGAATGTTCGTTCGCCTTCCAGCATACCGGCCCGAGGAGAGCGTGTTCACCCGCACGCTGACAACAGTACCAACCCCCCCCCCCCGAAGTAACGCCGTAGGTCGTCGTCAGGAAACTCCAGGGGTGCTCCATGGATGCTGACATAAGTCAGGGCATATGGACTACGATCCGAGATCGCCACAGAGCCGGCATCACCCGGCAACGACAACGTACGCTCTTCGTACCGACGGAGGAAGTCACGGTACTCCTCCTCCCCCACGAACTTGAGAACAACCCGGTGGGTAGTAACAAGCTCAATACCAAAGACAGCCTCCACCGGGAATCGAAGCATGTCACACATAACCAGCTCCACGTCTGAGTATCCAGCCTGACTAGTGAACTCCAAGCCCACGGAATTCACACGCACAACGGCGGGAAGGCCTCCCATGTCAAACTTGCCACGTCAACACGCAGCCGAGCAGCAACACAAACTGGGGGGGGGGGGGGCAGAGACGCCCACACCACCTGGTGACCAAAATGGAACAACCCCAACAGCCACGGAGGGTCGGCAAGACGTCTTCACTCCACGGCCGCCAGCAGTTGACCAGCCATTTGATGGTGCTACATAGCCTTCCCGGTTTGGTGCCTTCCTGTGATAAATACTTACTTGTGTCATCTGCAAAGGGTGATACGAAGCTGTGACTTGTATTTTTGTCTGTATCTGATATGAGAATAAAGAAAAGCAGCGATGCAAGGACTGTACCCTGAGGTACAGAGCTTATAACTGCGCTTGGACTCGATTTTATATGATTGACTGTTATGGTCCTTCTTCGTAAACCTGTTCTTGAATCTCGTTCTTTACATTTCTGCACCCATCTCCGCCTTTCCTATTTATTTATTTATTTATATATATACAAGAAGGTACATTGGGATTGTGAGGATATATAACATAGTAATTACATTCTTTGTAAAGCCACTAGTATGCGCAGCGTTTCGGGCAGGTCCTTAATCTAAGAAAATTTTAAGTAGGTAAATACTTGCAAAAATTTATAAAAATGATAACAGTTACATAGCAAGAAAAAAATAAAAGATCAGAGAAAAATTGTAGGTATTTTAAAGCACATAGGTAGCTTAGATTGATTGCAATGACAGCTTGAATGGTAGTTTAACAAAAAATTAGTAGGCACAATACAGCATATGACTAGCACATAAAAGAAGACAGCAATGAACACAATTTATTTATTATATTTATTTATTCATATACAAGAAGGTACATTGGGTTTGAGAGAATGCATAGCATAGTATTTACAATCTTGTAAAGCCACTAGTACGCGCAGCGTTACTAGCAGGTCCTTAATCTAACAAATAATTTTAAGCAGGTAAATTCTAGCAGAATTAATAAAATGATAACAGATACATTGCAAGAAAAAAATGTGTGACAATAATAAAGTTGTTTGGATTAAGTACATAAAGATTGGGAAATTGGGTAACACAGAGCAAATTTAAAGCTCAGTGTAGGAAACTACGAAGATGAAATTAGGTACTTTTTGGTTTTGTTTTTAAATGAGGCAAAAGTTGGACAGCTTTTCAATTCACTTGGGAGTGAGTTCCATAGACTAGGTCCCTTAATTTGCATAAAGTGTTTACACAGATTAAGTTTGACTCTGGGGATATCAAAGATATATTTATTTCTGGTGTGGTGATAATGGATCCTATTACATCTGTCCAGGGAGAGTTTCAGAGCATGGTTTGCATTTAAGAACAGTTTGCATTTAAGAACAGTTTGCATTTAAGAACATTTCCTATAACGATCCCTTCTCTCTCTCTCTCTCTCTCTCTCTCTCTCTCTCTCTCTCTCTCTCTCTCTCTCTCTCTCTCTCTCTCTCTCTCTCTCTCTATCTCTCTGAACTTCGTTCTGCCCTGGCCCTCTGCGGTTCTACGGCGGCGGGCTCCGATGGTATTCATTATGAGATGCTTCGCCATCTCCCTCCGTGCACGTCTCAGTATTTACTGAGTCTGTATAATCGGGTCAGTGAGTCGTCGTCAATCCCTGAGGACTGGTTCGATGCCGTTGTCCTCCCTGTTCGCAAACCAGGGTCTTTGGGAACATCCCCGAAGAACTTCCGCCCTATTGCCCTCACGAGTTGTGTCTGCAAACTCTTTGAACGTATGGTTAACGTTCGTCTGATGTGGTTCTTGGAATACTATCACCACCTCTTCCCTTCTCAATTTCCGCAAGTGTCGCAGCACAACAGATGTCCTGGTGAACTTGGAGGTCTTTATTCGTACTGCTTTTCCTGCAAAGACTTCTGTTGTTGCCGTCCTTTTTGACCTGGAAAAGGCTTACGACACTACCTGGCGGTATCATATTCTATCCCAGCTTCATTCTATTGGGCTTCGTGGTCATCTCCCTCTTTCTCCAAAGCTTCCTCTCTCGTCGTTCCTTTCGAGTCAGGCTTGGTACCACTCTCTATCCTTTTTGACAATATGAGGGTGTACCCCAGGGCCTTTCTCTGAGCACTACTCTTTTTCTAGTTGCCCTCAATGGTCTTCTTTCCTCTCTTCCTTCTGGCGTCTTCTCCGCTCTTTATGTCGACGATCTTACCCTTTGCTGTCAGGGTGATGATTCGCCTCTCCTTCAACGCCAGCTTCAACTTGCTATTGATGCTGTGTCGTCTTGGGCCACTGATCATGGCATTAGGGTCTCTACGTCTAAGATTTGTGCTATGACTTTTACTTGAAAGCATGTCATTCTTCGTCCCTCTTTGTCGCTCTACGGTCATCCTTTCGAGTACAAGGATTCCGATAACCTTCTGGGGTTAATCTTTGACACTCGTTTGTCTTGGTCGCCCCATATCTCTTATCCCCGAGTTGAATGCTCTAAGGCCCTTACCCGCCTCAAGGTTTTGTCCCATACTTCTTGAGGAGCAGATAGGCGTACACTCCTCGCTTTACATTCCTCTCTCGTCATGTCTAAACTCGATTATGGTTGCCCTGCTTACTCGTCTGCTTCTCTTACTCTTTGCCGTCTTGATGCTTTGCACCATACTGGGTTGTGCCTCAGCTCTGGTGCCTTTCGTTCGACTCCCGTCCTCAGCTTGTATGTTGACACTGACTTCCTATCTCTCCAGGACCGCCGTGATCGCTACTGTCTTCGCTATCTGGCGTGGTCCTTGCCTTGCCATCCTCACTCTCGCCTCTGTCGTGTTCTGACTTTTGCCCCTCCAGTCGTTCCTGTTCCACTTCACCACCTCCCTCTTCTGTCCGGTTATCTCGCTTATAGGGTTCTCAGTCCTACCTTATTTAATATCTTAATAAACACGCTGTTAAACTCTATACCGAGCAAACCCAACGTCCACATCATTAGCTATGCTGATGATATAATGATACACACCACTGGGTATGCTAACACACAGAACACTCTTAACTCTGTATTAGATTCATGTCAGGACCTAGGTTTAATTATCTCAGCAGAGAAAACAAAGATACACAATCGGCGCCCACCCAGGCAGGGAGGAGCTGTTCGCAAGATGCAACTGTCTGATGGCTCCCAGCTTGACTATGTAAACAGATTCAAATACCTTGGCCTTGAGGTGCCACTGTATGGTCCTGTTGTATTCAGACTCTGTCGTCAGTATAAAGAGAGGCTCCGAGCTCTCAAGGCTGTTGCAGGTTATCACTCAGGCTATGGTGCCAATGTCAGAATTGTCAAAATGATGTACCTTGCATACATCAGATCTTTAGTGGATTATGCTGCACCTCTGCTTGTTTTGATGCCTGAAAGAAAGCTTGGAGGGCTTGAAAAATTGCAGAACGAAGCCCTGAGGATAATCCTTGGGTGCCCTCGTACCACAAAGATACTTAATATGAGAAAGGAACTTAATATTCTGAGCGTTGTTGATCGTGTTACTGAAATTAACTGTCAAATTGGTATAAAAATGCTTAGGCTAACTCATCCTAATCCTTGCACAGAAGCCCTCCAGACTTACTTTATTGAAGATCAGCATTGTTCCAAATGGATAACAAAAACTGGAACTCAACTCAGAATGTATGGGGTTCATGATTTGTACCAAGAGAAACAACAACGGCACTTTCCTGCACCGTGGGAGGTTACACCCTTTCCAGTTTTAATCCCTCCCTTTCCACCCAAGAAGCAAATTAGAGATAAGCCCAAGCTTCGTCTTGAGGCAAAGCTCAACGCCTTAAGCCATATTGATGCTCTGTCCACAGAGCATTCTCTCTCTCAAATCATATACACTGATGGTTCCCTACACCGCACCACGGGTGCAGCTGGAAGTGCAGTTGTTCTGACAATGGGCGATGGCTTGTACTTTGAGTGGGGAGTCCGTATAAACAACTGGGCCTCTACCCTTCAGACCGAACTATTTGCCTTGATCCTTGCACTGAAATGTGTACAAGTCTCCAAACTTGATACATTAATTGTAAGTGACTCCTTATCATCCTTAAATGCTCTCAACTCTTTAAGACATAACTGTAACATGCTCGTGTCCGAAGCTAGACACAAATACAACAAAATTATTAAGGATGGTAACAGAGTCCATTTCATGTGGTCTCCATCTCATGTTGGCCTCCGAATGCATGATAGAGCTGATAAGTTAGCCAAAGAATCTGCCTTTAAAGGAGCCGTTGAGTGTAACCTTGGATTGTCAATGAGCAATCTGAGAGCAGCAGTACACCGAGAACTTCAACAAGATCTTGTAGATCTGAGGCAAAGTGAAATTGACACCAGTAATTCCATCTATCATCATACTATCATGCAAGAGGAGCCACACATCTATGGATCATCCAATAAAATCAGCAGACTTCTAGATGTTACTGCTGCTCGGCTTAGACTCGGTTACAAGTATCTCTGGGAATTCTCATTATCTGCCGATGTAGACCTGACCAAATGTAAACTGTGTCAACAAAATTATTCGCACACCCTCCGTCACTATGTGATGGAGTGCGAAAAGATACGTGAATTTAGAGACAATTCTATAACCAATGTTCCAGCGATGTGTAAATATTTCATTCAAAATGATCTGCTACCAGAAATTTTAGCCAAATATCCCCAGTTTGCTAACTGTAGGTAGTAACTGAGTGATTGTAACCTATCCACCGCTGCCCACTGGATGGGGGGCGGTGTGCAGGACAAACATATAAATTTTGACACTATCTCTCCACATATGTCAGTTGCTTAATTTAGAACCTGTACTTGAGGTCGATCTCGAACCCATTGTTGATGTGACGACTTATATTGAATTTTGTAACTAGCTCATCAAGATTGTAACTTGCTTAGCTAAATGAATTGTGGGGTTCAGTCCCTGAGCCCATTATGTGCCTCTGTAACCCTTTCCACTACCGCCCACAAGATGGGTATGGGGTGCATAATAAATGAACTAAACTAAACTTTCAGTTTGTATTTCTAATGTTTCCCTTCGTATTGTTCCTTTCTTGCCCCCGTGGAGAATCCCTCTTCCAAAGTTTTGTACATCCTTGACCCGCATCACCAAAGCATTTACCCCTCCTACGGTTCTGAAACGCCTTTTCCTTGAGCACTTTTCTTCTCACTCCCGCTCCGTTTCCGTCTTCACCGACGGGTCTAAGTCTGCGGACGGTGTTGGCTACTCTGTTGTTTTTCCTGACCACACTTATATGTGTCGCCTTCCTCTGCATCTCCACAGCAGAACTTTATGCTATTCTCTATGCTCTTCGTCTCCTGCTTTCTCGTTGTCAATCTTCCTTTGTTGTTGTAGTTGACTCTCGTAGTGCCCTCATTGCTCTAGGGTCCTTTAATCCTGTCCATCCAGTGGTTGTCTAGATTCAACATTGGCTGTTTCTAATTTCCAGTAAATTTAAATCCGTATAGTTTCCCAGCCATGTTAATGTTTCTTTAAATGAGCGTGCGGATACTGCCGCTAGAGAGGCTATCCGCTTTTGTCCCATCTCCCGTAAAAATATTCCTTATTCCGACTTTTACCCAGTTATTCATTCCTTCCTCCATCCTTGCCCGCTGGCAGAGTTGTTGGTCTTCTGTTATTGGTAACAAACTGCGTACTCTTAAGAGTAATGTGTCCCCGTGGCCTTCCTCCTGCCACCGTAACCGGCGGTGGGAAACGGCTCTAGCACGGTTCCGTCTTGGCCATACTCGCTTAACTCATGGTCACTTAATGGAGCGCCGCCCTGCTCCTTATTGTCCAAATTGCATTGTCCCTCTTACGGTCATGCATATCCTTGTTGAATGTCCTGACTTCCAGGACGAGCGTGTGTCTTGCCTTCCGACCATCCCCCGCGGTCACTTGTACCTTGATAGAATTGTTGGTGAATCAGATACCTTTGATATCGTTCGCCTTATGCGTTTTTGTTCTCGTATTGGCATCCTTGGTGATATTTAGCGCCCTCTGATTATCCCGCACATTTGATGGTGCTACATATAGCCTTCCCGGTTTGGTGCCTTCTTTTGATAATTACTTGCATGCATGGGTGTCAAGGGGAGATTCATGAAATGGGTTGAAGACTCTCTCAATGGGAGGAAAGCCAAGGTCTGCTTCAATGGAGCAGTCTCCAGAACAATGTATATGGAACTCGGTACCCCCCCCCCAAGGAGGAGTCTTAAGCCCCACACTATTCATTGTACTTATGAACGCCATTGTAAATATTGATTTTCCGGAAGGGATAGGCAATAATTAAGTGGGGTATGCAGATGATGTTCTAATACAAGCTCCCGCCTTGGGAAAAATTAAACAGTCTATTGAACTCCTCGGAAGGAAATGTATTGAGCTCGGTTTCCCTCTCTCCACAAACAAGAAGCCGGTTAAGGAGCCGGTCGGCCGAGCGGACAGCACGCTGGACTTGTGATCGTGTGGTCCTGGGTTCGATCCCAGGCGCCGGTGAGAAACAATGGGCAGAGTTTCTTTCACCCTATGCCCCTGTTACCTAGCAGTAAAATAGGTACCTGGGTGTTAGTCAGCTGTCACGGGCTGCTTCCTGGGGGTGGAGGCCTGGTCAAGGACCGGGCCGCGGGGACACTAAATAGCCCCGGAATCATCTCAAGATAACCTCAAGAATCTCAAGATAAGACAAAAGCACACTCTCATTACAAGAGGGGAGAAAATGAAGAACTACAAATTAATGGTGTAACACTTGAATGGGTTGACCACTATCGGTACCTTGGCGTCACTCTCGGCTCTAACAAGGGGAAGAAAGAGGAGCTCAATCAACTCATAGGAACATGCAAAAGTCGACTCAGGGCACTGAAAGCCATGACCTGGAATGGACATGGAGCCTCTATTGCCGTGCTTAAAATGATGTACACAGCCTATGTGCGCTCCGTCATAGACTATGCCTCACCAGTTCTGTGCACCTACTCCCAAAGCGATATAAAAAAAATTTTGAAAGCATTCAAAATGAAGCCATGACAAACATTTTTGGAGTTCCAAGAACTGCCAAAACGTCTAATCTACGAGAGGAGCTGTCCCTCCCCAGTGTTAAAAGCAGAATTAAGGAGCTGAATGCTAAGTTTGCAATTAAGATAGCCAGAGATCTCCATTACAATGATATTGCTAAGAAAAAGTGAGTTCTGTGCTGCTAACAGGAAAAGCAAAACAATGGCATTACAGATCAGATCTATGATGCCTCGAAGAGCTTCACCTGCTTGAGCAAGCCCGTGAGCTCCTGCCTGTAGAAAGGTTACCTCCCTGGGAGGATGACTCATGCAAGATCATCATCAATGAAATGGCAATGAAAAAATCCAACATGTTACCACAAGAAATGAGGCACAAGTATCTCGAGGAAATTTATAAAGAAGCCGGAGATGAACTAGATCAAATCTACACTGACGGGTCATCTAATCCTGTCAATGGCAGGGCTGGTGCAGCATACTCTGTAATTAAGGAAATGCTTTTCAACGCAGAAATGAAGAAAAAGCGCGTATTGAGAACTATGCCTCTTCAACGCAAATAGAGCTAACTGCCATTGTTATGGCTTTAAGGTTTCTTGAACGGAACACTAACGATGCAGTGATTTGCACTGATTCAAAAGCAGCACTGCAAAGCCTAAGTAAAAATCGGGCCAAAAATCTTGCGATAGTCGCTGAAATTAAGAGAGCTGTGAGAGTACTTACCAATCAGGGAAGAGTCATCAAGTTTCTGTGGATCCCCTCCCATGTTGGGGGGATCCCCTCCCATGTTGGGGGGATCCCCTCCCATGTTGGGGATCCCCTCCAATGTTGGAATATGTGGGAATGAACGAGCAGATGTGCTGGCTGCTGAAGGCGCTGAAGGAGACCATATTGAATACTTCATACCCAAGACTCTACTACAAATTAGAGGTATTGTCAGGCAACATCACCGTGACAAGGTAACTGAGGAAAGGAGGATAGAAGCACCAGCCAGTGAATCTGTACGATGGTACAACATGGTTGCAGCTGGCAATCCCAGTCATTATGGATGAAGAGGAGGAGGACGAGGGAGAGAATCAGTAATAGCGAGTGTAGCGAGTAATCCTTATACTCGCTCCATTACCTCATATCTTAATGGCGTAACTAATTAGCACTAACTACACAAGCTATAATCCTATCCCTAATTACAGGTAACAGTTCTCGCATCCTCCTATCCTAGTAGAGAAAGGTGAGGGGTAGTCACCAAATATAAGGAAGCGATCTGAGAATAGACAACACCATTTGGTCCGGGAGACATCTCCCGTCACGCAGGGTGCAGTTGCGCCTCCACAGATCTCCAGTATCATCTTTTGATACTGGTAATGGCTTAAAAAGGCCACCACTTACGGGCTATTCATGCCCGTGCCACTTCTTAGGTGGCTTAATCTTCATCAATCAATCACTCGAATAGACAACAGTACAATTTCCAGTTAAGAATGTAGCACTCGGCGTAGGCAGTTCTAATCGTCTCCAAGACGCTATACAGCTTCGACACAGAACAAGCAGTAGACTAGGACCGCATCTAGCTACAACGCTCTCCCACATGCCGAAGAAATATAAGAAAATTCACTTTCGCAAAGAGTGGTAGACGGTTGGAACAAGTTAGGGGAGAAGGTGGTGGAGGCCAAGACCGTCAGTAGTTTCAAAGCGTTATATGACAAAGAGTGCTGGGAAGACGGGACACCACGAGCGTAGCTCTCATCCTGTAACTACACTTAGGTAATTACACTTAGGTAACTACACTTAGGTAATTACATAGAGCTCCGCGACTCCTGCCACACTCAGCTCTCTGCTCTGCTCCAGGCTCCGTCTCAACGTCTACGACACTGCTGTATCCAGGACTACTAAATAAATATGATACTCACTAAACACTGTGTATCTAATCTACCCAACAATGCAACATAATCGTACGTTACACGAGAATCCGTCTTGGATATAAATATCCATGGAGATATCGAGTGGAAACAACAGTTGATCAGCTAAGTTGCAGAATCTGTGGTGAGAGTGATGGACACCGCCTTGACCACTATCTACGTGAATGTGAACACCTGAGAGACATTAGAAATATGTGTAGAATAATAAACCCCATATTGTTTGAGTTAGGAAAACACTATTTGTCAAATATTGATACTGTTCTTAAAAGGATTTCCCCATTTTGCACCCGCAAGATAACATAAGCTTTTAAGGGTTGATAGATGTTAATCTTCTTGTTTGTTGAGCTGTTCACTTGAGACAGTTAAGCAAGTCCCAGCTGTGTCTGGGTACAAGTGACAGGATGAACAACCCAGCGGGTTTTCTTCCTATTGGGGAGTGTTGTACATGCTGCTATGGCGGTGTGTCCACTCACAAGATGAGGGGGCGCTGCCCAATAAACTCGCCCCTCGGGGCAAAATTAAAAAAAAATAAATGAGATAAGTCATTGGTGGTGGTATATATACCAGCCCATCAAACACGCAAACTACCATGATAATGGTTGTTAATTACCATCTCTATAATCGTCACAAACACCTCCCTTTCTCACGTCTTAATATCAAGGAGGGATGATAAAGTATTACAAAGTACGGATGATGTATGGATATATAACATATGTGTCCGCAAGTTATGTTTTAGAGAAGATTTCTTAGACGATTGCTCGTCTTAAGTCATTTTTGAGGCGATCGGACAGGTTGACTGGTCAGGCCGGGCGGCAGTGATGCCAACACACCAGGAACACACACCCTCGGTGCTCTATATTACCTGCTTGTTGACAAGCAAAAGTTTACACCAAAATAGTATTATTAATGACTCAGTATAATAAAAAAATATTTTACGTTTGCAAAGTATGCAAAGTAATTAGATTATTTACGTAATAATTAGTACATTGTTTCCAGTTGTCTTGATTCATATCTCTAGTAAAGACTTCCTGTCATTACACACGCATGATTATCACAAATATTATGATGAAGTAGAAGATAATTGTGATGAGGGATATATTATAGATGTAGAGAATATTACAAGGGAAGGTGTGATGTGGTAGAAGAGTTGAGGCCATGCGAGGGTTGGCAACAGTTGGCGTCAGTCATGTCGCTGGAGGACGACGACAACACCTGGTGAGTGGTGTGGTGGTGTCTTATATCCTCACACGTCGCCCACACGCGTCGTCTTGGGCGTGGCGGCCCTCCAGCAGTAGCCGGGGGCAGCGTGGCGGCCCTCCCGCAGGTACCACGCCCTTACATGTGCCGTTATTTGTGCCGCCAACGTCCGGGTTTGTTGATGTCAACACGATCAGCTGTTGTTGACGGGCTGTTCCCCGCGGCGATGGTCTCGGCCCCAGGCCACCCGGGGGTAGCAATAGTCTGGTGAGACAGGTGGGCTCTGAGGGTGAATATCTTGGATACACAATGTAGGTGACAGTTGTCTTGGCTGGAAGTCTGAGAGCTGACCTGTAGGTTGTGACCTGTCCGACGGTAAACCCAATTTTACTATGATGAGAAACTATTATCCTGGTTCAGCCCTTGCGCGTTCTGTCTCCTGGTTACAATTACCGTTGTCGGGGACAGTAAGCCAGTACGGGGGCTTATTCACCCCCCCCCTCCATCCTCTTGGGCAAACTAGCCACTTTCCGCCAGATGGTGTCCCATAAGAGTTGTCAACTCCCAGGTTATACTGCTAGGTAAACAGGAGCATGGGATGGAAAGTTAACCATTTGTGAGGTCCCCGTGGCGTAGTGGTAAGATGCTCACCTGGCGTTTCGCGAGCACTTTGTCCTGGGTTCGTATCCTGGCCAGGGGGGGGGGTGATTTACTGGGCGTTAATCCTTAACTGTAGCCTCTGTTTATCCAACAGTAAAATGAGTACCTGGTTAAACGGTTTGGCAGATCGTATTCTGGGTAAGATAGGGTTAGGAACTTGCTGGAAATGCTACGCCTACTAGTGGCTGTAAAAGAATGTAAGAACTCTTGTATATGTAAATTCGTCCTGCCCGGGGGATTGAACCTTGGTCCCTAGATTCGGCCAAGGCTGCAGGCCGGCGTGGGTGCTCTTGTGGGTTGTAGATCGCTGACCACTACTCTCACACACGCATTTAGATTGCCAACCTGCTTGTTCCTAGTTTTTTTTTTTTTTCTTTACTGCTTCTTCAATTTTAGTTTGTGTAATTACCCAAGTGTAGTTACAGGGAGTTGTGCTCGTGGTGTCCCGTCTTCCCAGCACTCTTTGTCATATAACGCTTTGAAACTACTGACGGTCTTGGCCTCCACCACCTTCTCCCCTAACTTGTTCCAACCGTCTACCACTGTTTACAAAAGTGAATTTTCGTGTATTTCTCCGGCAGCTTTGTTTCGTAAGTTTAAATCTATGACCTCTTGTTCTTGAAGTTCCAGGTCTCTGGAATTCTTCCCTATCAATTTTATAGATTCCTGTTACTATTTTGAACGTAGTAATCGTATCGCCTCTTTTTTTTCTTGTCTTCTAGTTTTTGCATATTTAATACCTCTAACCTCTCCTCGTAGCTCTTGCCCTTCAGTTCTGGGAGCCACTTGGTAGCATGTCGTTGCACCTTTTCCAGTTTGTTGATGTGCTTCTTAAGATATGGACACCACACAACTGCTGCATATTCTAGCTTTGGTCTAATAAGTCATGAACAATTTCTTTAGTATTTCGCCATCCATGTATTTAAAAGCAATTCTGAAGTTAGAAAGTGTAGCATGAGCTCCTCGCACAATGTTCTTAATGTGGTCCTCGGGTGAGTTTTCTATCTAGAACCACCCCTAGATCCCTTTTTTTGCCAGAATTCTTTAAAGATTTCTCACATAATTTATAGGTTGTGTGGGGTCTCTGTTCTCCAATTCCACATTCCATAACATGGCATTTATTCACATTAAATTCCATTTGCCAAGTATTGCTCCATATACTTATTTTGTCCAGGTCATCTTGAAGGGCATGACAATCATCTAGGTTCATCTTCCCTATTATCTTAGCATCATCAGCAAACATGTTCATGTAATTCTGTATTCCCACTAGTAGATTGTTTATGTAGACAATGAACATTACCGGTGCAAGAACTGACCCTGTGGTACTCCACTCGTGACATTCCTCCAATCCGATACCTTGCCTCTGATTACGGCCCTCATTTTTGTCAGGAAATTTTTCATCCGTTAGTAGCTTGCCTGTCACCCCTCCAATATGTTTCCAGAACATCCTCTCGTGGGGAACTGTCAAACCTTTTTTAGGTCCAGATAGATGCAGTCAACCCAACCATCTCTTTCCTGTAAAATCTGTGGCTCGATCATAAAAACAGTAAGTTCGTTACACAGGATCTTCAGATAGAAAACCATACTGTCTGAAATATCCTTTTCCTCCAGGTGTTCTACCCATTTAGTTTTAATTATATTTTCCAATATTTTGACTATTACACTTGTCAATGATACAGGTCTGTAATTAAGGGGGTCTTCCCTGCTTCCACTTTTGTAGATTGGAACTGTTAGCCTTTTGCCACACATCAGCTACAACTCCTGTAAACAGGGATGCCTGAAAAATCAGTTAGTGGAATGCTGGTGCACACTCTCAGAACCCATGGTGAAACTCCATCTGGGCCAACTTTCTTAGCTCCTTGAGCATTTTTTCCACTTTGTCTCTAGTCACCTCTATGTGCTCTGTTGTTCTCTGGAATTCTTATTGTCTGGTTCCCTAAAGATTTCATTTTGTACAAACACACTTTGGAACTTTTCATTTAGTGTTTCACACATTTCCTCTTCATTTTCCGTGAATCTATTTACCATTTTCAACCTCTGAATATTATCCTTTACCTTCAATTTGTTTGAATTTATAGAATAGACCTGGTTGTTTTACATTTGTTTGCAATCCCTTTTTCCAAAATTTCTTTCTGCCTCTCTCCTCACTGTCGTGTAGTTGTTTCTCGCATCTTTGTATCGCTGGTATGTTTGGGGGTTTGGCCTCTTCCTGTATTTATTCCATTTTTGTGTCTTTTGGTCTCTGGTCTTCTCGCAATTTCTATTGAACCAATCCTGTTTCCTAGTTCTGCATCTGTTTTGGTATAAATTTTTTGTGCCTTTATCATATATTTCACAAAACTTGACATAATCTCGTGCACTTCTTGCCTAGCAACAAGTCTGTCCAATTATACTCGCTAAAAAAATTTCTAAGGTCACCATAATGTTCTTTCCTGAAGTCAGGTTTTTCAACTGCTTCAACCTCCTTATTTTCTTCCAGATTATAATGCATTGCATACGTTACTCCCAAAAAGACAAGTCACTTTTACCCAAGGGAGGAAGGTACTGAATGTCAAATATTTCTTCTTCCTTCCTGGTAAATATCAAATCTAGCATGGAGGGAACGTCCCCTTCCCTCATCCTTGTAGCTTGTTTAACATGTTGATACAAGAATGTTTCCAGGATGAGGTCTACAAATCTACAGGTCCAAAATTCTTCTGTTTTAGCTTCATATGCTTCCCAGTCTATGGATTTCAAGTTGAAGTCACTGACTATCAACAGTCGGGATCTATCGTTATCCGCTATCGCTATAATTTCTCTCATTATTATAAGACCTTCTCGTTTACTATCTAGCTCCTCCTCTGACCATGTGCTGCTTGGCGGTGGACTATATGCATTTATGATCATTAGTTTATCATCTTCATGGCAGATCTCTAGTGCTATTATGTCAACTTGTGGATTGGCAATCATTATTTCCTTCACCTTTAGGTGTTCTTTCACCAGCACAGCAACGCCACCGCCTTGCCTAATTTTTGTCTTGTCTCCAAATTGAGTAGCCCCCTTGGGAATATGACCTTATTTAAAATATCAAGTTTTGTCTTTGTGAGTGCAACAATGTCTGGTGTCTGCAGCTGTATTACATCACTTAATTCCAGAATCTTCGATCTCGCTCCATCTTTGTTGGTGTACGCAATCTTCAGGAACTTGTTCCCCTTCTCCTTATTCTTCACTCCCCCTCTCACTATTGACTTTGTTGGTTTGCCTTTATGTACCACTTTACTGGTCTGCCTACCCCTAACACTTTGTAGAAAAAATTGATTTCTTCTTCATTCCTGCTCTCATTTAAACGTTGTGCCTCGGCGAGGTTCAGTTTCAGCTTCTGTCTTTTGAAAGATCTCGTCTTAATGACCACACTTTCCCATCCTCATCGCTTTGTAATTTTCTAGCATTCCTTGGTACTTCTTCCATCTGTTTGGCACCGTTTAGGGTGATCCTCAAAGGTCGATCTTTCCCTTTTACGTATCTGCCTATTCTCCTGTAGTCGCACACACTCTATGGTCGTAAGACCTTCTACGAGGCAAACAATTTTATCTACTACTTTCGCTTCTTCTACAGCTTTCTCGCCTAGAAGTTGTCTCCTTTTCTTTGCAAACAAAAATTATCAGGGACTTATTCCGATCAACTGAGTTTTGCACCAACTTCGGATTAGATGCCACTTTCTCACTTCCAGCCTAATGTTTGTTTTATCTTGGTTGTTAGTGTTTGGCTTCCTTTACTGCTTCAATTTTTTCCTTCTTGGCCACTTGTGCATAGGCGAGTTGCATATCTTTCTTGCACTGTTCTATTCCCTGTGTAACTTCCTCCATCTGTGCTGACAAAAGCTGTTTCTCCTGTTGAATTTCCTTATCTAACCTATCGTAGTCATTTGTTTAAATTTACTTTTTCTTCCAAAGCTATTTTTAAGAGTACATTTTCTTCTTCCATGGCTTTGCAATTTGTTTCAAATTGATTCTTATCCTTGCACAAGTCGTTCACTAAACCCTCAATACATAAAACTTTGCTATTCAAATGGTCATTACTTTCTTTCAATATACTAATTATTTCTACTCGAGTTCACTATAGTATCTAATTTTACTAACCTGTGTAGACTGCTAATATCAATGCTTTCTTCATTGAATCCCGCAAAATCAAGCTGTTTTGTTTTTCCTCTTGCCGGCGGCCATCTTGAATGTTCTTCTCTGCATTGAAAACACTAGGGGCAACTTTTTCTCATCCCATTTTTCACTGCCCTTAGCACATTCCTGTTATCTCGCCTATTTTTCAAAAGCGCACTACCTTTATGTTCTCGTGGACACCACTATCGGCAACCTGTACTACAATACTTAGTGGGCCACCCAGAGGCTTAGGGCCCATGCAGGAATATCCCTGCCAAAAAAAAAAAAACTTAGGATTGTTGAAATATGCTGGAGCTCCTCTGATGCAAGTGTTGACCCTAGGGGTGTCACCTTTTTGAATTTGTGTATTCACCTAGTTATGTTTGTGGGGGTTGAGCTCTGATCTTTCGGCCCGCCTCTCGACTGTCAATCAACTGTTTACTACTTTTTTTTTCTCCACACACACACACACACACACAATCCCAGGAAGCAGCCTGTGACAGTTAACTCCCAGGTACCTATTTACTACTAGGTAACAGGGGCATTCAGGGTGAAAGAAACTTTGCCCATTTGTTTCTGCCTGGTGCGGGAATTGAATCCGGGCCACAGAATTGTCCTGTTCGCTATCCACCAGGTTACAAGGCCCCCATGTGTGTATGGGGAGGGGGGGGAGCTGTTTAGTCTTCTTTCCTCTGTATCTTGGCGTTTTTCCTGAACTTTTTTACTTGTACTTTACACCTTGACTTTGTCAAGAACTTCTTGGACTGAACGGTAGTCAGTCTCGCTTCATGCAAGTCGGCATTAAATCCCAGACTGTCAAAGTGGCTTGGCAACGTTCCCCCCCTCTCCTCCTCCCCTCCCATACCAAGTCCTTGTCCTGATCCCTCCCTAAATATACCCTAGGGCCACTAAGATACTCTAGTGGCCTCGGCGAGGACAAGAAGCGGACAGCTTGCTGAATGGACCCCTCCCCCTTGTCCTGATTGTCTAGTTGGTCATAATACCAATTTTAAGTTGCAAATGGAATGGTGCTTTCTCCTGATAATTCCATTCCCGTCCCTTGATATTCATTTTGACGGTTCGATTTTTATTAATCTTTAGTGTGCTTGAACCTCATTTTTATTGAGGTAAATTTATTTTAATTTTAGATAAATGTTAAAGGCCAGTTTTAATTGTAAAACTTTAGTCATACCTCTTCCAGAACCCTTGCCAGAGATTGCAGAAATTGGCCTATCTTGACCGTATGGTTCCACTGAACCTTGGTTGAGAAATGCTGATGTATGCTATATATGGCCCGAATGTGCTGATGGTATATCTGCAGGTTTGTCTTGGTCTTCAGAGTGTTCTCTTTAGCACCAGAGACTAACACTGGAGCAATGAGTTCAGCTTGTTTTGTAGACAATCTATACCTTGCCAAATGTGCTAGTGCTTGGCGTGCAGGGCTCCGAGCTGGGCTAGTGGTGCTTGGCGTGCAGGGCTCCGAGCTGCGCTAGTGGTGCTTGGCATGCAGGGCTCCGAGCTGGGCTAGTGGTGCTTGGCGTGCAGGGCTCCGAGCTGGGCTAGTGGTGCTTGGCGTGCAGGGCTCCGAGCTGCGCTAGTGGTGCTTGGCGTGCAGGGCTCCGAGCTGCGCTAGTGGTGCTTGGCGTGCAGGGCTCCGAGCTGGCTAGTGGTGCTTGGCGTGCAGGGCTCCGAGCTGCGCTAGTGGTGCTTGGCATGCAGGGCTCCGAGCTGCGCTAGTGGTGCTTGGCGTGCAGGGCTCCGAGCTGCGCTAGTGGTGCTTGGCGTGCAGGGCTCCGAGCTGCGCTAGTGGTGCTTGGCGTGCAGGGCTCCGAGCTGCGCTAGTGGTGCTTGGCGTGCAGGGCTCCGAGCTGGGCTAGTGGTGCTTGGCGTGCAGGGCTCCGAGCTGCGCTAGTGGTGCTTGGCGTGCAGGGCTCCGAGCTGCGCTAGTGGTGCTTGGCGTGCAGGGCTCCGAGCTGGGCTAGTGGTGCTTGGCGTGCAGGGCTCCGAGCTGCGCTAGTGGTGCTTGGCATGCAGGGCTCCGAGCTGCGCTAGTGGTGCTTGGCATGCAGGGCTCCGAGCTGCGCTAGTGGTGCTTGGCGTGCAGGGCTCCGAGCTGGGCTAGTGGTGCTTGGCGTGCAGGGCTCCGAGCTGCGCTAGTGGTGCTTGGCGTGCAGGGCTCCGAGCTGCGCTAGTGGTGCTTGGCGTGCGGGGCTCCGAGCTGCGCTAGTGGTGCTTGGCGTGCGGGGCTCCGAGCTGGGCTAGTGGTGCTTGGCGTGCAGGGCTCCGAGCTGCGCTAGTGGTGCTTGGCATGCAGGGCTCCGAGCTGGGCTAGTGGTGCTTGGCGTGCAGGGCTCCGAGCTGGGCTAGTGGTGCTTGGCGTGCGGGGCTCCGAGCTGCGCTAGTGGTGCTTGGCATGCAGGGCTCCGAGCTGCGCTAGTGGTGCTTGGCGTGCAGGGCTCCGAGCTGGGCTAGTGGTGCTTGGCGTGCAGGGCTCCGAGCTGGGCTAGTGGTGCTTGGCGTGCAGGGCTCCGAGCTGGGCTAGTGGTGCTTGGCGTGCAGGGCTCCGAGCTGGGCTAGTGGTGCTTGGCGTGCAGGGCTCCGAGCTGCGCTAGTGGTGCTTGGCGTGCAGGGCTCCGAGCTGCAACATTTTGGATTCACAAAAAGCTTCATAAAATAGATAACTTCCTGTATTTTAGTACAGTAAAGAATAGTTTGTTAAACTATATGAAAAGCTAAAGATGTCCCTTAACAATTGCAGCTTGCGGCGGCGGATGTTGCGTCCGTAATTAACTCTATGTATGTCTGGCGGGGGGGACATTTTTGCGTCCAAAATTAAAATGCTAAAATTGCGTTTTAGATTATTATGGAACTAGTCTTAAAAGAGTAGTTTTTTAGATTACGAAAAATTAGGTACCAAAATGAACAATGTAGCATGGAAATTGAGGTCAGAACATTAGAAAGAGTACACACATTTTAGTGTGGGTTTGTGCTACCGGGAAATGCCAGGCCCACCTTGGGGTGGGTAGGGGCGTGCTCACCGGGCCATGCAGTGTTAATCTAACGATTGTACATTAGTGAAGCATAATCTGTACAATACTTTTTCTGCAGGATAGTGTTAATCTTGAGACTGTCATCTGTATAGGAAAGGTCTTGTAGTACAATACTGGTTGTGTAATAATTTCCATACTGTGCTGGTACTTCCCTGAGAATTGCACAAAAATCTGTAACTACAATAGCTTGAAATTGTTGATAGTGTTGGCCTACCTTGATGTTGTGACAGTTTTGTGTAGCAATGTTTAGTGTAGTTGGCTATAGATTATACTCTGGTCTATCAGACAGATGATTGGGCACAGTGAATTATATCAGTGCTATTGTGGCGCCAGAGGTGCATTTGTATTTGGAATTAAATTTTCTGTATACTTTCCTATTATAATACATGCTTCAGCTGGCTTTGAAGTATGTTCCATTTATAGGGTGACTGGCCTGGTTATAATGTAGATATTGTCTTGCAGGTTACTGGCCCTGGAGTCGGCTTTGCACGAAGGTGTCGATGACCACGAGCTCATTGGCATCACCAGGGGCAGAGTTCTTCCCGAAGAGCATCGAGCACAGGTTAGGCATTTGTGTACATGTGTGAACTCTCTAGTGTCCTGCATTCAGGGGATGACTAGTTCAGGCACTTTGAGAGCAGAGAATTGAATTGTTTGGGCATAAAATATTATGTCTGTAATACTGTAGTCTTATGTTGTATAGATAACTAGAGCTCACTATCTGGGTAGTGAGCTTGAATATTGTTGTACCAAAAGTTGTAATGCAGCTAGTTAATTGAACAGTCCTGTGCAAGAGGGATGATTGACTTAACAAGCATAAAGTCACAGTACAGGTAAGGCTTCACCTGGAGGTGTAACTTGGGGTTCCTTCATATGTTTTATACAAAAATACATTACTAAAAGTTTTCTAGTAATGAGTTTTTACTATAAATGAAAATGGCTTGCAGATTTAAAGGCAAAAAAGTGTGAAGTTAATGGCTTATTGTAGCCAGTTCCGGTCCAAATGTCTTTCTTGCAGTAAGTTTAAATTTTGATCAGCGACTCCATTAACTTAAAAATTGGATAATTCTAGATTTGACGTAGTGTTGGTTGTGTTATTGGATATAATGTCCATAGTGTGTAGGGTAAAATAAGGACGTTTCGACCTAAAGTTGATTACCTCCTGGTTAATTACCCAAGTATTGGAAGATTTGGGATCCCTTGGTTCCCTCAAGAGTAGCTCAACCTCTGAAGATTCTTTTCATCCAAATTAAATATTTTGATATCAAGCTTAGGAAGCTGGAAGTGTGGAGGGGGGGGGGGGTTATAACTTGAGGATCAAAAGGGAACCATATACTATTATGTACATCATCCTGGTAGTTTGCTGCCAAGTGTTATGGTGCTGTGTGTTGAGGCACAGATGTACAACTTAAGGTAGATTATGCATAACATTTTGGTGAAATGTGGTACGGACATTTTAGCTTTTGTTAGAGAAATTGCAGAGTATAAAACTAGGAAGTGGACTAATATTGAGAAATATAGTTGGAGCAGCTTAGCTCTGTATAATTCTAGCGAATTTTTTTTTCTAACCTAGATGTTACCCCCCCCCTGAATGTGTGCAGTATAACTTGTGAACTTTATTTAGTAGAGGCTAACTGGTGGAATGTGCCAGCTGGACACTCCAGACGTCGTCAGTTGCCTTTCGTTGTCTAGGCCTTGGATGCATATTCAGTTTTCCCTTCCCGTCCCTGTACTCGCCCCTGGCCCGATCATCTCACCGGTGCCTCCGTGGGCAGAGGAGCTCATTCGGGTTTCTGTAGACTTTTCCAAGCCTCCTCGTCGGAAGAGATTTAGAGGCTCTGGCCCCTTTGATTTTTGCAGACCTAGGAGCCTCCTTATACTCTGGATACTTGGAGGTTTACGCGGATGGGTCCCACAAAGATCAGCCAACATCCACATCTGCGGCAGCATACTTTGCTCCTTTTCCTTCTGTCAGACATGGAAACTCTCCCTTGCTCATTTGTGTCTGACTGGGGAACTGTTTGCAATCTTGTTAGCCTTAAGACTCCTTTGACGAGTTTCAGGGCCCTCTGCGGTAGTTTTCTACGTGGACTCGATTACAGCCCTACATCTGATGTCATCTCGGCATCCACAAGTCCATCGTCATACTATCAGATCTGTGGAGAACTGCTGTCATACTCTTGGTACTCTGGGTTGGTTGATCTCTAATGGGTTCCATCACATGTCCGTATTAACGGCAATGAGGTGGCCGACGCAGCAGCAGGGATGGCGCATGCTCTCCATGACTACAAATGGGCCTCTAGACCTTTCCGAAATTCTCCCGCAACTCCGGGCAGTTTGCCTCGCAAGTTGGGACGCAATGATGGAACCAGCACTCGGGTCCTCCTCCTCTGGCGGGTCTCTGGGAGGACTCCTCCCTGCGTCCGTGGACTCGTCATCATTCTCGACTTCTCGACACTGCCGTCACTCGTCTCCGGATTGGCACACTTGCTGGCTGCACATCTCGATTGTCTACGGCTGGTAGATTCCCCATACTGCCAGTGGTGTCCGATCCAGGAGGATACAGTGGAACACCTTCAATGCCCTCGATTTCATAGCACTCGTGTCAGGCTACAGAGTGCCATTCGTAGGTCGAATATTCCCCGCCTCAGTTCCCGTTCTCCTTGACAAGGCAGGTGCCAGAGACGAAGATGTCCGTCATCACATCCTTTGCCATACCTTCCGCGTCATCCGTCATGTCCGTGGCCTGAAGACTGTAAATATGTGGCCTGAGGAGTTTGTAGGGTCTATGGCCTGAAGAGACTATAGGGACCACATCCCTCCGCTATTTCCTGGTATCGGGCAGCGGGGTGCATCAGATCCCATGATCGTTGTTGCCCCTAAATCAACACAACTTTATTTGTGGTGGTCTCGTTTAATTTTTCTGAAAGTGGTAATTATAT
>WNGS01004946.1:38928833-38946241 GCA_020271785.1 Procambarus virginalis
AACTAGAAATATGTACAAACTGCATCCCCCTAAGAAAAAAGAGGAAGAGATGCAGATTGGAACGAGAACGTCGTTCCCTATATAGGCGAAGAAAACGAATCGCGGTACAACTTGAGAGTCGCACCCTATCTCAGGAACGGCGAAGAAGGTTAGGTAGCGAAATAGGAAAAATTGAACTCAAGCTACAAGAATCATACAAAACGCAGGAGAGGGAAAGAGAGCAAAAGGCCATCAGTGAAATAGAGAGAAACCCGAAATATTTTTTCTCCTATGCAAAATCAAGATCAAAAACCACATCTAGTATCGGGCCCCTGCGAAAGGAAGATGGAACTTTCACCGATGACAACAAAGAAATGAGCGAGCTACTGAGAAAGCAATACGACTCTGTCTTCAGCGAGCCATTAAACGCACTAAAGATCGATAACCCAAATGAATTTTTCATGGATATGATACCAACATCAAATCATATATCAGACGTCACCCTATCCCCACTGGATTTTGAAGAAGCCATAAACAGTATGCCTATGCACTCCGCACCAGGCCCGGATTCTTGGAACTCCATATTCATCAAGAACTGTAAAAAACCACTATCGCAGGCCCTTCACATTCTGTGGAGACAAAGCCTAGATACTGGCGTTATTCCTGATATACTAAAAACAGCAGAGATAGCACCACTTCATAAAGGAGGAAATAAGGCAGAGGCAAAAAATTACAGACCGATAGCACTAACATCGCACATCATAAAAATTTTTGAGAGAGTGCTAAGAAGTAAGATCACAAAATACATGGAATCACAGCATCTCCATAACCCCGGACAACATGGTTTCAGAACAGGGCGCTCTTGCCTGTCGCAGTTGCTGGACCACTATGATATGGCATTAGATGCTATGGAAGACAAACAAAACGCTGATGTAATTTACACAGATTTCGCAAAAGCTTTTGATAAATGTGACCATGGTGTTATTGCCCATAAAATGCGCTCAAAAGGAATTACCGGAAAAGTAGGCAGATGGATCTACAATTTCCTGACCAACAGAACCCAATGTGTAATAGTCAACAAAATAAAATCCAACCCGTCAACCGTTAAGAGCTCAGTCCCCCAGGGTACTGTGCTTGCTCCAGTACTTTTTCTCATCCTCATATCGGACATAGACAAGAGCACAACCTATAGCACTGTATCATCCTTTGCAGATGACACTAGGATCTTCATGAGAGTAGGCAACATAGAGGACACGGCGAACCTCCAGTCAGATGTAGATCAGGTCTTTCTATGGGCTACAGAAAATAATATGGTGTTTAACGAAGACAAGTTCCAGCTCATGCGCTATGGAAAAAATGAAAATATAAAAACGGAAACCACGTACAAAACTCAGGCAAATCATAACATAGAACGAAAAGGCAATGTAAAGGATCTGGGTGTACTCATGTCGGAAGACCTTACCTTTAAAGAACACAATAAAGTAGCCGTCACAACTGCAAGAAAAATGACAGGTTGGATAACAAGAACTTTTCACACTAGAGATGCTATACCGATGATGACACTTTTCAAAACGCTTGTGCTCTCTAGAGTGGAGTACTGCTGCACAATGACAGCCCCTTTCACTGCTGGTGAAATTGCTGACCTGGAGAGCGTGCAGAGATCCTTTACTGCTAGAATCCACTCGGTAAAACATCTAAACTATTGGGACCGACTAAAGAGCCTAAATCTGTATTCCCTTGAGCGCAGGCGGGAGAGATACATAATAATTTACACGTGGAAAATATTAGAGGGGCTGGTCCCAAACCTGCACACAGAAATAACATCACATGAGACCAGAAGACATGGCAGGATGTGCAGAATACCCCCGTTGAAAAGCAGAGGTGCAACTGGTACTCTGAGAGAGAACTCTATCAACATCAGAGGCCCGAGACTGTTCAACACGCTTCCACTACACATAAGGGACATAACTGGCAAACCCCTCACAGTGTTCAAGAGAGAACTGGATAAGCACCTCCAAAGGATACCTGATCAACCAGGCTGTGACTCATACGTCAGGCTGCGAGCAGCCGCGTCCAACAGCCTGGTTGATCAGTCCAGCAACCAGGAGGCCTGGTCGATGACCGGGCCGCGGGGACGATGAGCCCCGGAAGCACCTCAAGGTAAGGTATCCTCAAGGTAAGGTAAGGTAAGGTAGGCCTGAATGCGTATCAACAAACTCGCGTTCAGAGGTAACCCTCGCCTTCCAAGACACATTTTCCGAGGAAATCCTGCTCGTATTCCGAAAAACTCATATACAGGGACACTCGTATTCCAAGGTACCACTGTACATTTACAGTATTTACAAAAGTATTACACATTTAGTAGTCCTGGAGACTGTGATACTGTGCGTAACAGTCAATATGACAGAGGGACTGCACACACTTCGCACCATGTTAACACCAATTTAAGTTTGTGGCCTCATTTTGGTGCTGGAAAACACACCGCACCGACGCTGGCCTGCTGCACGAGCTCCAGTTGGTGGTAATTTCTTGATTGGGTGTATCAAAGGCCTCCCTATAAGTAAGCCTGGGTGCAGGAACATGGTTCAATATTGGGTCTCGAATGGGTCTTTGTATGCCAGGGGTGTCTTTGCCAAACTTACCTAGTAACTGTTTCACAACTTGAAAACTAAATGAATGGAAATATAGTTTTCTACCTGTTTTAACAAGATACATGTTGTAACTGTTCACCATTGTTACGTCAATAAGGTAGAAAATAATTTTGTCCACTTCACTGTTTTCCGTACACACACTACAGCACCCACAATCATGTCACATTTATCAACTATTGCTTTGTAAACACAAGCCTACTGTACATAAAGATTCACAAGTAAGATTTTTAAGATGTAGTTAATGTGGAAGTTGAAGAAAATAAAACTGGTTCTATGACTGTTCGTGATCATATCGGACATTGCCTTGTCTGTACCCCTGACCTAGAATCAGTCGTGTACGGCAAGATCTACCGCTTTGAGGGCGACTACGACGGCTATCAGCATGTGTTTTGGAGGATTGCTCATGAAGCTTCAAGGTGATGCCAACAACTTGCATGAGTTTGAGGTAGACAAACACATCGGTCTACCTTTGGCTGGAGCCACATTGACACAGAAGCTTCTAATTTGGTGCATCAAGCATCCCAACTACCAGCAACTTCAGAAGGGCGCTAATGAAGCGACAGGTTCCTAACCAAGGAATTGCAGAGATCATAATGGCAGCAGATTCCGAGCCCCTCGGAATTTGCTACATTTACCGTTGTTGTGCGAAGACAATGTTCTGTATGTGTTTGTAAAAACAGCCCTCGGTCGTGCTTGTGGTTTTAAGTTTTACCCCGAGGGGGCAAGTTTATTGTGCAATGCCACTCGTCCTGTGTGTAAGTGGACACACCGCCATAGCATGTACAGCACTCCCCAATAGGAAGAAAACCCGCTCAGTTGTTCATCCTGTCACTTGTACCCAGACACAGCTGGGATTTGCTTAACTGTCTAAAGTGAACAGCTTATCAAACTATACGATTAACATTTGTCAACCCTTAATAATGTATGTTGCAGATGCAAAATGGGGAAATCTTTTGAGAATAGCATTTATATGTATGACAGTATTTTCCCAACTCAAACAACGTGGGGTTTACTATGCTACACACACTTCTGATGTTGCTTAGATGTTCATTCTCTCGGGTAGTTGTCAAGGCAGTGACTGTCACTCGCCACAAATTCTGCAACTCTGCTGCTCAGCTGTTGTTTCCATCCCAAATTGCCATGGATATTTGTATCAAAGAAGAGTTCTTTATAATGTCTCGCCCGCGGCCACCTCCTTTGTCCATAATGATTAGGACTGACAGCTGCAACAGCATTGTACCATTGTACAGAATCACTGGTTTGTGCTTCTGTCCTTTCTTCAGTTACCTTGTCAGTGATGTTGCCTGATCTAATTGTAATCTAATGGTCAAATATTAGGGGGACTCCATGTTTGCCTTCTAAGTTGTAGAGAAGTCTTGGGTATGAAGTTCTGTATTGAAGATGGTCTCCTTCAGTGCCCTCATCAGCCAGCAAGCACATTAGCTCATTCATTCCCACATATTCCAACATGGGAGGGGAGCCACAAAAATTTGATGACTCTTCCCTGATTGGTTAGTACCCCTCACAGCTCTTGATTTCAGCAACTATTGCAAAATTTTCTGCCTTTTTTTTTTTTTTTTTTTTAGGCTTTGTAGTGCCATTTTTGAATCATTGCAGATCACTGCACTGGTAGTGGTCCTTTAAAAAAAAATTTTGATGCCATGACAATGGCAGTTCTTCTTGCGTTGAAGAGGCATAGTTCTCAATCCGTGCTTTTTCTTCACTTGTGTTTTGAGACATTATTCCTAATTAGTGTATGCTGCAACAGCCTTGCCATTGGCAGGATTAGATGACCCCATCAGTGTAGATTTGATGTAATAATTCCCAGCTTCTTAAATTTCCTCAAAATACTTATGCCTCATTTCTTGTATTATTTGGAGTGTCGTGTCATGTCCTGTCATGGCATGTTCCCTTTGGCGTTTCCCTCAGGATAGCTGGAACTTGTGGGATGAAATTCATCCAGCAAACCTAATGATTAAAGGCCTTGGAGACAAAACGTCCTGTACCTATTCTCAAACTTTAAATGGGCGAGATGCCGAGCTTGCTTGAACGCTGAAGCTTCGACTAATCCGAATATCTAGTGGCTCATTTTTGGCGAGCAGAACCGATGCTGTGGGATGAACCAAACTTCGAGTTAAAGGGCCTAATTAAATGATTGTTTCATCGACACCACTCTGATTGTATTTGTGATGTTGATTGTATTGATAGTATTTATTGCACAAGGCTCCACCTGTTGCTATTAGGAGCTCTTCTGTCCTGAGTTAGTGCTCCAGTGATTACATCTTTTACATTTAACTGGTTCTTGGTTTAGTCAATTTCTTGGTCAGCATGCAGGTAGCAATTCCTATTACCCTTATTTCAACCTGTTTAGTTTCTAGTCTTAGGATTAGTAGTTTAGTCCATCTGGGAGCCCACATTATAACTTGTATAGAGCATGGATAACTTGCAACCCTCAAACTTGTACAAAGTGAGAGCAGGTTCTGGGGAAAGGGGGGAGGGGGGTATATCCATGGGACTACTGAACCTACAGGGGATTTTCAGGACCTTAAGAGTAAACCCAGTTGGATACGCAGGAACTGGGAATTTTTATTCCCAGTGCTTACCTTAAGCAGACACAGCCTGATTATGTGGCTAGGAAGGTAGACTTCAACTCGCAAAGAGAAGTTTGTGCTGGGAAGACGGGACACCACGAACGTAGCTCTCATCCTGTAATTACACTTGCCTAATTACACTTGTGCACTGGCGAGTTCCTAATTACCCAACAGGCAATGCCACTCTTAACCAGTTGAGACAAGGTCCCAAGACACCTGACTTGCCCTGGGTTATGGCCATCCACCACAACTGAGGACTTCTTCAGAGGGAGCACCTCCCGAACACTCCAGGGAAGATTACCCTGGCAATGCATGGGCAGCACTATGGAACACATGGGTAAGAGAACCCTGCACACGTGGAGCTCCAAGCACACTGGTATCTAGGCTCGTGCTACACCACAGTGTATAGGAAATGCCACAAAAAAAATAGCAAAAACCACCACTTAGCTGAATCAGCAGAACACTGGAGAAGAGATGAGACCCTGTAGACACCAGCATAGAACTGAGGGTGGAGACACCGGTTGACCGAGTTACCTTCCCACCAAACTAGGGAAAAGGTGGGACAAACAAGCTTGCACGGGTTTGTTTACGTAGTGGTCTGGGGAATTCTTCCAGTGGGTTTAGAGGCTGTGGTCTGTTGAGGCCAGTTGTGGTTACCTTTGACGTACTTTTTGGTTGCCTTCTTCTGGTGGCATAAATAAATCTGGCTGCTCCCTGCACCACTGATGGGGGCCAGGTTGTGTTGCTGGTCTCTGGTATGCCTATATGTTGCAGGCAATACTCATAGTGCTAGAGTACAGTAATTGGTCCAGGGTAAGGGGAAACCTAGTTAAACCTACTATGAGTTTACACCTGTTATTAAATAGACAAAGGCACAACTTTAAGTACTATTTATACCATAAACAAGGTTCATGGGCTTTGCATAACATTCGTGCAGTAGACCTTGGTTAGACACGCGAGACTATTACAAAGCTCCAATTTTTCCAAAACGTCAAAGTCGGTGGAGTCATAAACTTGCCGTCTATTTGATAAGGCTCTAAAATGTGCCTTGGACAGAGACTTGGAGGCACTTAGACAAGTTCTTGCAAGAAGTTCCGGACCAACCAGGTTGTATTGGAAGTGTGGGTCTGCAAGCCGCTCAAAGCAACAGCCTTTTGGACCAAGTTATCACGGGTCAAATTTGGCCTCGGGCTGGGCTCGCGGAGAACTACTACACCAAAGACTCCCTCCAGGTCGGCATCTCTGGACTAGACGAGGCTCCAAAGCGCCTCTACAGGAGACCAATATGCCCTTCTTGGGCTCCCACTTGGCCCGGAAAGCCCACCATGAAAGCTTGAGGTAGAGCTGAAGCCCTTGCCTAACACTTGGAACAGAAAAGCCTCACAGAAGGTTTGAAGCAGGGGGTTGGAGAAAACCTGCCTCGTAGATTTCACTAGTCACCGACCCAGCAGGCAGTGTGGCAGCGGCAGAAAGAATGATCATCGGGCAACAAAGCCAAATACCCTTAAAGCTTGCACTTGATGAGCCTGGGCTTGGAGTGATCCACAATGAACCATGCCAGAGATCAGTGAAAGGATTACCCGGGCTTGAAGGCAACTAACAAAGCAGAAACCCCAGGGACTGTTGCTGCTTGCTAGAAAAGCAGTTGCCAAACAAACAAAATAACCGAGTTGTGAATGGGAACCATGGCAGTGTGTTGACCAGACCACACACTAGAAGTTGAAGGGACGACGACGTTTCGGTCCGTCCTGGATCATTCTCAAGTCGCAAGTCACAAGCGACTTGAGAATGGTCCAGGACGGACCGAAACGTCGTCGTCCCTTCAACTTCTAGTGTGTGGTCTGGTCAACATACTTCAGCCACGTTATTGTGACTCATCGCCTGCACATGGCAGTGTCATAGAAACAAGCAAGCAACTCCTCTCTCCTCCCCCCCCTCCCCCGGTCCCTGTGTCTCCCCAAAAATGCAACCAGCCAAGCTGAGGAATAACAAAATTCATGAATAAACAGACGAGGGTCTTTACCCTGGTGGCATGGCCTCGGGTGTGAACGTTTGGATACACTAAAGATGACATGCCTGTGCTAGGGCAGCAGTAGCTGGCACCCAGGGAAGAAAACACTGAGTGTATGCGGCTTTGAAGGCAACGTGCCGAGCCCCACAACAAGCTAGACAAAACATGTGCACGTGACAACATGAAACACAACAATGGGCCCTGAAGGACAAAGTCCAAGGATGCCTGGGCTTGAAACAGCAGAGTTTGCCCATAACTGGTGGACTGCAGCACTGCACATAAAACAGTCAATCATAACATTAGTCAATCCTCTAGCTGGTCAGAGAAGTGGGCTGGAGGATAGGCCTCCTTGTTGTGAATGGTACTAAAGTTTTGAGCTAGTTTGAATGAATCCCTTCTGTGATTTTTTTGCAGTGTCATTTGGCAGTTTCAAGGCATCGTATTCTATGAACTTCACTGATTTTCCAGATGCTTTTCGTATGGTGTGGAAAATTCACTGGCTCCCCGAGCCTTTGAGGGGGAGAGGGGAGGCAGGTTCTGGCTCTGATTCCTAGTAGGACAAATGGAACTTCTGCAATTGGAGTAATTTCAATTTGGTATGGAGTAATCGCAGCAAGATAATTTCAGGGAGCCATCAAAGGGGCTTCCCCCCAAAAGCAGGTAAAATGTACAGAATATTCTACTAAATGAAACGAGGGAGCAAGTTGCATAAATGCTGAAGCAACTGGTAGTGTCCCAGCAGAGGAATGTAAATATTTGGAAATCACAGCAAAAAATCTGAAAAAAAAAAAACTGAAAAAAATCATGCACGGAGTGAAGCCATACAAAAAACCATTTTTAGAAATTAAAAATGGTTTACCGTTACCTACCTTGTGGTGGTTCCGAGGGTCAACTTCTCGGTGGCTCAGTCTCTGACCAGGCCTCCTAGGCCTCATAACCAGCTTCCTCTCCCCAAAAATGCCAATTAAGTTGTGGTAACTCCCCTAGGCCAAACAATTGACCTTCCACAATGTGCAACCCACAAGAGTTGCACAACTCCCAGGCACCCATTTACTGCTGTGTAGCTACTCATGTCTCGATCTACTCCCTGCTAGTTACATACAGATGATGATTTGACATCCTAAAGGACTATGAATTTGTTTAGTGGTGTGTTCATCATTCCAGTATATCCTAAAGTAGCATTTCCATCGACTCTGCTTGTGCAGTCATGTCTGATTACAACACGCCCCAGACCTTGAAAAGGAAATTTAAAACTTGCCACGCCACATGGCTCTGTCCCTATTGTTATTCATGGCTTATTAATTTGTGCTTAAGTTAAGCACTGTATAATGAGCCTTGAGACAGGCGATGTCGTACACAGAAAACTTAAGACATCCAATGACCAAATCACACGCCAAAAGATGAGGAGACAATGTTTCTGTGCATCCTGGACCATTATCAAGTAGACCGTCGACATGATCAGTCACAATCTACTTGTTTCAGTTCATACTGGACCATTGTCATCCTCTCATCTTCTGGCATGTGGTTTGTTCATCATATCTTCAGCCACGTTACTGTGACTGTCTGCATCCAGACATCTGTTCAATTTAAGAAGGAATAAAGCAGTTGCAATAATTATACTGGTTGTCTTAATGTTGAACTCTTGAAGTTGGGACAAAGGTATAAAGGTAAACAGATGCACAAAGTGTTACCAAATGGAATGTTGTGAATATTGATGTACCATTCTTGTGGTGGTTCTCAGGAGCAATGTCCCTGTGGCAGAGGTCTGTGACCAGGCCTCCTGGTTGATTGATGGTCTGGTTAGCAAAGTTGCTACTGGAGCTTGCAGTCTGGTGCATGTCTCACAGGCTAGTTGATCAGATACCTTTTGGAGGTGTTTGCAAGTGTCTTTTGAACAGAAAGAAGTTGGCTACTCGTGTCCTTTTTATGTATGGAGGAAGTGTTGGTCTTGGGACCGTTTATGTTGAAAGAATTGAGGGTCCCACATTGATATATCGACCAAGTTATATGTGGAATAAACTCGAACTAGATTTTAATACGTAAAGGATGGTTGTTTTTAACAAGACATTCACCGTCTCAAACTACTAAATTTTGTGGAGTTTTGTGCTATTGCTTCAGGTATTCTCTTCACATTGTGTTGGTGGCTAGATAGAACCACTTTGGTTAGGAAGTTCTCATTGGGAAAGTTGGCAACAGAGCATCTTTATTGGCTGCCCTGATGCAGATGACTTGTTTATAAAACAATAAAAAAGCATTGAATGTAATGAAACACATTTTCGGGGCGAGTCCCGGAGGCTCCCCGGGAGCTATCGAGGCTGATAAGATTATCTAACTTTGGCACCAGTCGATGTGGGTGGAGTTCCAGGCCTACCGGGGACCACAAGCCGGAACCTGGCCTCCAAAGAGATGCACGAGGACCAATGGCCTATAGAAATGCATGCGTGTGATTTTGAAGCATTCTATATCTGCCATGGACTGGGACAGGCACCCAGAAAAGTTAGCGCCCCAAACAAACACCTATTCTGCTTGAAAATGGCATTTCATTACATTCAACGCTGCTTTTCTGGGGGAGCCCCTACGGCTTCCCAGAGCTACTTCACCAAAGACTAAAAATAAAGAAGGGGACTTACCCGGGAGGTGGTCAGTGCTCCACACCTCGACTTGAAGTAGACAACAGGCTACAGCTGCCAACCCAAAGCGACACAGGCCTGACTAGGCCCAGGAACGTTAACGTGGTAGCATGCAGCCAGGATCCTGTTCGACTGCCAAAAACCCCTCGCCTGAATGTCGGCCCAGAACATGTTCCCAGAGACGGCAGCAAGGGCAGAGAACTTGCGAACGTCATGGGCACGGAGATAGACCACACGCTGGCTAGACTTGATAACCCTGCGGTTGACCTGAGAAACCCGTACCTGCGAATAGGGAAGGAAGGAAGGAAAACCGGATCAACCCATAAAGTGTCCCTGGACACAGAAGCCGTGGCACACATACAACGGCGGAGGGCTGCAACTGAACAAGACACATGATGCACCCCCGGCCTGACCAATCGAGCATCAACAACCCAAGGACCCCTCTGGAAAGCAGCAGTCTCATTCTTCGCCAGAAAGAGAGGTTTGTTCGTCTGCAGCCAGCTCCACAACCGAAAGAGCAGAAACCCCTGCGCCGGAGGAGAGCATAAAGCTCTCCAACCCCCCCCCCCCCCCCCCCCCCGAGGCCAATGCCAACAGGAAAAGCCTTCGAAAAACAATCCTGAACCAAAAGGGCCACAACAAACCGAGGAGAGCACACTGTCCAAAGACCAGGACGGCTCAAGTGGCGCATGAGCAGGCCGGAGGTGAAACAGTGCGAGAGACAGCTTGTGAAATGGAGCAAAAGTAACATCTATACCGAAAGCAAGCTGAAGCGGCTCTGCCAGCGCCGCACTATACAAGGTGACAGTATTGGGCATAAGATAAGATGATGGTCCTGGAACAACCACGAGAGAAAGGACACCAACACCCAAACAGAAAGCGAAGTACAACTACGAAGAGTCGAAAAGAAACGGAAGGACCGCCAGGAAACTTCATACTGCTGCCAAGACGAAGCCTGCAGGTGAGACCATCGATAAAGCAACCTGATCACCATACAGATGGTGATAAACTAGTCAAAAATACCAAATGTGAATACAGTATTCGAAGAGCGAACCAGTCTCGTGACGGACCAGGCCCATCTTCTGAAAGAGGCGGAGCTGTGGAAAAACCTCCGGGGGTTCAGACAAGCAGCACCTGAAACCATGGCTGGGCCAGCCACCATGGGGCCAAGAGGACTACTTGCCCTTGGTAAGTCACCAAGCAAGCCAGGACCTGGAGCACAGCCGAACCGGAAGGAATAGGTACAAGAACCCCCACCTCAACCACTCCTGCCTGAAAGTGTCGATCTTGACAGCCTTGCGGGCGGGGTAGGGCGGCACATATTCCGAAAGATGCCTTGACCATGCCGACGCAAAAAAGGTCCACTTCCGGGCGTCCAAACATCTGGTAGAGCCAACTGAATGAGTCGGCATCGACCGTCCATTTCGTGGACAGGGGAATGAACCTGGACAGGCTGTCCGCCTGGACGTTCAACCCTCCTCCCCCCTTCCCCCCCCCTGAATGAGTCGGCATCGACCGTCCATTTCGTGGACAGGGGAATGAACCTGGACAGGCTGTCCGCCTGGACGTTCAACCCTCCTCCCCCCCTTCCCCCCCCCCCGGGACATGAACCGCCAGGAGAGCCAAACCCCAAGAACTCGGCAGACGAGTCGCCCAAAGCAACCAGCCCCAAAGAGCCAAGGACAGCATCAAACCCCCTTGGTTCAGGCAATGAACCACCAGGGAGCAGTCCGAATGGAGCCGGATCATCGATCCGCGGGCAACCCCAAACCCTCTTAAGTGTAAACCACACTGCAGGGAACTCCCACACAGTGCTGTGGACCCTATGGAAGAATGGACCCCACCACCCTTGTCCGGTCTGGTGAGCACTGGTCATAAAGTCCAAGCTGAGACACCTTTGTGAATAGTGATGGCTCGGGTAGGCACTGAACCTCAAAAAAACCCGAAGAGGAAGCCGGCAATGCAGCAGCTGATGCAAGGCCCCCGGGGGTCGAACCCAGCGATCGCGAGAGAGGCGGAAGGGACGTCCCCGAAAGAACAAGAACAGCTGATGAAGCCAAACCCGACCCGGCGGGTAGACCACTATCACAAAGTTCAGGCTCCCGCACAGACCCTCGAGCAACCGTCGGGTGACCCGGGAGCCCACCAGGAACAAGCGCATGCAGGACCGCAGCCAAAGGAGAGACTCCAGAGGAAGAGACAAGGAAGTGGTCCCACACGAGACCCAGCCAGGTCCGAACCTGGGAAGGAACCAGATGGGACTTCCGCCAGTTCACCAGGAATCTGAACCCCGGCTAGGTGGGAAAGCGCCAAACCTCTGGCGAGCAGACAAGCAAACAGACTGGGAGCCAAAACCAGCCAGTCGTCGAGGTAAGCCAACACCCGAACACCTAGCAAATGCAGACGGGCAACCATGACCCAGGTAAGGCGTGTGAACATGTGAGGTGTCGGATTCATCCCGAAAGGGAAACAATGATAGCAGTAACTCTGACACCCCAAAACAAGACAGTCCCTGAACCCTGGATGAATTGGAAAGTGCCAATACGTGTCCTTGAGATCCAGGGACACCATCCAAGCACCGGGCTCCAACAGAAGCCGGACCTGGGACAATGTAGTCATCTGGAAGGAGGGGCAGAAAACCCAGGGATTCAGAAGAGAGAAGTCCAAAATGAACAGCAACTCCACTCAGTCCCGTTTCAGAACTGGAAATAGGTGGGAAACCCACCTGAGGGACGGCGTAGTTTCGACCATGCCCAAGTGCACCCACTCAAGGACAACCTGACAGCGCAGGAGAAGAGGCCAGCCCCGCCAGATCCAAACCCTCCGAAGGAGGAGCAGCCACCCAGTGCTACCAAAAGCTACGAGTAATGACCCAAAAAGCCCACGAATCGTGAGACCAGGCGTGGGCAAACAGAGCAAGCCTTCCCCTCCCCCTTGCCCTGTCAATGGGGCGAACCGCAAAAGGGCCGACACCCCTGACGAGAACCCGACCTGCGCACAGAGCAAGCACAGCGCCGACCAGGCGCGCACATCCGTTGGACCCCGAGCACCCGTGGAGTTTGTCGGGGCACCTGAACTGGGTCTGCTAAGGGTTATTCCAGGCAGGGTACTGTTAACAGACACCCAAGCTACCAATCAACGCTGCTGAAGCTGAACCCTCGGGACGTGTCCACTCAAGAGGGCGAAGCAGGGGGGGGTACCACCAAACACAAACAACCCTAGTATAAAGGGAGAGGAATGTGGTCAGACCCCCTCACCAGGCCAAAAAAAAAAAAAAAAAAAAAAAAAACTGGCAGTAAATTGCCAAGCAGCAAAAGACCAGCAGACAGTCACAAGGTGAATTGTGGAAGAACCCCCCCCCCCAAGCCCCCCCCCCAGCCCCCCCCCCCCCCAAGCCCTAGTAGTAGTAGGCATCCTTCAGTCTCGGGAGACTATGGAGTTGTGCCCTGGTTGTCAATCCTGGTGCAGCGTCTGGTGTGACTGATGAGGCCAATCCCAGAGTGGCAGTCCATCCCACACTGAGCACAAACGAAGTCCGATTCTGGTCTGTCTTCCTGGCTACCGGCTTTCCTTCTCCGTCTCTTTGCCTCTGATTCCTTGGCAAGTGACTCCTCGAACTTGGAGAGACCTCTTTGAACAGACTGCCCCCAGGCTGAACGGTCTGCAGCCAGTGTCTCCCATATAGCAAGATCGACGTCCATGGCTTTCAGGTCCCTCTTGCATACGTCTTTGTACCGTAGCTGGGGCTTGCCTGTTGGACGCTTTCCCTGCATCAGCTCTCCGTACAGGAGATCCTTGGATCCTGCCGTCTCCCATTCGCACAACGTGCCCAAGCCAGCGCATTCGTCTGTTTCAGCATTGTGTACATGCTGGTGATTCTTGCTCTCCCCAAGATGATGATGTTTGTCACCTTGTTCTGCCAGGTGATGTTCAAGATGTGTTGAAGGCAGCGCATGTGGTAGGCATTCAGCTGTCTTTCCTGATGAGTGTGGAGTGTCCAAGACTCGCTGCCATAAAGGAGAGTGCTCAGGACCATATCTGTATGCTAAAGCCCTTAGGGCAGTACTTAAAGGGCACTTAGGGAAGGGAACTCTAAGCGCATGCAGACCGAGTACCTAAGAATATTACTCCCAGCTCGCACGCTGCCGTAAGAGCAGTACTGAACCAAGGCACAGCACAAAAAGAATCTGGAGTTAGAGCCACTCGACCATTGTGCCTCACACCAGCCGAAGAACTGGGGTGTGGATTGCCGGCGCATGGGTCTGGGGCTCCCCCTTCCCCCTCCCGAGGAGAGGGGAGTTGCGCAGGCATGTGGCGCGGCTCGTGTGACGTCATGCTTGTGTGCTCGTTTTCAATTGGGGAGTTCTGTCCACTCATTTGTCTATTTGCGTCGTTTTTAACCAGAATAGTTTTTTTTCACATTCTTGTAAAGCCACTAATTTTGGGGTGCTTACCTTTCTGGATGCCTGTTCCGGTTGATGGCAGATACAGAATGCTCCAAAATCATGTGCATTCTATGGGCCATTGCTCCCCGTGTCTCTTGGGGGGCCAAGTTCTGGCCGTGGTCCCCGGTAGGCCTAGAACTCCACCCACATCGACTGGTGCCAAAGTTAGGGATAATCATATCAGCCTAGATAGATTCTGGGGAACCCCCCAGAAAAAAACAATTAACCAGAGCAATTTAAAATTTAATATGCACCTCGTGCTGCAGTTGCACAACCCTAAAATTAGTATTGTGTATTACAGGACTAAAAAAGTGTGCCACTATCTTAAGTTGGTTAATATAAAGCCTGGCTGTGGAAACTGTTTAATGACCTTGCTTGTGTTTAAATTGTGTACCCATTGTGGGTGCACTACTGTGTTTAGCTTTTTGTACTGAAGCGGTTTGTTTTGCAGATATGGTACACCTGTCTTGGAGGAGGCAACAAGTTTAGCAACTTCACACAATTTGATGAAATCTTTGACTTGCAAGAGCAAAGTGTTGTGAGAGGAGACTGCAAGGCCCTTGTTGGTAAGTGTGCACGACATACCACATCCTTCCAGTTCCGTTCATCCATTCAGTTGCTGCCAGTTTGTCCAAAGGCAGACGGCTGGCTCTCAAATGTTGCCAAATATATGCATACACACATGCTCACACAGTTTTATGTAGATTGGCTTTCTGATCCCCCACTTGGAATGCATTATCACACTGCCTTTCCTCTTGCTGCTAATTTTGGCATTTTAGCTAGTTTTTGCCTGTAACCTCTCCAGTAGTGAGTGTTTCAGACCCACGAGCTATTTATGGTTTGTTTTTGTAATATTGATAATTTCTATAACTTTCAGACAAACTAGGAAATGAAGAAGAGGATAAAGTATCAGTGGTGTGCGATGTGGAGTCCATATTCACTCACTACTGCAAAACTCGACACCTGAAATATGAGTCGGCCTCACTATGGGCCGATATTGTCTTGCCCCTCCTGGCTGGGAAGATGCCCAGAGATCACATCTACATGTGCTTTGAGGAAATTCTTGAAAAATATGTACCAAGGTATGACATGGGGTAATTTTATCTTGTTAAATTGCCATTACTTTCGAAATGAGGAACATGCAAGTTTCACGTATTTGGAAAATAAAAGGGCACCAAGGAGAAGGTTGTAAACGGGTGGGAATAGTCAAGGTAAAAATACTTTTTTAGGAGGGCGTGTTTATTTACCATTCACATTGTCAGGGGACAGGAAGCCTGTACTGTGGCCCTTTGAGGCCCCATAGGGTGGCATTACTTACTTTTCCCAGGCTGTAACCTGCAACAGTTAACTCCATGGTACCTACTTTATTGCTATTTGAACAAAGGCATTGGGTGAAAGGGAACATAACATTGTTTGTCCTGCCTGGCAATTGAACCTGGGTCCCAAAGTTGTGAACAGAGAGCAATGGCGAATGTGGATACTGCACTTCATCCGGCAGCGGATAAAGGTGAAGCAGTGGATATGGATACTGCACTTTGTCCAGCAGTGGATAAAAGTGAAGCATGGAGACTTGGCAATTTGGTACAAGGTAAGGTAATTATCAAGAGAGAACATTGTCATTATGACCATATAGCACTTGGAAAAAGGCTATGAGGATAAGGATTTAAGATAGGGCTGGGAAAAGAATACTGGCCAACCACTTGGACAGTTGTGATTGAATGCCAACCTTCAAGAAGAGACTGTTGCTCTACCATGCAGTCATATAGAGCACAAAACTATGGAAAAGTCATTGAAATAATTACGTAATATATTTGTGGCAACTCCCGCATGACAGCCCTGACGATTGCTCTGTCAGTCTCAATTTTGCCAACTTCCTCACCATATTGCGGCTAAAATGTCTTCCATGATCCACCCCCCCCCCCCCCCATGTTCAGAAATGTTTAGAAACCAGAAAATGGTGAAATTCTTCAAAGTAAAATGCAGTACAGTATCCACTCAATTTAACGGCCTATATGGGGCTGTACCCTGGTCGTTATTTCCGGAGCTCCGTTATTTCCGAAGTTAAGAGTTACATGATCAACAAACGACTCTTACTCATAGGCAAACTTCATACACAGTCAATGTCAGTGAAATTGACTTCGTACCCCGACAAAATTTGTACTCTGGGGGCATTCGTAGACTGAGGTTCCACTGTACTGTCATACAACATTTTGAAACTATAGACTGTTGTGGCATGCACAACCTTCTCACTTCACTAGAGCTGCATATAAGAACAATCCTAAGTGAATTTGTGATAGTTGAATAGAATAAGAAAGATGTGGATTACAGTATTGGTCAGTAAGTATTCAGAGCAGTTTAAAATGGCTTAGTTGATAATTTGATAATGGTAAAATTGAGTAGCACTTTGGTACAAAAAAAGATGAATGGATATGGTGTGGGACAAAATTTTTGGCATGTGGTGTGAAGAACTAGTGGTGAAGTTATCACTGGTGAAAGTTTAAGAGACCCAGGAGCCACCTGATAAATTCCAGGTACTTGGGTATGGTAAAAATGAAGACCTTAACCCTCCACTGCTCGCCTCTTAAATGTTTACGCTCCCATCATGTGCAAAACGTTTTTACGAAAGTTTTGACCTTATTAACCCTAAACATGCTAGGGGTATAATATCCTTTGTTCCCCAACAGGAGCATGTAATTTTGGGGAAAAAAAAAAATTCTTATCTGTTAATTTGTGTTCATGATACGGGGAAAAATAATAATAAAAATCTAAGTGGCATATATTTCCCGCTTAGGGTGGGGAAGTCTGGCAAAAAAACAGGCGCTGACTCATCGTGCGTCCCAGGCGGTCTGTTGATCGCCAGCTGTCAGGCCAGAGTTGCCACAAAGAGGGAAATACCTAATTATTTCAATGTCTCCGATTGATTTTCATAGTTTTTTTGCGTAATATTATTCAATAGTGTGTTGTGATATATTTATATAATAAATGAGTGAATCATCGCTGTACTCAATATGGTGTGCATATTGTCGATTCATTATATTCATCAAACGGTGAACAAATACTTTGTCGGTTATTACACTATATACACAGGTTATATATAAGTA